>BTPG01000008.1:109535654-109935654 GCA_036245525.1 Semisulcospira habei
CACCACCCTTGAACTAAAATGGTTGATCTGTCTCCTAATGCACCTTCATAGGACAAGCCAATTTTGAAAAATGAATTTTTTTGAAAAATACTTACTGATGGTATTCCACATAGGAAAAATGAATTTTTCAATTAAAATGCATTTTTTTGAAAAATACTTACCGATGGTATTACTCGAAGGTCCCTCCCTCCGGCCCCGCTTGCCGCAGTTCGCTAAGAACTAAACTGGGGTATGCTGGGTAACCTTGTACCGGATGTGAGTAAGGGGAGGCTATTCGGGTTTGGCATGGTCTATGGCGCCCCACTCCTGCCAACACCCCCTTATACGGACACAACCAAAATTTGGCTAAAATTAGGCCAGCTAAGAGCCATTTCCTAAGTGTAATACCATCGGTAAGTATTTTTCAAAAAAATGCATTTTAATTGAAAAATTCATTTGTTTTCTCAAAACACATTACCGATGGTATTACACTTAGGAAGAATCACAAAGAGGAGGTGGGTGCCGCTATAGCGCCCCTACTGCCAACCACATTGCCCACAAACTCGCCCTCCTGCAGCACACTCCCGATAATTTTAGCTAAGATACCTGCGGCGCCTAGGGCGCCGGGAGGGAGTGTTGCGCTGCTGCGGTGTCTCCCACCAGCGAGAGGATCTGTCGCTAGGAGGAGAAGTCCCTCAGGTAGCAGCGGGCGAAGGTGGACTCCGCTCGCCATCTCATAGCCGCCACAAGACTTTGACTGCACCGGTGCTGTCGCAGCGGAACTTGCGGCCATGGTTCTGACCTCGTGCGCCGCGTTGTGCAACATGTGGCCTCAACAGGTCAACGTCCTGGCAGGCCGGGCGGATAACTCCCCGGAACCAGGAGGAGCAGGTCTGGCTGAGATACCACGTCTACCTGTGGACAGAGGGAGAAAACAGGTGTGTGCGTCCCCCTGCGCCAGCTTGGTCCGGCGCAGGTACACATGGAAGACTCTCACCGGTTCCTATTGTCTGGGCTACTGAGTGGAATCTGACACTCGTACGGGCAGACAGACATAGACTGTAGGGCAGCCAAGGCGACCACGACTTGGCCCTGAAGGCTGGTACCGTAGTAGTTGCACGGCGTCGTCCGTCCGTACCAGCCAGCCATCTGTGTGTGTGTGACGACAGCGCGTACGGATACTGACCCTGGAAGAGGTAAGGCTGTCACCGGGTTTTGAAGTCTGTTCTCCCGGGTGGCACCCAACACGCGCAGGGCGAAACAACTGTCGCCGTCATGTAGGCCGCGTCTAGTCCAGGCAGATGTGTCAGGTAGCTGTAGCATGAACCGGTCGACTGGCACTGCCAGCCACCCGGGTGTGTGGACAGCGTGCATAGTACTGAGCCTGGAGGTTGAGTCAAGGACTGCCCTGAAGCTCTCCTCCTTGAAACATCCGTCAGGCGCGTCATGTGCCGGGTTCCAACAGACGAGGTTGAGATCCCGTAAGCCCCCAAGGTAGAACTTGGTCCCTGCGCAGCACAGCGGGGCATTCCAAGCGAAGGGAGCCTCTGAAGTGAGGTTTTGCCGCTACCCGGGTCTGATGAGCGAAATAGCCTGTAGGAGTCGGCGATCATGGTGAGATAGTCCTGAACGGTGAAAGGGGCCGTCCTTAGGAGATGAAAACCCCCGAGGAAGCACCCTGCCAGCTGGGGCTTCGTCCAGTTCGGAAGGAAGAAGGTTGTCATTCCCGTCACACAGCGCTCGTCATCTACCCTCGCAACTCGACTGGTTGATGGTCTGCGGGTTGTCTCGGTAGCACCTATGGCCGCCGTAGGAAGCCTCTGTGGAAGAGGGCTTGCTGCCCAATCTGCGGGTGCGCACCTACATCCACCAAGCTGCAACACAAGTAATGGCGGACAACCACGCGTACACTTCGGCATGCAATCTCGATGGCGAGCAGTGGAGCTGGAAGATCTGGCCACAGCGACGCCTCCCCGCGCGGCAGGCCTCCAGCGCACTAGCCACTCCCAATTACGCCCTCCTTCTCCAAGCAGAGGAGGTGGCAGGTTGAACGGTGATCCCCTAGTAAGTCATCCGTCCTAAGAGAGCTGAAGAAGGGACTGAGAGTCCCTCCTACACTGCCCTGCTCCCGTCTAATGGGAGTCCCACTCGAACAGGACGACCACGCACTCCATCCTCGACGGAATCCCGGCGAAGAAAACACGTAGTACCTGTCCCGTAGCGTCGGCCCTCTAGTCGACGGCGAAGTGGGCATGATCTCAGCCTACCGCCCGGCTTGCCAACTGGTTACGACTTCGAAACTCGAGTTGTCCCAGGTCCTGGAGACGCACCGCTGCTCTCAGGTCTTTGTCTGGTATCTGCCGAGATGACGAGGCACTTGTGTCGAGTCGAAGGACGAAGATCGTGCTCCAATCTACCGTCTAGTGGAAGAGCTGCGTCGACCCTACTGCCACAGGCCCGAGCGCAACGACCTCTCAGGAACTAATTCCTGCCAAGTTGTCCCGTCTAACTCCCTGTACTTGCGCCCCCGGCCGCAGGATCCACAGCGCCGAATGGGTAACTCCCTGAAGGCGCTACCGAGGGTAAGTCCATCCGCTCCGGTCCGGCGCTGCAGCCTGCCGAAACTCCAAGTTGCCGCCACCCAGGGACGCGAACGCTTCCGCTAGGTCCCGACGCTGTCGTCTAAGGAGGCGACAAGCGTGCCTGGTCACCGCTGACTACGGCCAGGCCCAAGCGAAGAGTAGCATCCCGTCGGGGAAATGAAGCGACTAGCCGCAAGTCAACTCAGGCGGAGCTAATCTGAACTGTGCGCATACCCCCGAAGAAGACGTCGTCCGCAGTGAAGTCTGTCGGACCAGTCCGCCACCCGCGCTGACCTCTATCCCTCGCGCGCCTGGAGTATGCTGTCCCTGACGTTCACAGGAGAGTGCCGTTGGCGTCCCGTCGCCGCCTCCGTCTCTCGGATGTAAGTCGCCCAATCCGGTGCATCGGACGAACCGCGCCTCCGCGGAAGAGTGGTCCCTGCCAATCCTGTCTGACGGTCCACAGTGTTTTAAGAAGGCTGCTACATCCGGCGGCGCCCGCAGCGTGAATCAGCTGAGTGACAGGCCTTGCAAGCCTCCTTGTCGGTCTGCCCAGGGGGCCAAGAAGTTCTCCACTGCGCGGTGCCCTGCGTGGCCGACTCTCCACTCAGCCGCGCGTAATCGATCAGGACGGACGCAGCAAACGTTGGCAGCGGAAGAAGTAGGATCCAGCTGAAGCCACCAGCGCCTCCCCCGGCGCCCTGAAGCGGAGACAGAAGCCGACCAGAAGGGGCAGGGACTTGAATGCTTGGACGCGATGAGGGGACCTGCGTAGTCCCCGGCTCGAGTAGACTCTCCTGTAAATCTTCGCAGTAGACGGCAAACGCAAGACCTCTCGGAACCGCGAGCGTAGCGACGTAGAGAAGCTAACCTCGTCCAGCCACGGCGAATGACGTCCTCTGGCGTCCAGCGGGAACCGTATGCTCCGCCCGCAGGCGAAGGGATGTCCAACCCCTCCGAAGTCCGGGGAACTCCGGCCGGCGGCGATCCAACGAAGGCGGACCCCGCACTTGGAAGGAACAACGTAGTCTCAGGGGGCCGCTCCCCCGAACGGTGGCGAAAACTCGGAGAGCCTGTCTTTCCCTTGCGTAGCGAGCCATGGAACTGGGACGGCGTCTCCTGTTCCTCTCGTACCCCTGGCTTGTGTGAGGCGAGTCCCTGCTTCCAAAGGGGAACTGAAGATCATGAGCGAACGCCGGAACCCGGATCCCATCGTGAGGTCGTCTCTTCTGCACTGCATCTAGAGCGGCTCTCGTCTGCATGGTCGGCGCGAGGCGTGGTCCAACATCACCGAGCCGGGATCCTGCAGTGCGAAGTGCAGTGGTCCTGTAGCCCTTGCGGTCGCCACAAGCCATAAAAAACTGGTGAGCAGCCCGGGCGAGGGCGCCCAACCTAATAATAAGAAAAATTAAATTAATCAATGCTTAATGCATGAGCACAATTTGATTGTAATAGCCCTTAAGGGATAATCAAGTTATTGAATTAGATTAAAATATGGGAGACAGAATACCCCTCTGTTTTTTCATCTCTATTGCCCAAAGCAAAGAAAGCGGATTAGAGGTTCCAGGAACCTAACCGTGGAAGGATAAGCGGTGTCGCGCCCCAGCGGCCTGGCGAACCGCTGAGCCGCTGGGAAGCAACCTTTTAACCCCTGTGTCGCGCACCACGATAACCGTACATACTCATACGTGTTTGCTACCGCGCCCACATGCTCTCACAGACACTAGACACTGTCCAGCGCCTGAGAAGCCGAGCAGTCGCTTCTGCATGTCCGTTTATGACTTGTCGTCTGGCCCGGGACTGGAAGCATCGTCGGTACGGTAGCCGACGCCAGCCCTCCGCAGTCAGTGACTACCAGCTTACTGGCCCGGGGCGCCTAGGTCACTGCCGTTGACATGGGCCCCACCTGGATGCTCAGTCCACCTGCTGTTTGTCCACTCTGGCCTGCGGAAGGACAGTGGAGCGGTTCACTCTTGAGGCCGGGTCCCGGGCCGGTGGAAGAATCATTGGTTTAGCCATGCAAGTAGAGGTTGTCAGCTACCTCTCCTGCTGACCAGAGCCCAGAACAAGGTATCTTGTGCTTTACAGGTCCGGGACCACCTTGGGTCCCACCCTAAAACACTTGGGCGTCTCTGTCCGGCGATCTCTGACAGACGACATCCTCTCTCTGTGGGACAGCAAGGCACTGCTTCTGATTGGGGTCCCCTTTGTACTCTTGGGCGTCTCTGACAGGCGAGCTCTGAAAGACGCCGACCGCTCTCTGAGTAACCACTTGCCGACCTGGTGACCCCCTGGGTGCAGTCAGTGTACTTCCAACTGACTAAAAGTGTACTTTGGACTCACATGTGTATTATTCACAAGCCAGTGAGTTGTCAGTTTCTCCAAAATGTGTATTTGTGTAAAACGTGCACATGTATGTGTACCCCAAGCAAAATAGTGTACTTCAATACGCCGAATGTGTATGGTAAACCGGTCTGGGCAACCAAGCCACTAAGGTAGCAACGCAATTTAGTAATATTTAGGTAATTACCCCTTGTCAATAGACAAACAGAGAATCAGCCACGACTTATAACTTTCGTATGAGGGAAGAGGCAACCAAGCCACTGCTTCCGTGGCCACGATCTCCGATAGGCGTAGCACGCTCTCTGTGGGACAGCAAGGCCACTGCTTGTGCCCTGGGTCCGACCTTGTGGCTGTCAGGCGTCTCAGCCCGGTATCTGATAGGCGAGGTACGCTCTCTGTGGGGAAACAAAGCCACCGCTCTGACTTGGGTCCCCGCTTGTCCCTGCCAGGTGTCACTGCCCGGCGATCTGATAGGCGTGGTACGCTCTCTGTGGGACCACGCAGTCCCTGCTTCGGACTAGGGTTTCGCCTTGTTACACTCTGATATCAGTGTCCGGCGATCTCTGATAGGCAACGTACGCTCTCTGCGGGACAACGAAGTCCCTGCCTCTGACTTGGGACCCACCTTGTTCATCTCGGACATCAATGCCCGGCGGTCTCTGATAGGCGTCGTACGCTCTCTGCGGGACAACGAAGTCCCTGCTGCTGACTTGGGTCGCACCTTGTAAACTCGGACATCAATGCCCGGCGATCTCGGATAGGCGTCGTACGCTCTCTGCGGGACAACGAAGTCCCTATCTCTGTGCGGGACAACGAAGCCCCTGTTCCTGACCTGAGGCGGCGTACCCTCTTTGCGGGACAACTAAGTCCCTATCTCTGTGCGTGACCACGAAGTCCCTGTTCCGGCCTTGAGGCGGCGTACGCTCTCTGCGGGACAACGAAGTCCCTATCTCTGTGCGGGTCAACGAAGTCCCTGTTTCTGACTTGAGGCGTCGTACGTTCTCTGCGGGACAACGAAGTCCCTGTTCCTGCCTTGAGGCGGCGTACGTTCTCTGCGGGACAACGAAGTCCCTGTTCCTGCCTTGAGGCGGCGTACGTTCTCTGCGGGACAACGAAGTCCCTGTTCCTGCCTTGAGGCGGCGTACGTTCTCTGCGGGACAACGAAGTCCCTATCTCTGTGCGGGACAACAAAGTCTCTGTTCCTGACGTGGGTCCCTCCTTGTTAGCTTGGACATCACTGTCGGCCGACCTCTGATAGAGTAGGACGCCAACGGAGGTAAGCGTTAACCATCGCTCTTCCAGTCATGAGGCGGACACCTCACCAGTGCGGGTCGACTCGCCTCTTGCTCAGGGAAGGCCCTCCGCATGCTCGTCCGAGGGGCCCTGAAAGTCGCCACACATCGTGCAGATCCGAACCTAGTTACTGCAACAAGAGGGTACAAGATGAAAGAGCGAGCGTGGCCTCTAAGGTCACGCAATAACGACGCGCGCGCGCTGGCGAATCGGACATAATTGAATATGTAGTCGAATCAAACGAGTGTACAGCGCGTGCCGACGCTCGGCGCTCCTTCCCACCCAAGGGCGCCGGTCGAGGGCATTCACCGAGATATTACCTGGCCATGGCGGAAAAAAGGAGCAAACCCACGTATCACCATAACGTAACAGCACGCCACACCGCGCGACCGGTTCGGAGCGCAGGCCGAAGCAGCGTCCGGAAGCCGCCAGTCACAGTCTCCATGGCACAAGCCGTAGGTCCGTAGAACACACAGGTCGACGAGGCGGCACAGCGTGAGCACTACCACCCCCAGTCACGCCACCATCTTCACAGTTCAAGTCCCAACGAACAGTCAAGGTCGAACGACCGGCCAAGAACCAAAGCGGAGTTCGAACAGACACAACCTACTTCTGCCAGCTAAGAACTAAAAACTGGGGTATGCTGGGTAACCTTGTACCGGATGTGAGTAAGGGGAGGCTATTCGGGTTTGGCATGGTCTATGGCGCCCCACTCCTGCCAACACCCCCTTATACGGACACAACCAAAATTTGGCTAAAATTAGGCCAGCTAAGAGCCATTTCCTAAGTGTAATACCATCGGTAATGTGTTTTGAGAAAACAAAGCCCCTAGCTGGCCTAATTTTAGCCCAAAATTTGGTTGTGTCCGTATACGGTATCGTTGGCAGGAGTGGGGCGCCATAGAATAGGCCACCGCCAGAATAGCCTCCCCTTCTTCCCATCCGGTGCGAAAATACCTGGCATACCTCAGTTTAGTTTCTTAGCCAACCGCGGCAAGCGGGGCCGGAGGGAGGGACCTTCGAGTAATACCATCGGTAAGTATTTTTCAAAAAAATTCATTTTAATTGAAAAATTCATTTGTTTTCTCAAAACACATTACCGATGGTATTCCACATAGGAAGAATCCCAAAGAGGAGGTGGGTGCCGCCCTATTGCCCCTACTGCCAACGACACAGCTCTCAGACCCGCCCACGCACAGCAAACTCCCGATAATTTTAGCTAAGATACTTACGGCGCCTACGGCGCCGGGAGGGAGTGTTGCGCTGCTGCGATGTCTCCCACCAGCGTGAGGTTCTGCCGCTGGGTGGAGAGGTCCCTCAGGTAGAATCGGGCAAACATGGACTCCGCTCGCCATCCCACGGCCGCCACAATGTCTTTCACTGCACAGTTGCGGTCGAAGGCGAGACTTGTGGCCATGGCTCTGACCTCGTGCGCCTTGATGTGCATATGTTGGGCCACTTCTGGTGCGAGGTCTTGATAGGCCGAGCGGATCACCCATCGAATCCATGAGGAGATGGTCTGGGCTGATATGTCCCGTCTACCTGGGGACAAAGGGAGAAAAAGGCGGGTACGTCTTTTGCGCAGCGGTCTGGTCCGTCGCAGGTACACACGTAAAGCTCTCACCGGGTCCTGTTGTCTGGTCTCCCGGTTGGATTCTGTCACACGTAAAGGTCGAATGGTCATCATCTGTGGGGTCGTCAGAGGCGACCGCGTCTTGGCCAGGAAGGATGGTTCAGGAAGCAGTTGTACGGAGCCGTCAGTCCGGAACTGCAGGCAATCTGATCGTGTGGACAGCGCGTGAAGCTCACTGACCCTGGAAGCGGTAGCAAGGGCCAACAGGAAGCACGTCTTTCGAGTTACGTCCGGTAAGCATGCCAACTGCAGGGGTTCAAAACGGGCAGTGTTGAGCCAAGTCAGCACCCAAGGTAGGTCCCATCTAGGCAACAGCGACCGTAGCGCCGGGCGTTGTAGACTGAAGTGCGCCATGAGATCAGCGAGGTCTTTGCAGGCACCAGGATCGGTTCGGCCCAGATGACGGTAGGTGTCAGCAATCATTGCCAGGTATCCCCGGATGGTAATAGGTGCCAAACTCTGGAAGTTAAACAGCCAGAGGAAGAACTCCGCCAACTGGGGCATCGTCAAATCAGTGGGGGAAAGGTTGTTGTCACCACACCAGTCGCACAGCACTTTCCACTTCCCCTCGTAAACTCGTCTGGTAGAGGGTCTGCGCGCAGCAGCGATAGCTTCCACTGCGTCACCTGAGAAGCCTCTTCTGGTGAGGGCTTGCCGCACAACCTCCAAGCGTGTAGGAGGAGACGCTCTGGGCAAGGATGAAACAGTGGCTGTCGAGGTTGCTTGAGCATCGTGCGAGGCGTAGGGAGCTGAAGTGGTGGGCTGGTGGCTAGGTTCAGCAGGTCCGTCGTCCACGACTTGTTCCAGCAGAAGGGCGCCACCAGGAACAGGATCATGTTGCAGCCGCGAAGCTTGAGGAGGACTTTGGGGACCACCACCGTCGGTGGATAAGCGTAGGCGACGAGCCCGTCCCAGGGAATGGACAGCGCGTCGACTGCCCAAGCTAGCGGATCTGGAACCGGCGAGACGAACAGCGGCAACTGGTGGTTCCAACGAAGGGCGAAAAGGTCGATCATAGGAGCCTCCCATCTGGCCGCGATCATCTGGAAGATGTCCGGTCGCAGTGTCCATTCTGTGTGGAGGAGTTGTCCGCGGCGTGATAAGGAGTCGGCAAGCACGTTGAGATGACCCGGAATGTGTCTGGCTTGCAGAGAGATGCCCCAATCTTCGCACCATCGAAGCAGCTGGTAAAGTAGGATGCACAGAGATGGGGAGCGCGTACCGCCCTGTTTCTGTAGGTAGGCGACGACTGTTGAGTTGTCGGACAGCACGAGCAGTTCCTGGCCCTGGAGCTGAGCGTCCCACGTCATTAACGCCTGCCATACCGCCTGCAACTCCAGCCAGTTGATGTGTCGGGTCAGAAGATCTGTGGGCCACGCACCCGCGGCTGTAGCGAATGACGGTAGAAGGTGAGCTCCCCAACCGGTGAGACTTGCGTCGACACAAAGGGACAAGCGGGGTGGCGGTGTGTAAAGAGAGACTCCCGAAGCCAGCCAGTTGTGGTCCGCCCAGCGCATCAGGTGTGGATGTAACATCGGGGGAACCGGAATCAGAGCGTCGACGTCGTCCTTCGAGGGTCGCCAATGAAGGAGCAGGTGCAACTGGAGCGGTCGGGAATAGAGGCGTCCCAGGGGAATCAGGTCTGAGGCCGCGCTCATCAAGCCCAGTAACTGTAGCCACACCCGTGGAGAGACCTTGTCTTGCTGTGCCACCTGTCGCGCCAGATCGCTGATCTTCTGTATACGCGCCTCCGGGAGCCGAACTAAGTTGAGGTCGGTGTGGAACTCCATTCCCAGGTGAACAAAGCAGCGGGACAGCGAGAGATCGGACTTGCCCTTGTTGACGATGAACCCGAGGAGATCGAGGAGGTCTAGGAGTGCGTCTCGGTCCCTCTCCAGGGCGGAGTCCACCTGGTTCCGTAGAAGGAGATCGTCGAGGTAGTTGGACGTAGGGCTTGAGCTCGTCCTTCTGGCCCTGGCGACGACAGCGTCCATGATCCTGGTGAACACCCACGGGCTGAGGTTGAGACCGAAGGGTAGGGCGCAAAATTGGTAGACGACCCCGGCGAAGGCGAACCGAAGGAAGCGTCTGGACGCCGGATGCATGGGAACATGTAGATAAGCGTCTGAGAGGTCGAGTCTGATGGCAAAATCCCACGGCTGCACCACGGAACGCAGGGCTCGAGCGGTTTCCATCCGGAATGGCGGGGCGACGAGGAACTTGTTCAGGGCGGAGAGGTTGATGACCGGACGCCACTTGCCCGGCTTGGGAACTACAAACAGACGACTGTAGAAGGCCGGAGTGTCGTGGCATCTGACTACCTCCGTGGCGTTCTTCTGGAGTAGTGCGGCCATCTCGTTGCGTAGCGCCTCGGCTCTGAGCGAATCCGCAGGCACCGACGTCCAAAGCGGAGACCGGCGCAGTGGTGGAGGTGAGCGGAACGACAGTTGTAGTCCTTGGCAAACTGTCGACAGGATCCACGGGTCGTCAGGAAACAGCGAGGTCCAAGCGTCGCTGTGTAGAGCTAGCCTCCCGCCGACAGGAGACCCGGAAGCGGTCGGCGGAGGCGCGGTCGGAGTGCAGTCAGCGTGCCCTACCTCGCCCGAAGGGACGTCGGGCAGGTCTAGGCCAAGCAGGGGCGGGGGCGGGGGCGTCTGCGGGACCGGGGATAGGTCGACGGGGGCGACCAAAGGCCGGCTGACGGGGGGGGAAGACGTCCACGACTGGTAAAGGGGCGAGCGAAGGGTCTGGCGGTCCGCAAGCCTCGACCCACCGGCCTGCGGGCAGGAGGAAAGCGGGGTGGAGCGATTCTGGTGGGCCACAAATCCTTGCTCGATTCCTTAACTGACTGCCAGTGAGGTCCGAAGAGAAGCTCGTCGCCAAGCAGGGCCCGACGCAGCTGGTTCTTGATCTCCGACAGTAGGGGGCAGGCTTGTAATACTGCATCTCGACGCATGAGGTCGCAATTTGCCGCCGCCGTCATCGCGTTGACTGAGGTGTGGTAGGCTGCCCGGTTGCAAGACACAGTCAAAGCTAAGATGTCGGTTAAGAGAGGGGCGATGGTAGGGCTCCAAGCTTCCTCAACCCGTCGTACTATTGCCTGAGTCGCCAAGTCCAAAAACCCTGCCGAAGCTAGCGCATTGCGGATGAGTGTCGCCGTCTGAGTCAATCCAGGAGGGAAGACCGACCGTCGAAAAAGGCCCGCACAGGATGTTGCCGAAGGATCCACCGCCGGCAGAGGACAAGCGAAGGCCTGAGAATGTCCTGCGTACCACTTCATCAGGTCCGCCGGCCATTTGTGGTCGGAGAAGAATCCCCCATCTCCGAGTGACCCCTGAAGTAGGTGAGCAGACAGTGCATCCCGGATGTCGCGAAACCCAGGGGGCTGCGGTAGAGACTTGAAACGCTTGGCGTGTAGCTCCGCGTCCACAAAAGCCGAGGCTCTCTTCTTAACCGGGGGAGAAGGAGGGCAGTCTTCCGCAGGTAAGGCAGCCGCAATAAGTCGCGCAGCTTCGTCTAAGGCTCGCACGGTCTCCATCCTGTGTCTGAGAGATGCTGGGGGAATTTCCGCTTCTTCCGGTGAAGACGAGCGAAGGCTCGGCGCGGCGTCCAGCCAGGCGGACACCGAGGCTCCAGGAACCAGGCTGACGGTATCAACAACACGAGCGGTGATTCCAAAATTGTCCGAATCCTTCACGGGATCCACGGGCGCATGAGGTGTCGTGGAGAGCTTCGGCGAAGAGGCCATCCTGGGAAGAGGCTGTCGTCCACCGAGAGTAATAGGCGACCTCCTTTCGGAACATAGTGAACCCGCGGCGAGCGGCTGCGACGCGAAGAGCGGGAACTGAGAGAAGTCCGCCGGGCGCGACGGAAGTCCGGTGCCGTCCGCGACGCCGAGCGTCGTCTGGAACGGCGGTCCTGCGGGGTGGGGTGACGAAAAGAACGAGGACTATCATGGCGGCAGGAGCCCACTGTACTGGTTCGTCGTCGCGGACTCGTTACACGTAGTGAGTCTCTGCGTGGTAAAGGGTAGCAACTCGAGTCCGAAGAGCTAACCTCTCTCGAACGAAAGCGGCGATCAGGATCCTTACGCGAGGTCGATCGTCTTCTTTCCAAACTGCGTCTGACGCGTGGGCTGTGGCCCCGCGCTCGGAAAGGAGAAACAGAAGTAGCCCCACTAACCCGTGATCTGGAGGAGGAGCGCGCCTTCGAAACAGGTTTGTCCGTCCACCGGGGGCTGGTGTCTCGCCTTGGCGTAGATATCTCCGTCCGCCGCTTGTCCGCTCTATCCTGCGGACGGGCGGCGTCAAAGTCAGCTCTCGATGTCGAGGCCCGCTGCACACCATGGACTTGTGCCCCTGACAGCCGTCCCTCACATAGGCGCTTATACTTGCCAGGCCCGCGATCCTCCGACTGAGCGAGGGCTGGTAGCGTCGTGGGGTCGTAAACTGCCGCCAAACCTGCGGCAATATCACTGGTTCCAGCTTCTTGCACCATAGCCTTGTCAGCCACCTCTCCCGCTGACGAATTTCCAGGCTCAGGAATCTTGTTGGCCCCGGCAAGGGCAATCTGAGGCGGGTTCTCCATGATCGTTTGCGACGTACAAGTATGACTGGTGCAGGACAACACAGTCACTGGCCCTGACTGGGGTCCCCCTTTGTTGCAACTGGTCGCCTCTAAGGTTCGATCTCTCGGAGGTGTCATAAGGTCTCTGTGGGACAGCGAAGCCACTGCTACTGACTTGGGTCCCACTTTGTAAGCTCTGGTCTTCTCTGACAGGTGCTCTCTGGCAGGCTTCGTACTTCCTCGTGGGACAACAAAGCCACTGCTACTGACTTGGGTCCCACCTTCTTACGATTGGCCGCCTCTGCCAGGTTACCTCTGCCAGGCCTCGTATGGTTTCTGTGGGACAGCGAAGTCACTGCTACTGACTTGGGTCCCTTCTTAGTGTTGGCCATCACAGTCGGCCGGTCTCGGATAGGCGTCGGACGTTCCCTGCGGTAAAAGCGCCACAGCTCTGACCAAGCTTCCTCCGGCCATGGGGCGCACACATCACAGGTATGGGTCGAATCACAGCCGGAACAGGGTAGGCAAAACTTGTGCTCGTCCGAGGGCCATTGGAAATCACGACACATCGTGCAGGTCCGAACCTGGTATCTGTAACAAGATTGCATAGTGAAGAACGAGCGAGCGTGGCCTCTAAGGACACGCAATGATAGACCGCACGCGAAGTGAATCGAACCTACTCGAAAAACGAACCGAGTGCACAGCACGTGCCGACGCTCGGCGCTCTTTCCCCACCCAGAGCGCCGGTCGAGGGCATGCACTGAGATATTACCTGGCCATGGCGGGAAGGTGTCAAACCCACGTCTCTCCAGCGAAGTGAAGACACCGCTCGAAACGTGGCAGCTCGCCGCAATGTCCGACCGGGCAGGCAGCAGAGTCGAAGTCACGCTCAGGAACCGCAAGACTCAGTCCCCACGGCAAGGTCCCGTCGCCAGAAACCGCCAGGCCGGAAAAGCACTGTCACAGGGCTAGGAGCCGACGAGTGCAGATAACAAGTTCCAAGATCAAAGAACTAACATCCAAGGTCGCCAACGACCGGTCTAAGGCAAAGCGGAGCTCGAAGTGAACACAACCTAACTCGTGGCCAGCTAAGAACTAAAACTGAGGTATGCCGGGTATTTTCGCACCGGATGGGAAGAAGGGGAGGCTATTCTGGCGGTGGCCTATTCTATGGCGCCCCACTCCTTCCAACGATACCGTATACGGCACAACCAAATTTTGGGCTAAAATTAGGCCAGCTAGGGGCTTTTTCCTATGTGGAATACCATCGGTTTGTAAAGAAGTGTATCACATCGCACACTATCCGATGAAATGGCCTGTTTTTTTATCGGCCGGCCGTACACACTCGAGCGACACAAGTCAGTCTGAATTTTTATGTCTAGTTCATGTGTGTTTCGAGGAAGTTTTGCTTTAAAATGCCGGTACTCCTCATCGTCAGCGGACCAAACCGTGGAGATAGTTATTTTGCGCAGCGTTTTGTTGCACATATCTCGATCTCCGTTTAATCCTATCCCCCGTATTGGTTGGGGATTAGGATTGATAGCTCTAGGGCTTTCCTACTGACTTGAGTTAGCAGGTCGTTGGCTCACTTTCGGAAGGATTCTCGCATCGAGTTGTATCCTAATGTTTGTGAGGTTCAACTTTCGTTTTTACAAATTCTTTCAACTGCGTTATAGCAGTCTCTTGCGATGCGGAGTGTTTCCCCTTTTAATTGTCATTTGAAGATTGCTGGTGGGTGGACCGACAGGTGGTGTAGGTACTGATATGTTTCAGTTGTGCGCTCTGGCACGTCCTGGCGGCGAAAGCTCGCCTTGTCCGCAGGCCAGAGCCTATGGTGGTCTTGAGGTCCGGCGTCAGGCTGCAACGAGGAGAGGCAAGAGAGGCTGGCTGTGCAGTATACGCAACAGGAGGCCTTGATCCTTTCGTCGTCTGAGGGAACAGACATAAATTCATCTGTGAGCTGAGGTTCCCGCTGGGTTGTTTTATCTCTCTTTTGACCGCGATGGGTCAGGTTTGAGTCGACACTGTTTTGTTTAGTGTTCAGGATATAGGGCTATATCTTGATTGTTTGGTCTTCTGTTCGCAAGGCTTTCTATACATTTATGCATGTGCCAGCTCCAGAAGGCGACATGTCTCGCAGGTGGCCATGGGATATTAGTTCAGTCAGCGCCAGGCCCGGCAGTTACGTAATCAAGGACCAATCCCAACACCCTTCAACTACTTTTGAGAGTAGTAGCGCGATGCATGGATAGCGGCATAGAGGTAGCTGTGCCACCTGCCTGTTAGTAACATAGCGCATCCCTTCGCTGTGTAGTTTTCAATGTTTTTCCACGTGACATTTAGCTCTCTGTTTCAGAAAGTTGTGTCATTTAGATTCTTCTTATTCAGTGCCGATTGTTCTCTTTATTGCAAGTCTGTCGGTTTTGATACCCGTTTCTTGCTGGTTTGTTGTTTCTTCTTTTTATCTTTTCCCAAAAATTTAAGGTTCATTCCGTATCAGCTGCTGGCTGTGATACAATGTAATGGATTTTTTTTGTATAGAAACTTTATTTCGAGAACGTTCTTCTGTTCGCTGTTAAACAGCCACTGTCTTTGCAGTTACGTTTGCTGTTTGCCGTGTGGTTTTGTGCTCTAGCCACGCAACGCTGGTCAGTGCCAGTGCTGTGACGAGGAAGGTTGCGTGTGCACTCTTGCACGTCGTGGCACCAATTGAAGAGACGATCAAGTGGAGATGAGAATTTAGTGTAGCGTTCTGCTGCACGTATCTCGATCTCCGTTTAATTCTATACCCCGTATTGGCTGGGGATTAGGATTGAGCACTCTAGGGCTTTCCTACTGACTTGAGTTAGTAGGTCGTTGGCTCACTTTCGAAAGGATGCTCGCATCGAGTTGTATCCTAGTGTTTGTGAGGTTCAACTTTCGCTTTTACAAATTCTTTTAACTGCGTTATAGCAGTCTCTTGCGATGCGGAGTGTTTCCCCTTTTTTATTTGTCCTTTGAGGATTGCTGGTGGTTTTGTGCTTTAGCCAGGCAAAGCTGGTCAGTGCCAGTGCTTGTGACGAGGAAGGTTGCGTGTGCACTATGGCACGCCGTGGCACCAAATGAAGAGACGATCTTGGACGCGTTGCCCGTGAGAGCCCGGGTCACGTGGTCTGTAGTCCAAACGCTGGCTGTATAGAGTCGTGGATTCTCGTTGAAGTGTAAGTTCTGTCTCTTCCGTCGTCTGAGCAGAAAAAGTTATACATTTGAAGTCGCGATGAGTAGTTTCAGATATCTCGTGCACTCTTTTTTTAACTGAAATGATCCTTCTTCAAACACTGTTCTGTTTTTCCGCGTTTTGGATAAGGGCGCTATGTCATTTATTCTTTTGTCTATTGTTAGTGTGGCTCTTCATACATTCACGTGTATGTATGCGCCCACCAAGGACAATGTGTACCTCGCCGGTGGTAGTACATTCAAGTCAGGCCCGGCACTGACTTTCGTAGCTACGTAATGTTACAACCACCTTTCTACCACTCTGAAAGTTGTAGTGCGATGCACGGTCAGTGGCATAGGGGTAGCTCTGCCCCCAGCCTAAGTAATAATGCGCATATATATCCTGTGTACACTCCACCTTGTGTCAGCGTTTTCAACAAATCTGATTTCGCTTCCATGATTTTGTTTGTTCAGTTCTTTACAATTCCTTTTTCCAGTCTCGGACTGTATTTCTTTTTCACAGGTGTCGGCACACTTTTGTTTGTGTCCAACTGTTTTTCTGTTTGGTTGTTGTTTTGTTTTATTGCTGTTTGCCGTGTAGTTGGCTTTCACGTTCTTTTCCCTTGTCTCTCTCATTCTTTTTCGGCATTTACTTCTGTGCCATTTGTTACTACGCTATGTAGTGCACTGTGGGTGTGCTGTCTTCACGTGTTTGTTTCCGGCACCGCAGTGTGCAGGCAGCCCTGCTTGTCAAGTCCAATGTAGATGTACGTTAGGTAAGGGGTACCTAGTAGGCTCCCATAGTATGAGGATCTATGTCTCTCCGACAACGGTGGGTTTGGGTTATACCCATCGGTGTACAGGGTCAATTGAAGTTATGCAAACTTCCTGGGTCAGTTGCAGTTATGCCGACTCCTCCACGATGATTTCCAGATGCCCGTAGGACGAGGCTGGGCGGGGTTCCGTGTGTTCCCACGTACTTTACGTGTTCTTTCTTCTCTATCCTAGATGGAAGGCTGTTTCTTCCCCAAGATTTAAGAGAGTGAAATCACCTTTCCGTACGGAATATTTCTTTTTATGTGTGCTCTTTGCGTTCATTGTTAGGTAGTGTTGTTTCATCACCACTAACATCATGATGTGTTTGGAATATACAACTTCCAGTCGATATGCTGAGAAAACAAAAAATCAGCCTTAGGATGTAATGGGTTAATGGCACTAAGCCAATCAGGCCCTATCTTTGAACCACCATGTCCAAATGTATACATTTAAGTACAAATAAATTTATAGACATGATTATGCCTTAAAGGACACAGATGCAAGTACAAATGATTGTAAATTGGCAAGCAACAGATTTCAGTAGATCAATAGGGATCACTTGTGGTTCTAAAATGTCAAAGAGTCAAAAGGGATTTCAACAGAGATAAAGGAGACAGAATGAAATATATCGCATGCACAAAGTTAATAACAGGGTGGTGGTTTGCACATAAAGTAGTGCTTGGTAGCAGCAGGTTTTCAAAGCTCCAGCGTCCATCGCTGCAGCACCTTGAGCATCTTGAAACAGATGGATATGTGCGCCTCGGAGACACCATACCATACCATACCATACCATACAGAAACAAAACAAACAATTAGTTTATCAAACAAAATTTACCTCCTTTTCCATGCAGCCACTAACAACGTAAACAGTACTAGTACTTGAATGTACAAGGTTAACCCTTTGGCTGTCGGTAGTGGTTTTTGGCATGATGCAGACCTGCCTACCCTGGTTTTTTTACATCAGTAGCAGAAGACCCAGTTTTCAGTAGCATAGCAAAGTTTTCAGTAGCTACGTGAAAGAAAAAGAAATCACACATAAAAGAGAAAAACACTGGATATTTTTCACTTAATTCTTCTTTAATTAAAAGTAAATAACATGATGGGATCAACCATAACCGACAAAGTCCCTTCCATATGAGATCTGTCCTCACTGTCAATGGTCTCTACCTTTTGTCTTTGACCTGATTCTGATGTTGAATTATCTTCTATCCTATTGAAAAAGTCTCGCAGATCTGCCAATGCCTCAGCGAGTTCTAAAAGGGGCGCAGGACATACGTGTCATTGATTTGTCAGATGTCATTTGTCATGATGTAAGTTTTAGTTTTTACGTAATTTTATATTTAACCTGACATGAGTTTCACTTTTGCTTCATAGGATTGAGAAAATGGTGACAAAACTAGAACTTCACGGTACAATTTCAGTCTTGCTACATGATATACTAAGTACACGGGACACCTGCATGCTCTTCTGGAGATACACGCATGTTTGTATGAAAGAGAGAGAGAGAGAGAGAGAGAGAGAGCCACACGCGCGAGAGAGAATGACATCATATTTAGAGTATTATGTCAGTGTCTGTGTGGTGATGGAGTTGCCTCTTTTACGTCACCAGAACTGTCCAACTTTCTCTAGAAGTCAAGCTTTTTAGTGTTTTAATTCTTTTCTGAAAAGAATTAATTTTTACTAAAGATGTTGAAAGGATACAAAGCTGGCTAACGCACTTATCCAATGTCTTTCTCCAAACTAGCTATAAGCAAAATTTCAAGTAAATATAACCAAAAAATATGAACTGTAATCTGGGTCAACCGACTTCCTATAAACGGTTGGTTGTGTCTTCAATGAGACATTCAATTATAATATGCTCTTAGCCACACGTAAGAAAGTATTTCGCCAAGTTTCAAGCTTGTGTGTACAGAAATATCGGAGATTCTCTTGTTTACATACATACGCACACACATACACACGCACTTACGGCGCTTTGCGCCAAATGAACTTTTCAGCAGCGAGGTTAGCGTAACGTAACGTAGACATAACGCAATTTTTATCTTGTTACTTCAATTGTTAGAGGTTTAGTCTGCCCGCCTTTGACATCATGGACATGCTATTAAATTCGCCCCACCGCGACCCTTCCTTAAAAACGTGCAACGTACGAAGAACTTGCCATGTTTGCTACTTGTGAAACATGGCCATTCGTCCGCGTAGTGGGCTCGATATTCTTGGGCAGCTGATCTTTTGTACCTTTTCTACTCCGATAACAAAGACTGGCGCTTTTCGCTTGTTAATGTTTTATTGTCTTCGTTTTTCTTCCCCAGACAGTGTGTGCTGCCTGAGGCAGCCATTTTTGCAAAGTAAATAGTGCGCATGCGCAGTTGATGATATTGGTGGCGGAAGCGTGCTTACCAGCGGGAAATCATCAATAAACGGCTCCATACGAACCCGAGAAGCAACAATCCGTGAAAAAAAAAAAAATTTTTTCTTTTTTTTTCGTAGCAGTTTTTTTTCTTCTTCCGTAGCAGCATAATATCGCTATTTTTCCGTAGATGCTACGGAGGATTCGTAGCACTAGGCAGCTCTGCATGATGATTCCTGCAGGAATCCTTGTGACAAAAGCTGCAACTGACAGCCAAATGGTTGACACAAGCCATAAAGCAAGCAACAAGAAGTAGAAGTAATTAACTCATTCAAGGTGTTCTGCATCAATAGCTGTCAAAGTGACACATAACGTTGCTGCCAGCGCTGCCACACAACACTTTCGCAGCAATTGATGTGGGGCGTCTTGAATGAGTTCATGAATGGCTTTCTTTGCTGGGTGTTAATTTAAAATCATGGGTTACAGGGGAAAGCTTTGATGACACTTGAAGAAATACACACATGTATTCACTTTTCACAGGAATGCAAAGCCGAAGTGGGGCAAAATAGACACTGTATCAATAATCTGAGCGTTCACTGAGTGTTCTCTCTTTCACATGGAAACCATTTTGCATGTTTTCACTAGAGTGCGCCACAATCTCACCATTCATTTCTGTTCTTTCTTCACTTACCACATGATCATCTTTAGCTAAAGACTTTGAGGACAGAACACGATGTATCTCCTTATGCAGTTTCTTGTTGTTTTCCCCATACTTAACAGCGATGTAGCCGACACCCCCAATCAGATTCAGCACAATTCCAATGTAGGTTGGCATATTGTTGCTGACCCCACCAAATGTCACTAACCCCAGCAACGTCTGAGCCATGGCTTTCAGTCCTCCCACCACACTGGTTGTCAGAGCGGATGTTAACCCTGTGCACAAAAACAGGGAGTAATTCAGCAGCATTCCCACAGAAACTGTGAAAAGAAATACTATCCAAAAGAACTTGTGGCTGGCTACAGGGTAGTTCCACACGTCGCGCAGTTCTCCGTTAACAGCGGCAGCAAGGAGGAGGATGGGGAGAGAGTTGTAGCAGTTGAGCTGCAGGGTTTCCGTTGTGGCGAGCTTGTGTTGTTGGGAGTGGCGTTGTACCAGCAACAGATACATGGCCTGTGTGAAGTTGCTCAGCATGCCACAGGAGTACGCCCCAAAGTTGAAGGTCATGTCGCCATAACCTGTGACAAGTAATACAAGCACTCCTTAATGAAGCTGAACCCTTTTCACCCTGAGACACTTCTGCTTCCGACTATGATAGTTTAAGGGTGGTGCCAGAATAGCTTGGCACCTGAGGCGCCAAGCTATTCTGGCACCACCCTTGAACTAAAATGGTTGATCTATCTCATAATCTGTAATGTAGCCTTCATAGGACAATAAGCAAATTTTAAACATTCAGCCTCAGGATGTAATGGGTTAAGAAGACAGTAAAAACAAGCAATACTGGGTACATACTTACTTCCAATGCAACAGATTTCAGTAGAAGTAGTAGTTTGAGTGATATAAAAGGCAACCATTTAGGCAATTTGTGGTGCAGTTACTTTTTAATTTCAAACAAAGGCGTCGCCCAAAGCCAAAAGTGCACTCAGAGTAGCTCCAAAGAACATAATTTTGCATTTAAATTCTGAGAGTGCTCTGCAGTGCTAATGCCAGGGAATTCCAGGCCGGTCAGCTTGCATTGCGTCATCAAGACATCAGCTACCCTTTTTGTGACTGCAAGGCTCACTAGATCTAGAAAAAAAGGGGGATGGGAGAGAAGGAATGACAGACCTATCATTTTGATCCTTCCACTGAAACACCAATTGCAAATAGGACTACCCCCAGGTGCCTCGCAGTCCACTAGACTATATGATCCAGGCCTCCAACTCCCGGGGAGGGTACAAATATACTCACAATAGACATTGGACCTGCTTTTGGGTAGATTTAGGTTTGCCAATGCAATGCAAGCTCACTGGCCTGGAATTTCATGGCATTAGCACTGAGAGCACTCTCAGAATTTAAATGTAAAATTATGTCCTTTGGAGCTACACTGAGTGCACTTTTGGCTTTTGGCGACGCCTTTGTTTGAAATTAAAAAGTAATTGCACCACAAATTGCCTAGATGGTTGCCTTTTCAAAATAAGTCTGTCCGCTTCCACTGAAACATCACATAAAGCTTTGGATGCATTCTGCGCTATACCAGGGGTGCTACCAGTACATTCTGGAGGTGCCCTCTAGTATTGGCGTTGTGTTTGCAATTCTCAGGTTACGCTGTTTGCCTACCTGATGAGCCCCCACTTCAAACCTAAATCTACCCAATATCAGGTCCAATGTCTATTGTGAGTATATTCGTACCCTCCCCGGGAGTGGGAAGGCCTGAATATAGTCCAGTGGACTGCGGGAACCCAGGGCAGGGCTCGAAATTAGCGGGGGCCCGGGGCCAAAAACCCGCAAAGTTGATTTCGGGCTCGGAAAGTTGAAAAACAAAGGGCCCGCTTGGCCCGCAAAATAATTCGTCTGCTACAGCTAGCTCTACTCGGCAGTTTCGTATTTGGGCCAAGGGAAAGCAACCCACACCGGTGCCCTAAATTTGGACAGAAAAAAAAAAAAAAAAAAACAGAGAAAAGAAGCGTTATTGTATTTTTAGTTTACTTCTGTTAACTCAAGTGCACATAAGTGTAATATGAATAGATGATTGAAAAAAAAAAAGAAAAGGCAAAATCTGTTTGTTTAACTTTAGTTTATCAGGAAGAGTACTGTTTAGTTCCCTTTCATGGTTTTGTTTTGAACTTTTGTGCATTAAGGTCAGATTTTTTGTTAGGTTACTCATATTAAAAATTTAATGATGTGTATTGTGCAATACTCAGTCACAAAACTGAAAAGTATTATACAAGAGACTCACTTGATTTTTTTCTATTTTGTTTAATGGCCATTTCAGGCTCACTAGTCACTGGAATATGTGTGTCACTGAATGTGTGTGTGTGTGTTTTTTCCCCTTTTTTGTTGGTAATGTTTGAAAGTAAAAGAAAAGGCAAATAAAAATGACATCACTCAGCAAAATTGGAAATTCAATTGTTTTTATTTTAGATTATCAGACAAATTGTACTTTCTACTTATTATATTGTCAATAATTCTTTTGTTTTTTGTTTGCATTATTTTTGAAAGTTGGGCCCAGAAAGTTGCTTGTGGGCCCTCAAATTTTTCAATCAAGGGGCCCGGTGGCCCCCAAAGAAAAAAGTTAATTTCTAGCCCTGCAGGGGGTAGTCCCTATTGCTTTTTGGAATGGGTATTTCAGTGGAAGGATCAAAATGATGGATCTGTCATTCCTTCTCTCCCACCCCCCCCCCCCCCCCTTTATTTTCTAGATCTAGTGAGCCTTGCAGTCACAAAAAGGGCAGCTGATGTCCTGATGATGCAATGCAAGCTGACCGGCCTGGAATTCCATGGCATTAGCACTGCAGAGCACTCTCAGAATTTAAATGTAAAATTGTCTACAATGCAGATTCCCCTGCAAGATAAATTTATTCACACAGTTCTGAAATTTGCATAATGTAGGTTTTACGGGTTGATTGCTAGATCTTAACACAATGTGCTACAGGCCTACATTTTCAGCATTTGGGAGTCCTACTCTACAAACTACATTACCGGTTACATCTCAGGAGACAGATCGATCATGTTAGTTCAAGGGTGGTGCCAGAGTAGCTTGGTACCTAGCCCTAAAGGTGCCAAACTATTTCATGGTCATTCTGTCCCCTGTTCTGGCTCCTGTTTTATTGTATTAGGGCTAAATGGTTCAACACACTGACCCTGCGGTCACAAGTCCAAATACTGGAAGCTGTCCTCTAAACACTACATTACACTTCAAGACATACTTCGACCATGGTAGTTTAAGGATGGTGACAGAATAGCAACTCTTGGCACCAAGCTATTCTGTCACCTCCCTTGAACTATCATTGTCAACCCATACCTTTCTGTACTATCAGGGATAAATGGGCCAATACTCACCAGCAATGATGCATCCAATACAAAGGAGACAGACTGTGAGCATGGTGAGTCGAGATGGACACCCTTGTTTTAGGATGACAGTTGACAAAATCAGCGTGGAGAGAGGCACGCACCGTTTCAGCACTCCGTACATTGCGATGTTCATGTGGGACAAAGCACTCAGTGCCAGCACTGCGTTCGCCCCATAAAACAACGCCGGCCACACAAAAGACAAGCCACGCTTCAGTGTATATGTTGGTAGTGTGATGACATCCAAAAGACTTAATATCTCTAAAACGATGATGGTAAACAACATCTGAGTCACCATAATTGTAACAGGGTAGTCAAACTCTAGTGTGTCCATAAGGGTTTTGCTGACAAAGGCTGATAAGACAGAACATACACCATAGAATGCTGCAGCAGCAATGCCCTTGATCATGGTTTCCACACCACGGATATCCTTAGCGGAAACATCCAGTTCTACAACTGTTGAGTCTTGTCTGAGCCCCATCTTGACTTGTTTCACGTTTTCTACAAACACAAGTATGTTGATGTTAAATGTGTGTATTCACTTGACAATTACAGTTTACAGCAACTGCCTTATTCTCTGTAGTCTTCTTTGAAGACCTTCCGGGCTCATAATAATGTATGATAAAAATAATAAATATTATAGATTAATAACAACTGAATGAACTGTGAACATTCAGCTAGTATTTTTGGCTTTATGGAATATCACAGCTGTTCATGCATCCATATCAACAGCTTTTAATCATGCTTATAAATCAGCCTTCACATAATAGTCTCTGCAACACCTATTATGGCTCTCAAAACAGTGTCAAGTCACAAGTTGTAAAGTTGGTAACAGCTGTCTTTATGTGACTTGCATCATTCAAACACTTATTAGTTCTCCCCCTAGGGACATGACATGCTGCATCAGGACCACTGCAGGACAAGAACAAGAAACAAATAAATAAATTTTAAAAGTTTAACCCACTTAGCCCCAACGCCCTACAGCAGGAGATGGATTGACCATGATAATTCAAGGGTAGTACCAGATGAGCTTGGCACCATAAGGGGCCACGCTCATTTGGCACTACCCTTGAATTATCATGATCGATCCATCTCCTGCAACAGGTGCACAGTTCTTAAGTAGCACCTCCAAAATTTGGGAAATAAGGTCTTGGGGTTAAATGGGTTAACCCTTTAAACCACAAATTAACCAACCAACCAAGTTTAACACAAATTGGCACCCAATCCCACTGGCAACTGCAGATGACTGCTCTATTTCTCTGCAGCTGAGGACAACTGCTTTACTATTTTAGAAGAAATAATTAAGGCAGTTGACAACTACCAACTGTGCCAAGTACTGCCACATGGAGAGGAGCTCAAGCGGTCACTTTTAAGGCATTCAAAGAGATGACACTTATGGGTTTCAGGTAAAAAGAAAATGGAATAAAAACTCCTACTCAAAGTCAAAATTTCAAAGTGATAACCAAGTCCAACATGAACAATCGGTGCATACAGTGTGCATCGTGCTGTATGTGTCACTGGTACCTAATTGTACATGTATCACATTCAGGCCAAGTTTTGATTTAGCATAGCAAATCAGGTTTGCCAAGCACTGACCTGTCATCATTAAGTGAATGGCGCGTACATACAGTATGCATGTCATATCACTAGTTAAAAATAAAATTGGAATGTAATATTTATATATATAAGGAATCAAGAAACAACTTTGAACTCTAGACCAAAATGGTGACAGCCAACAAGTACAATGCATAAAAGAAATAAGAAAAGAAACACACAAAGACAACTGTGTTGTAAAATTGTTGTTTTCTTCTAAGCGTGTTTCTTTCTTCACTGAAACATTTTCTTTGAAACAATAAACGTTGGTATATTGGTGAAAATTCAGTGGATATGACACCAAAGTTAATCTGTTCTGTGAAAAGAAAAGTTTATGTGGAAGACTTGAACAATATCAATTGTTTTTCTTTTCTCTGGGACGACAGATAATGTATGTAGAGAGATCTACGTACCACACCCGTCTGTTCACGTACCGGACGTATGAAACTTGAAAAGTGAATGTACGCATGTAAATGAACGCGTCAAGCTATTTATCAAGATCCGCTCCACGTAGACTAAGTGCTACAAACCTGTGCTCACAGTAAATAACTGACTGCGCCCCCTCGTTCAATTCACGCGTGTGGACTAAACGCTGAGAAAGTCAATAGTGAAAAGGCAACAAAACGTGTCAAACAAAAATATATTCACGCTATTTCGTGAGCCGAGGTAATTTCGATTATACTTCGGCCGCAATAGGGGTAATTAAAGTGCTTTAAGCTTCACGTGTCATTTATTAAAACTCACCACAATTATGATACAGCAGAGTTTTAAACAACTTGACTTGATCGATCACATTATTCTAGTTGAAGTCAGCTAGGCTATAGAACCCAGAAAAAATATTTGCTACAAGATTTACTTCCCTTGCACAGCAGTCTATAAACCGCAGTTCCGAAAACAAAAAGGTTAAGGGGGTACCGTTATGAACCGAGGGTTTTGGGGGTCGCAGTCCAGTGGCGGATCCAGGGGGGGAGGGACCAGGGGGTCCTCCCCCCCCCCCCACCCGTCAGCCCTGGCAATTTTTTTTTTAAGGTGGTGGAGGGTTGTTTAGTTGGGTTTTTTTTTAGTGGATGATTGCCGGTTAGTTGTTTTAAGTGGTGTTTCAGTGGTTGGTGAGATTTCTTTTCATCACGGCACACAGTCTTAACTTTTTTGTCCTCTCTTACTTACAATACTGAGTCAGTGGGTGGGCCTAATGTGTCGAGACTAGTCAAATAACCTCAGTTCGCACTAAATACCTGCACCCCAACATAGTCTTTCAGCCAGAAACAGAGTGTCAAATGCCCCGCAGTCAAAGGGGCTCACTATGAAAAGTAGTAACTCTCACTATGCAATATCATCAGCATCGCATCCTCAATCCGAGTCAGCAATATGATGTAAGTCCTTGAGTGTTGGTCCACCCCAATTGTGGGCGAGAATTCAGTCCCTGCAGTAGAACCATAGAGTTTCATGTGCCCATGTAGGCAAAGGGGCTCCCTTGAAAAGCTATACATCTTGATGTGCTATACACATGTACCATCCTCAGACTGATGCAGTCATCCGAGGATATGTCTACGGCTGATGGCACGCCTGGCTGAGGCAAGTGTCCAATTAAAAAGCGAGAGGCCGGCTTTATGGCTGCGGGTAAACGGTGTCACCTGTTAATCGGATAACTTGTCCCCAACTGCTGATACAGCGGAGTCTGGTTAAGGATCATTGAACTTCACCGGCTGTCTTTGTCCGCGGCGAGACTAAAGTAACGGATGCCTTTCACAACAGTCTTACGTCTTTTTGTCAGTTCCGGTTCAAGTTAGTTTAGCCTTTTGATACCCTAATGACTTGAATCTTCTCTGGCTTTGACAATCACATTGTAACCGTATTACTGCAATGAAAAGGCTTATAGGCCCCAATGGGCCCCTCGACAATAAATGTTGTTCTGTTCTGTTCTGTAGGTAGCGATGATCGCTTTATCTGAAGAAATAAAACATCAACAAACAAAAAACAAAAAAAAGAGCGCCTGCGTCAGTGCCATTCAGTAGACCCCAGCCTGTTGTTTCTTTACAATTTCGACAAGACTGTGACTGATAGGTAGTCTCTTTCTGTTATTTCGTCCCTTTTTGCTTTTAAAAAATAACTTCCATGGTTGTAAAACTATAGTGTGTGTGTGTGTTTAGCTTCAGTATAGTTTAATGACTTATTTTATAAAAGTAACGTGTTTGAATGACGTCCATCGTCATTGTGTTGTGCTATGTGTGCATGCGCGCGTTTGTGTGTGTGTGACACAAACAAAAGTGTGCCGATACCTGTGAAAAAGAAATACAGTCTGAGACTGAAAAAGCAAAGAATTTAAAGAACAAACAAAACCGTGGAAGCGAAATCATACTTGTTGAAAACGCTGAACACTGTATGTTTGTACAGAGGATATATATGCGCGTTATTGCCTAGGCAGGAGGCAAAGCTATAGTGTGCGATGTCAAACACATCTTTACACAATGGCCAAGCAGAATCAGGCTGAAACATTCATGTGTGCGATGTGAGCACCGTTTTTTCCGACACAAACTTAAGGAGTTTAAATAAAACTGCCCTTAACTGTTTATGTAGCATCAACTGAACCTGCCTCCCCTACAGTTCTATTAAATGGGCAGTCTGTTGAGCAAGTCAAGGAACAGCGTGTGCTTGGAATCATCATTGATGACAAACTGTGTTGGCAAAACTATATTTACAAGACGCTGCATAAATTTATTAAGAACATGTGAAAACATATTGTTCATTTTTTTTTTTGACATACAGTCATTGACTGCAGAAACATTTCCTTATTCATATATCATAATACTTTAGACTTGCTGAGGTGTTTTTTTGTCATTTCTTTTGTTTTGAAACCTTGGTGGAAAAGAAGACATGCCTTCTTTATGTCTTCTAATATATTCTAGCATATTTGTGTTTGTTTTAATGTTTGATGTTTTGTGTGTGTGGACTGGTAGAGATCAGTACGTGTAAGTGTGTGTGTCTGTGTATGCGGACTGGTATATATCAGCGTGTGTGTGTGTGGTATAATGTGAGCATTATTTGAAATGAAATTATTGTTGCCTATACTTTTCACTATTATGTATACTTTTATATATAAAATTATGTGTATGTGTGTTTACGTGCGTGCTATAGCTTAGCAAGGACATGATTGAAAAAAGGTCATTGAAGGTAGCTAATCATTTATCTTCGAAAAATAAAGTTTCATTTCATGTTAAACTGCCCCAAAACACTGCTACAAATGCCCCCTCTCTTCCTTTGAGGCATATATCCACCTTTGTGCTAAGATAATGTGGGTGGTGTGCATGTAAACGGTCTGCAGGAATATAGGACAGGCTAGACTTTAACCTTCACCAGATCATGTTTGGACTACACATAAACGATGATGTGAGTCCTACAGGATCCGTATATTTTTTAAAGAGCGATTTAACTGGTTATCCCTGTCCTGATGGCGTGGGTCCTACAAGACCCATATTTTTCAACGAGCGATTTAACTGGTTTTATCCCTGTCCCGATGATGTGGGTCCTACGGGACCCATATTTTTCAAAGAGTGATTTAAATGGTTATCTCTGTCCTGATGATGTGGGTCCTACAGGACCCATACTTTTTAACACTATAGTACACATCACCGGAAGCATCCTTGTACTCTTAGTCATCATGGCAGAGAGAAAACGGTCTGAAACTTCTCCATTTCCCCCAGAAACTACGGGCGAAAGTTCACCATTTTCAAGAAACTGAACTGAAACTGCTCGATTTTGCATGGACTTTGACACCCTTCAAAATTAAAACAAAAAACAAAGGAAAAATTTGGGTGTGATACAATTCTTTCATCTTTAACTCCTCACAAACTGAGGATGAACATCATCTGGACAGCAATAGTCACCTTACTCACTCTTTAAAAAGTATGGGTCCTGCAAGACCCACACCATCGTTTGTGTGTAGGAAAAATTCAGACATTGTTTATTTCTCCATTAATTAATAACATATTTTGGTAAAATGTAGTCTTTTATGAGCTTGAAATATTCCTAGTAGTTGATGAAATATTTGCAATAGGGCTCGGGAAGTTCCCCGCGTTGCCTAGGAGTGTCTGCTGCCGCGCCGCCATCTTCAGAGGACACGCTAGCCTGGCGATAGACTTCAGATAGTCGCAAAGTAGTGTTTCAACACGTTTTTCTTCATGTTTCTTCCTCTTTGGAAACAAACACAGATTCTGGTTAGCGGTTTCCTACGGTGATGGCAAGACTTGCTGTTATTGCCTATAGCACGTCAGAACTTTCCTTACATTGCGATTTCCAGATGAGCGCATGAGTCGCGTATCCTCTCAAGATGGCCACGACTAGCATGACATCAGCTTCCCGAGCCCTATTAAAACACCCTCCTGGGTCCTCCACGACCCAGAAAGCACAGTGAAGGTTAACGGCCGTCCCCTTTGGAAGGCTGTTCCACTGGTGGATGGGAAAAAACTAAGGACATTTGGTGGTAGGCTGTAAAGTCTATTTGTTTTCTTGTATGTGTGCCTGCTGCCATTGTGCTTTTTGATGTAAAAGAACCAGTTTAAAGAAACCCGTGCAAACACAATTAGCTATACCTGTCAATTTACAAAACAATACAAATTCATGGGTGCGTTCACATCAATATATAGGGTCATTTATCTGTGAAGTGTGTGTGTGTGTGTGTGTGTGGGGGGGGGGGGGGGGGGGGCTGGGGGGGAGTGAGTATAATGGTCTCCCAGGGAAAATATTGACATTGGGTTTGGGTGTGAAAAAGAAACACGCAGGCATACCTATAGCCATGCGCCAAACCCTACAGAATGTAACGCACGCAGACTTGCCCCCAGTCATACGCACAGACTCTCACACAACAGACGCATACACCGCCACCGACTCAGACGGGCACATTCATGCAGTAAAACACAACTCACGGGCTTCCTTTCTAACGGAACTTTTATACAAATAGAGAAAATGCTTAAATGATTATCAAACTATATACACTACACCACTACCAGCATCTCAACACCCACACACACACAATATCAAAGCCAGGCTAGGTAGTAGTCTCTCACACTCCAACCTGTTTGGTGTTCTCGCCTGGTTACGTTCAGTCCTTTCACGTCTAGGAGTGCAAGTCCTTCGTACGCTCCCGAGTTGTCCTGTCTCTCGTACCGTGGACGTCCTCATACCGTATCTTCGCTGTGACCCAAGTGTCTCGGCACCGGTGAAGTGAAGAGATGACCTCGCATTAGGTCCCTGGTGACCGACGTCTCGGCGTCCGTCGCTCCAACCTCCGACAAGCACTCTGAATAAATAAAGTCCTAAATCATAACACTTGCTAAACACACACATATTGGATAATATGAGAAACATTACGTAACCTGGCTGATACAAATAACTCACACGTTCATTCGCACACACACACGTGCTTCCTAACCCGAACTACTTTCGTAACACCCCCATATCTCTGTCAGTACCTTGAAACAGACTATAACCTAACACTCTCGCTATAGGTTATCCCATACGCTGGAAAAGACTATACTTAACCACGTACTACCTTCATAACGACTTAGACATACACCCCTCACATTCCTTTAGTTATCCATCTCGGTAAATAACTGTATACGAAAAACACCGGTTACCTCACTGAATTCCACACCAACATAACTGAACCAAACCGGACAACGCTATACAACCAAATTACTCTTATCAACGCATACTGTCTTTAACTAATCAACTATCAATAATACATATATAGAAACATACCTGAATTCTAGGTTTCAGAGTCTTGGAATACGGGCTAAGGTATCTCACACACGTCTGCCCACACTGACAGTAAAGCCCGTACGAATGTATTTAGACCTCCGACAGACTGAGCTTTCACCTACAACTCACTAAAACTCCCCGTGTCAAACGTTCTTTAAAGATTCCACGTGGGCCACGAGCCTCACGGACTATCGGCACAAACAAACCGCTAACAACTACTGTACTATGTAACCTACTGTGTGAACCCTATGCGTGGGCATAGAGTTTCATCACACCCAATAAGTATCTATTTCTGGACCCTGTGACCAGGACCTTTGAGAGGTCACTTCACACTGGTATGCTTAGAAAGGTCTTGTCACAATGTGTACTTGGGTGAAGTTTGAAGTTTGTGTCTTGAATAGTCTCCGAGAAAATGCCAGCATTAAAGTTTACCATGGACAGACGGCCCAGTACAAACTTACTTGTGCTCTCGCACTTGAGCCCAAAAGTACCACACGTCACAGATAGGTCTTGTCAGCTACCTTTCTGCCAAATTTAGTTTAAAAGCTAAAATTCTGGGTTTTTTTTTTTTTTTTCCATTATTTGCCAACCTCTTGTGACCCTTTACTTTTTTTGAGGGGTCATCCAAATTAGCGTGCATATGAATGTCTTACCATCCCATATCTCTGAACCAAGTTTGGGTTTGACGTAAATAATTGTTTTGTCAACATATAGCTATTTGTGACCTAGTTCCTAATGTCTTGTGACCCTTGACCTTTCTGAGGGGTGATCAAAATTAGTGTGCATAGGAAGGTTTTACCATCAGGTATCTCTGTACCAATTTTGGGTCTGAAGTTATGAACAATATCCGAGTAAAATATTTTGTTAAAATATGGCCATTTTGACCTTTTTCCATATCTCGTGACCCTGGACCAGCGGTCATCCAAATTAGTATGCATAAAAAGGTCTTACCATCAGGTATCTTTGTACCAAGTTTGTGTTTGAAGTTGGAAATAATATATGAGAAAAAAAAACCACATTTTGTCAAAATATGGCCATTTCGGAATTATTTCCTGATCCCCTGTGACTTTGACCTTTGAGAGAGGTCAATGAAATTGCTATGTTTAGAAAGGCCTTGCCACAAACTATCTCTGGGCTAAGTTTGAAGACTGTGGCTTGAATATCCGCTGAGAAAATGTCAATGTTAAAGTTGACCATGGGCGACCGACATATGACCACTGGCCCAGAACACGCTCACTTTCGCTTCACGTGAGCCAAAAGCACACAGGCATGACTCGTTATACAAGAAACTCAGACCAAGTACAAGAAACAGAGTTTAATATCTTTGTGCCCCACTGGCTGTAGGAGTGAGTGATACAGGTAAAAATACTCATGAGTAAGATTGAAAAGGTAAATGTATTACGACTTTTAATAATACACGTACATGTACACACATAATAAACATGCCACCCAGTTGGTTATTTGCCATGGGGCCTGCCCAATATAATCTACACTCTTGCAACCTTTAACCCTTTTCATCCTGATACACTCATTGCTTGAAATAAATTTTGACTGATAGTTCAAGGGTGGTGCCAGAATAGCTTGGCGCCTCAGGCGCCAAGCTATTCTGGCACCACCCTTGAACTAAAACGGTTGATCTATCTCCTAATCTGTAATGTAGCCTTCATAGGACAATGAGCAACTTTTAAAAAATCAGCCTCAGGATGTAATGGGTAAGACACTCACTTTCTACCTGCATAATGATATCTGCTCTACACTTTACTACAGCAAGCACACACATACTTTGCCTCATAGACAAAACAAGGTTTGTCTCTAATGCTGTAAAATACCCATCCCCAAACAATGCCACAGTCAATACAAGTTTGATCACTGTATCTAACCTCAATGTTGTCGCAAAACACTTTCACATCATTAACCCTTTTGTGCATGCAGCCACCGGTACTGTAACAGTATGCTCAAAGGGGTGAATGTTCCGATGACGCAGGTAAGTTTTTGTGAGCAAACAATTCAACAATTCGGACAAGCAAAAGAAATGCAACATCATGACCGGAGCCATCAGAAACACTGTAGTGTCTCCAATGAATCGAATGATGTTGCATTTCATTTGCTGGGCAGTATACTTTGAAACCAATGTGCAACATGCATAGCAAAAATGTTACTTAGAGTTTATCAAAACTGTCCATTCCATTTGAAGCTGACACTAGAAAATGTGTGCTATCTCAGATATTACTCCATCGCATGCAAATGTGTAAGCACAGTCACAGGTCTGAAGAGCACCAATAACTGAAACGTGTTCAAAGGAAAACAAAAGCAACAGACATAATGAAATTCCCTCACATGAAAATCTTCACAACAGATAAAAAAAAATGTATGCACATGAGAAGCAGAAACACAGGAAAATGGTACCACCAGTAATACCCTGGTACATAGGAATATTTGGTTATAGTTGTTAATGCTCCAATGTTCCATTTATGAACAAATATATGCTCACTGCGCCTTGAATCTTCCATATGGTCCCATATGTATGGCAGGGTATAGCATTGTATTTCATTAAGATACTGGTAATAAAACAAATATATGTATTTTAAGTCTTTGTTCAGTCCCACCACATCCACGACTTCTTGTAAGATTAGGGATTTTGAAGTCACTATTGCTGATTGACAATGCCGCAATGAGGATCAACATTTTTGCTTTCACTCCATCACTTTTTGTGCCAATGGTTCACATGATACTGAGCTGTTATCTATGCAATACATATCACTTTGTGGGAAGGGTGGCATGAAAACCCTCACAAAATTGAAGCCCCTACTGCATGCAGTGATGGTACTGTTACGGTTCCAGTGGCTGCATGTGCAAGGGGGTTAAAGTAAAATAAAACAGTTGCATTCTGGTGATATACAACACTGGTGATTTAGACTGGCACCTCTCCAGACACCAAACTAATCCAACATGATAAGTTGCAGTCTATTCATCTGCTGAAGTTGGCACCAGAAATGAAGGAATAAATGGCTCCTATAATTCAACAAAACAACATGAAAATACCCTTTGGCTGTCCAGGTGCTTTTTGTTGTGATTCCCATCAACAAAACCAATAGGGATGGTCAAATGGATAATACACAATATACAAATGCAGCACAGAGGAATTTTTCACCTTTGTTTCTGCAAACAAAGCAAATTGCTGGCGAAGTAACGAATTGCTTAAATTGATTTAACCCCTCACTGCCAGTGGAGGCAAACTGTGTTTCTTAAATCTTTGTTAATTCAAAGCCAAAAAGCTCAAGCCATCTAAGGAAGACAGATACAAAGTGGTAGCAGTTAGAGACATGGATCCTCATTAGCCTCTACAACTGCAGGGGCCCATGAGGATCTCTGTCTCTTGCAGTTGGATTGTGTTGTTTTCCTTAGCCCTTTGTGCATGCAACCGCCCGTAGTGTTCACAGTACCAGCATGTACAAAGGGGTGAAAAAAATAAAAACATTCTGTGTCTTAAACATTATTCATAGCTGTACCCACCCCCCACCCCCCCAAAAAAAAAAAAAAAAAAAAAAAATTGTAAAACTGACCTGATACTTGTTGTTTAATGTGCCAGTTGTGATGTAGTTACAAAGTCTACAATGTAACAGCAAAGTGCCATTTTTTCCCCCTTCTTTACCAACATGCATTTGTCTACATACATGATGCATTCCAACAGTCCTTTTGAGTCATCAACCTTAAGCCCTGAGTATGCAGTCACATGCAAATTTCTGTAAGAATTGGTTGAGATGAAAACAAAGTTGAAGCCTCTTTCGCTCTCACACACATACATTTTTTTTTTTTGTACATTCACTCTCTACAAAGTAAATGCTGACAGTACCCGGATATAAGCAAAGGACAGGCACATCTATGATTTTTTTAACTGAACATAAAAATGTGCATAAAAAGCCATATATCTCCGTATCCAGCCAGGTACATCTGCCAACAAAGCTTAAATTCTCCTGACCCCATGTACATTTGATTGCATGGGTTCATGAGAAGTATGCCTCAAGAAAAAACAAGATCAGCTTTGCTGTTATTTGTCAAAAGCCAGCATGTCCATTTTTGAAATTTTTTTTTTCATTGTTCTAGAATAAAAATCTTGCTTTTCTAAAATATGGACATGCTGGCTTTGCCAAATAACGGCACAGCTATCAATATTTGCCGTAAAGTGTATAACTGATAATGTAAATCACCAATACAGCATGCATGAAACCTGTACAAATATAAGAAAATGGAATAATACAGAAAATAAGAAAATGATAAATGAAGGAAGATAAAATACTGGATATATCTTCTGTACATGCAGGCAAAGTATCCCTTACGTCAAAGTAGTTTTCAGAGATCATACCTTATATTTTTCTTCAGAGATCAAACATGTACCATACATTTGGATTAAAGATGTACAGATTTGTTCAGTCCATCATCTATCCTGAGTTAAACCCCTTGTGCATGTAGCTATTGGCCCTGTTTATGGAGCCAGTGGCTACAAGCACATGGGGGTTAAGCATGACATGTTTTGGCCGTCCATAGCACTTTTTGTAGTGGCGACTCCTGCAGGAATCACCTCAACAAAAAGCGAACTGGACAGCTAAAGGGTTAAAAATACCCTCTAATTCGCAAACATTTACAAACCATTGAACATATGGAAACAAAGATGGCAAGGAAAGAAGAGTACAAAACCACAAATTACTCAGGGTGCTTCAGCAGTATGGATATGTTTAAAGACTAGAAAGATGGAAAACAAGAACACGCACAACACAAATTCAAACTGCAACTATTCACTATTTTGCTGAGACTGAAGAGCTTCTAGTCTTGTGCACCAACCATGGAAAAGTTCTTCACAAATCTGTGACTTAGTATTGTACAGTCGTTCAAAACTCTTCAACTCCCAGAACTAAATGACTTCCATTCTATAGAATGGAAATCATTTAGTTCTGGGTGTTTAAAATTAAAAATATTAAGTCCAGTCAAGATAGGATCAACTTTATGTGGCCACTGACCACGCTGTCTGCCATATTTTCAGATTTTGTTCACTTCAGGCTTCAGTTGCACAAGTGAGCATAGTCCTGTGCAAGCCACTAAGCCAAGCAATTTGCCTAGTGGCTTCCACAAGTGTTAGGCTCACTTATGCAACTGACCCTCTGTTGTTCGGAATGTCTAAACTTCTGAGTGTCTTAGGAATCAGCACACTGCAAAGAAACAACAGCAGTTGAAAATAACAACAGATAAAAAACATTCCAAGTATAAAAATCTATATCACATGCAAACTTTGTTCAAGAAATAGAATATTCAATATGTACAAGAAACTGTCATCAATACAAATGATAATCTGTACACAAAAATGAATTTTAAATAAATAAAAAAAAATTACCGCAAGGGTAATTTATTATTTATTTGAAAAAATCGAGCACAACAATCAAAAAGTATTATATATCAATGTTTTGTGATCTAAGATCCATTGTCAGGCCACACCATGACAAAAGAATTATGATACAAAACATTGTTAGGTATCATCTAACCGAACTTAACCCTTAGGCTGTTGGCAGCGCTTTTTGTTAAAGCGATTCCTGCTGGAGTCACCTTAACAAAACATGCTACAGCTGTCCAATGGGCTAACAAAACTTGCTACAGCTGTCCAATGGGCTCTGACCTTCAAACTGTCTTTTCTACACAGTAGTGAAAAAAAAAAAAAAAAACACCCAAAAAACACACCAGTGTCACCTTTACCTTGAATGTGTAAATGTGGAATGGTTTGTGTATATTGTGTTAGAAATTGATCCCATAGCTTTGTTATCTATGACAAGTTTAGTTGAAATGTCTTCACGATAAGCTGCCTAGTGAGATAAATGAATAAATGAGTCAATGAATGATCAGATGAAAAGATGAGCTGGATGATGGATTTGTTTTTAGTTGGTCTTCAGGACTGAAGCTTCTTGCACTCTCGAAACGTTGGAAACAAGTGACAGTGGATGGACTGCAGCCTGAATAGAAAAAAACAAGATGAGGATTTCATCCCAAAGTCTACTGTATTGTTCAAAAGCTCATATGCAGGTTTATTATTTTAAGGAACATTCAGAGTTATTTATATTTTTAAGCTTATCCTTCTGATCCATTTCCCTCCTCTCTAAGAGAGTGTCTGATCAATACACATGCCGATGCACACAAATAAAGATGGACACATGGCGCTTCCCGCCATTAGTACGCTCTGTGGGTTCGTGTAGTGACAGGAATTATAAAGAATAATAGCACGAGCAGCAAAATGATGTCACTTTAAGCTTGACATCATGGCATCTCTAGTCTCATGACGCTGTGTACACAGTGACGCATTTGATGTCTCACGTCACTCTCTTCCAGGGCTGACTGTTTTCTTCCACACAGCCTCTGCGAGGGCTGACTGTTTGACGGGAGTATATACTGGATCCAAAACTTGCAAAAATGAATTAATTATTCAAAACGTTGAAGAGGTACTGATAACGTTGGATTACGAACTCATCCAATGTCTATTTTAAAGCTAGCTATCCAAAATTTCAAGTGAACAGAACGAAATTACGGTCTCAAATGTGGGTCAACCAACTTACTATAAGCGGCCTTCGTAAATCAAACTGTCAGAGTGAGAGTGAGAGGGAGAGAGAGAGAGAGAGAGAGAGAGAGAGAGAGAGAGAGAGAGAGAGAGAGAGAGAGAGAGAGAGAGAGAGAGAGAGATTTTCTTTGTGTCAATTCATGTTTAACAATGGTGTGTCTGGTGCTTTGCGTCAGTTCAGCAACAATGTATAACAAGAGCAACAATGTATAATGTGGCTATCGCTTTTACGTCACCGTCACTGTCTGAAGTCGACAATTCTTCCTGTCAACATTTTTTTCTGCGATGAATTATTTTTTACAAAAGTATTGAATAGATACAAAGCTGGTTAACGAACTCATCCAATATCTTTCTCAAAGTTAGTTGTATTCAAAATTTCAAATTAATATAACTCAAATGCGGTCAAATGACTTAGCATAAATGGCAATTTTTCTTTTTAATCCAATCTAAAAATGCTGAAAAGTACTCCGTGATACGTCTTGAAGGAAAGCATTTCCTAAATTTTCATAGCTGTATGTACACAGACACAGGAGAAACTTGTGTCTACATACATACACACACACATGGCATTTCTCGCCAAAAGTACGTTCAACAGCGAGGTTTGGCGTATCTAGGCACAACGTAATTTTTATCGTGTTACTTCACTGTCAGAGTCTGATGTATGTTCGTCATTTGCATTTTACGGAACATGCTCCGACCAGCCCCATCTCAAAGTCTACCATATTTTTAATACGGTAGGCAACAAGCACAATAAAATTCACTAAAAATGTTAGCCCTTTGCGTGTCGGTTGCAGTTTTAGGTGCGATGATTCCTACAGAAATCATCACGACAAAAACCGCTAGCGACATGCAAAGGGTCAACAACAGTGTTCTTCATATGAACAACTCGATAAGCAAAACCCTGATGGCACACATGCACAGTTCTAAGACCTGTGACCCAAATTTTAAAGTCTACAGCTTGAAAAGTCTCTGAAAAAAATGCCAATGTTAAAGTTTACCACAAACAGTTGACAGACAATAAATAATAAATAAATCAGCGCATTAAATAGGCTCTTTATCCCAATTCAAAATCGGCTCAAAGCGCCGCCGCGAACTGAACCCAACAAGCACGCTCACGTGAATCACGTGCATTCACTCAGACACACTGTACGTAAACACAGAACATTCACATGGTGCTAAGAGCAAGCTCAAGCAGCTACTGATGTTTTGGAAATTCAAATCGTTTATATTTGAAATTTGATTAAGTGGCCTGAAATTGATACCAAAGTCGTAGGGGAGGAACAGCCAGAGTACCCGGAGAAAGAACCCCCGATGGTCCACCCGAATTAACGGTGACACTTACTAGAGGAGAAAAGTTCGACGTCGGAACCAGGTATCGAACCTCACACCTCTAGCATTGGTGGCAGGCGCTTTTACCGCTGCGCCACGGACCGCTCTCCACAAGAGATGACAGATGATTAGTTTTGTGAGCCAAAAACTACACACTTGTTTCCTACACATAGTACTGTGCAGATTAACATGACATACAAATCTATCCTACGAAAAACTATGCTACTTGTAGATGAAATGGTACCTGGTTCAGGAGGTAGTACATGTCCTATTAACAAATGGTCCTCAGACTGACATCGGCCATTGACGGCCTGCGCACAGCTGTACGTGGGTCAACCTTGGCTGATGTCAGCTTAGGATCTCCTGGTACCTTGTTTCAAATTTAAAGTGTTAAAAACTTTTCTCCTGAACACAATGACAAGGAGAAATTTTATACCTTGTGGGATCCTCTTGAATGGAAAACCCCGGCACGTTGACGACATTTTGCTTCTCTCCATATTTCGAGTAGCTGAGGGTAATCTGAAAAAAGCACCACAGTCCACTGGAGCTAGTGTTCCCATCCAGCAAACACAGCTATTGTCACAGCTGAAGTTAATGCAAAGCACTCTGTGCTGATGATCGTTTTGGGTCACTAAAAACAAATCTGTAATTGTGCTACTGATACCTGTGGGGGCTCATGTCTCTTGCAGTCGAGCATTGTTCATTGTGTCCCATAAGTGAAGTGGCTAACACATTCTGCCCCAAGGCTAAATCCCCAGAGTTTGGAGTTGTCATCTGAAGACTGTATTACAATTTAGGAAACAGATTGACCATGATAGTTCAAGGGTGGTGCCAGAATAGCTTGGCACCCTTAGGCGCCAAGCTACTCTGGCACCACCCTTGAACTATAATGGTTGGTCCATGTCTTGCTGTGGTGCGTTGGGGCTAAATGAGTTAAATTAGGCTGAAAGAACATGAATCTGTAGCAACTGATGGAACCACAGTTTTACCTGCTTCTTCAGCTGGATGGGTTTAATGAGCCAAAGAGCTTCCAGGTGAGAACGGAACTCTTCTATCACAGTCAGTTCTTTCCTCAACAGGTGTTCTGAAAAACAGGAAAATCATCTAAATTCTGATTAGTATGCAGGTCTGTGACTTTGGACCCTACAGCCGTCAGCCTTAAGGTCCATAATTAAAGACAAAATATAAAATATAATATAAAACTAAAATATAAAACAAATCTTATCAATCTTTCGTTTTAAGCGCAATAATCAGTTAATCTATATGAAGATGATTCAGCATAGTCAGCAACAAAGGGTATAACTATGCATTAATACCAGTATAAGATATATACTCAAAACTAAAGTACAGCATATCATGATGAGATTTGGTTAATGATTCTTGTTTCAACAGCAAAAGAAGGTCAGTATTGTTTTTTGTGGGTATTAACAGACAATAGCACAGGTCAAAACTGCATGAGTTTCAACAAAAACAGTGGATTAAAAGCCTGGATATCGCATGTTTGTCCAGGTTTTTAACTCATTCCAGGTGCCCCACATCAACAGCTGCTAAAGTGTTGTATAAGTTGTCAATGGAAACGCTATAGGACACTTCCAAAGCTACCGATGCCTTGAATTAGTTATCCAGTGTTTTCATCAAAACACGTGCAATTTTGACCTGCATCTGATTCCCGAATGTCTATTGAAATAAATAAACTGAACTAATTGTATTATCATCACAAAGAAGGCTTATGGTATCATAACATGCTACACATCAGGCAGTCAGAAAGGTGCTTTGAGCAATGTGAAGAAATTTAAGATGCAGTAAAGACAAGTACATTGTACACTGTCATTGACAAACAGAAAAGGGAGACTGTAACGAAAGGTAATACTCATAGTACATGTACTAACCCATAAAACTCTGACACACTACGACAGGATATGGATCGACCATGATAGTTCAAGGGTGGTGTCAGAATAGCTTGGCACCTACAAGCACCAAGCTATTCTGACACCACCCTTGAACTATCATGGTCGATCTGTCTCCAGAACTGTGACATAGGCCTCAGAGAACATCTTTAAAAAAAAACTGAGAATTTCATCCTCAGGCTGTAATCTGCTAACGTTATTATTGGTAGTTGCAGCAAAAGAAGCAGGCCTAGACCATTTAAGTGAAAACAGAGTCAGACAGGACAGTATGGTCAGCAGGGCAAAGCGTCACTTCCATCCAACCATTTTCCCCAAAGTAACTGTCCTTGTCTCCTGTCCAGAGTGAAAAAGTGATTGTGTAACGCAAAGAAGATAGAAAAAGAATAATACCTTCCTCCCAGACAGTTCACAACTGTAAAGTTCTATCTCTATAGAAACAAGAAAGGCAAAGCCCTTGTGCCTCACGTGTATGACCAATTTACATGTGTGACCACTGTGACAATAAGTAAAGGGATGGCCTAATCTGCACCAGCAAAAACCATGTTTTCTCAAAATTTTATCACTTTCACACATCTGTCAAACCCCTGTCACCCTTGACTTTTGTGATGCATTGTCTAAATTAGTATACATATAAAGGTCTTATCATCATCAGCTGCCTTTGTGCCAAATTTGATTGAAAAGTTTGCAAAACTGTTGATAATAACTACAATTCTATCAAAAATCGCCATAAATTAGTATGCATAGAAAGGTCTTTACCTCCTCTCTAAGCCAATCTCTGATCAATACACATGCCGGCGCACACAAATAAAGACGGACAAACAGCGCTTCCCACCATTAGTACGCTCTGTAGGTTCGTGTATCGACAGGAATTCTGAAGAATAATAGCACGAGCAGCAAAATGACATCCCTATAAGCTTGATGTCATGGCATCGCTAGTCTCACGACGCTGTGTACACAGTGACGCATTTGATGTTTCACGTCATTCATCCGGAAGGCATGCAGCCACTTCCATAAGCTGATTGCTTTCTTCCACACTGCCTCTGCCAAGGTTGACTGTTTGATATACTGGATCCAAAACTTGCAAAAATGAATTAATTATTATTCAAAAAGTTGAAGAGATATTGACAATGTTGGATTACGAACTCATCCAATGTCTATTTCAAAGCTAGCTATCCAAAATTCCAAGTGAATAGAACAAAAATTACGGACTCAAATGTGGGTCAACTGACTTTCTATAAGCGGTCTTTCTAAATCCAACTGTCAGAGAAAGAGAGAGGGAGAGAGAGAAAACAAAAGACACTGAGCATTTAGGGCATAATGTCTTTTGTCCACCATGAAGGTGATTTCAAAGATGGAGCACCGAAAAGGTCTGGAAAAATTTAGACCCCAGCTGGGTTCGAACCCACGACCTTTCAGATAAGAGTCGAACGCTCTACCACTGAGCCACACTGCTCCCCAGAGAGAGAGAACTTTTCGTTGTGTCAATTCATGTATAATGACGTATCTGGTGCTTTGCATCAGTTCAGCAACAATGTATAACAACAGCAACAATGTATAATGTGGCTAATGCTTTTACATCACCCTCACTGTCTGAAGTCAAGAATTCTTCGTGTGGACCTTTTTCATGCGATGAATTATTTTTTACAAAAACATTGAATAGATACAAAGCTGGTTAACGAACTCATCCAATATCTTTCTCGAAGCTAGCTCGGTAGCTGTATTCAAATGAATATACCACAAATTACGGACTCAAAAGCTGGTCAACTGACTTTGTATAAATGGCAATTTTTCTTTTTAATGATTAATCCAATCTAAAAATGCTGAAAAGTACTCCGAGATACATCTCGAGGGAAGCATTTCCTAAACTGTCAGACCTGTATGTACACAGACAGAGAAGAAACTTGTGTCCACATACATACACACACATGGTGTTTCCCGGCAAATGTACGTTCAACAGCGCGGTTCGGCATAGCTAGGCATGATGTAATTTTTTATCGTGTTACTTCAATGTCAGAGTCTGATGTGTGCCCGCCTATGTTCATTGTTTGCATGCTACGGAACGTGCTCCGACCAGTCCCATCTGTCTACCGTATTTTCAATATGGTAGACAAAAACACCATAAAAAGGACAATTATGACACAATTGGGAGTGTTTCTTTCTTTGTTGGAATTATCTTTTGCGTTGCACATGCTTGGCAGCCACACTTTTGATCTGGATTTTTTATATGTCATGCTTGTTTGGATACAAATATAAGTTAAGCTCGTGCATGCAGCCAAAGGGACTGTACAAGTTTTTTTTGTGTGTTTTTTTGAATGCAAAATGAATTTTTCATTAAAATGCATTTTTTTGAAAAATACTTACCGATGGTATGACATTGTGGAAAAGCCCTTAGCTAGCCTAATTTTAGCCAAAATTTGGTTGTGTCCGTATAAGGGGGTGTTGGCAGGAGTGGAGCGCCATAGACCCGGTCATGGCCTGAATAGTCTCCCCTTATTCCCACCCGGTACGAGAATACCCGTCATCCCTCAGTTTAGTTCCTTAGCGCACTTGAGGCAAGCGGGGTAGGTGGGAGGGTCCTTCGAGTCATACCATCGGTAAGTATTTTTCAAAAAAATGCATTTTAATGAAAAATTCATTTGTTTTCTCAAAACACATTACCGATGGTATGACATTGTGGAATTCCGAAGAGGAGGTGGGTGCCGAAAAAACGCCCCTCCTGCCAACCGACCAACCCTCAGACCCGCTCTCCCGGAGCAAACTCCCGATAATTTTAGTTAAGATACCTGCGGCGCCTAGGGCGCCGGGAGGGAGTGTTGCTCTGTAGTGATGTCTCCCACCAGCGAGAGGTTCTGCCGCTGGGTGGAGAGGTCCCTCAGGTAGAAGCGGGCGCAAGTGGACTCTGCTCGCCCTCTCATAGCCGCCACAAAGTCCTTGACTGCACCGGTGCTGTCGAAGCGGGACTTGCGGTCAAGGCTCTGACCTCGTGCGCCTCGATGTTCAACATGTGGCTGCAACAGGTCGAGGTCCTGGAAGGCCGGGCGGAACACTCCCCGGAACCAGGAGGAGCAGGTCTGGGCTGAGATGTCACGTCTACCTGGGGACAAAGGGAGAAACAGGTGTGTGCGTCCTCTGCGCAAGCTTGGTCCGGCGCAGGCCCACACGTAAGGCTCTCACCAGTTCCTATTGTCTGGTCTACCGAGTGGAGTCTCGTAAGGGCGGAAAGTCATCAGCGGTATGACAGCCAAGGCGACCACTACTTGGCCCCGAAGGCTGGTAACGTTAGCAGTTGCACGGCGCCTTCTGTCCGTACCTGACAGCAACCCGTGTGTGACACCAGCGCGTACGTTCACTGGCCCTGGAAGAGGTGGCTAGGCCACATGTAAGGTTCTCACCGGGGCCTTAAGTCTGTTCTCCCGGGTGGAGTCCGTACACACGCAGGGCGAAACATCTGTCGCCGTCAGGGAGGCCGCCTCTTGTCCAGGAAGATGTTCAGGTAGCAGTAGCATGAAGCCGGTTGTCTGGCACTGCAAGCAATCTGGGTGTGTGGGCAGCGCGCGTAGTGTACTGACCCTGGAGGTAGAGTCAAGGACCGCCAGGAAGCACTTCTTCCTAGATACATCCGTCAAGCGCGTCATGTGCCGGGTTCTAAGGACGGGGTTGAGACCACGTAAGCCCCCATGGTAGATCACTCTTGGCCCACGCGAAGCAGTGATGGGCATCCAGACCGAAGAGAGCCTCCGAAATGCAAGGTCTTACAGCCACCCGGGTCTAATGAGCGTAATCACCTTTGGTATCAGTTTCAGCCCACTTAATCAAATTTCAAACACAAACGACTTTGAATTTCCAAAAACTACAGTAGCTCGCTTGAGCTTGCCCTTAGCACCACGTGACTGTTCTGTGTTTATGTACAGTGTGTGAGTGAATGCGCGTGTTTCACGTGAGTGTGCTTGTTGGGTTCAGTTCGCGGCGGCGCTTTGAGCCGATTTTCAATTGGGATAAAGCGCCTATTTAATGCGCTTATTATTATATTATTATAGGTGTCGGCGATCATGGTTAGATAGTCCCGAACAGTGAAAGGAGACCGTCCCTGGGCGTTGAATAGCCCGAGGAAGCATTCCGTCAGCTGGGGCTTCGCCAAGTCCGGAGGGAAAGAAGGCTGTCGTCAGTCCCGTCACCCAGCGCTCGTCGTCTTCCCTCGCAACTCGAACGGTTGAGGGTCTGCGGGTTGTCTCGGTAGCATCCATGGCCGCCCTAGGGAAGCCTCTGTGGTAGAGGGCTTGCTGCACAATCTCCAGGTGTGTCGGAAGAGTTCAGGGCCCGGTTGTTATGGCGGCTGTTCCAGTTGCTAGAGCCTCGTGCGAGTAGTGGAGAGCTGCAGAGGGGGGGCATGTGGTAACGAGCTGACCTCGACTGGTGAAGAGACAAGCGCCCCCAAGCCAGGAAAACGCCCACCTACCTCCGCAAACCTGCAACAAAGGGAATGTCGGACAACCACGCGTATAACGCAGCATTCAATCTCGATGCGAGCAGTGAAGTTAAAAGATCTGGCCACAGCGACGCCTCCCCGCGCCGCCGGTCTCAAGCGCACTAGCATCTCCCAAAATTACACCCTCCTTCTCCAAGCAGAAGAGGTGTCAGGTTGAACGGCGATCCCCTAGCATGTCATGAGTCCTAAGCGAACTGAAGAAGGTAATGATAGTCGCTGCTAGTCTGCCCTGCTCCCGTCCTACTGGGAGTCCCACTCGAACAGGACGACCACGCACTCCATCCTCGACGGGATCCATGCGAAGAAACACGTAGTACCTGTCCTGTAGCATAGGCAGCCTAGTCGACGGCGAAGAGGGCAGAATCCCAGCCTACCGCCCGGCTTGCCAACTGGTTAGGACTTCGAACATCGAGTTGTCCCAAAGTCCTGGAGACGCACCGCTGCTCTCAAGTCTTTGTCTAGCATCTGGCAAGATGTCGAGGCACTTGTGTCGAGTCGATAGAACGAAGACCGTGCACCATATCCACCGACTAGTGTACGAGAAGAGTCGACCATACTGCCGCGGAACTGAGCTCCAACCACCTCTCGGGAACTAATTTTGCCAAGCTGTCGTCACGTCTAACTCCCGGTACGTGCGCCCCCGGCCGCAGGATCTCCAGTGCCGAGCGGGTAACTTCACAAGGAGCTATCGAGGGCAAGTCCATCTGCTCCAGTCAGGCGCCGCAGCATGCCGGAACTCCAAGTCGTCTCCACCCAGGCAAACGAACGCTTCCGCTAGGTCCCGAAGCTGTCATCTTAGAAGAAGAAGACCGTAGTGCTTGGTCGCCGCTGACCACGGCTAGGCCAATGCGAAGTGGAGGGTAGCACCCCGCCGGAAGAAGGATACGCCGAGCCGAGAACTCGTCTCAGCAGGGGCTTAATCTGAACTGTGTGCGCTACCCCCGATGTAGACCGAAGTCGGCCCCTGCAGTGAGGTCGGTCGGACCAGTCCTCAACCCGCGCTGACCTCTATGAAGGTAGACTGCTACTTGGTAGTCATCAATCGCACGCCTGGAGAAAGCTGCCACTGACGTTCCCGGGACTGTGTCGTCGGCGTCACAAAACGTCGCCTCCGTCCCTCGGATGTAAGCCACAAATCCGGTGCAGCAGAAGAACTGCGCCTCCGCAGAAGAGTGGTCCCTGCCAAAACTGTCCGACGGTCTGCGATGACCGCGTGCCTGTCCTGCATCAATGTTCCTGGAAGACTGCTACATCCAGCGGTGTAAGCAGCGTGTATCGGCAGTGCCAGAGTCCTTGTTAGGCTCCTTGTCGGTCTGCCAGGGGGGCCAGGGAAGTTGTCCATCGCGCGGTGCCCTGCGTGGCCGACTCTTCAACGCGGTAGGCCGCGAGAAAGTGTGCAGGACGGTACCCCGAATCATCAGATCGAAGTCTGTAGCCGCAGCGAAGCGGTGGCAGCGGAAGAGAAGTAGGATCACAAAGTTGAAGCCACCAGTGCCTCCCCTGGCGCCCTGAAGCGGAGACAGAAGCCGGCGACAAGAATCCGGCACCCGAACGGATGAGGAAGGGACTTGAAATGCTTGGACGCGATGAGGGGACCTGCTTCGTCTAAAGCCCGAGGAGGCTCCCTCCTCTATCTCCACGCAGAAGGCGGCGAATCCAAGATCTCTCGGAACCGCGAGCGTAGCGACGTGGAGTAGCTATCATCGCCCAGCCACGGCGAACGACGTCCTCTGGAATCAAGCGGAAAGTCGTCTGTCTCGCACGCAGGAGAAGGGATGTCTAACTGCTCCGAAGTCCGGGGGACCCCGGGCGGCGGCGATCCCACGAAGGTGGACCCAGCACTTGGAAGGGACAGCGTAGCCTCAGAGGGCCGGTCCCACGAACTCGAACGGCGACGAAGATACTTCGGAGCGCCTGTCTTCCCGATGTGTAGCGACCCAACGGAACTGGGACGTCGTCTCCTGATCCTCTCGTACCCCTGGTCTCTGTGTAGTGAGCAAATGCTTCCGAAGTCAGGCGAACTGAAAGATTGTGACCTATTGCCGGGAACGGAATCCCATCGTGAAGTCGTCTCTCTGCACTGCATGTAGAGCGGGCTCTCGTCTGCACGGTCGGGGCGAGGCGTGGCCCAACATCACTGAGCCGGGATCTTGTCGTGTGAAGTGCAGCGGTCCTGTAGCACTTGCGGTTGCCGCAAGCCGTAGAAAGTGCCGGTGTAACCACGACGGGAGATGGCGCCAACGCGTGTATAGCCCGGGCGAGGGCGCCCCAAATAATCATAATCATAATACAAAATTAATTAATTAATGCTTATTGAAAGAGCTTTATGTGATTGTAATTGCCCTTTCAGGGATAAATCAAGGTATTTGCATTAAATTGAACTATGAGAGTCAGAATACCACTCTGTGTCTCATCTCCATTTTCTCAAAACTGAAGTAATCGGTTCAGTGGTTCCAGGGTTATAGCCCCTTTAAGGATAAGAGGTGTTGCGCCCCAGCGGTCTGGCGAAACCGCTGCGCAGCTGGGAATGCAACATTTTAACACCTGTGGCAAAAGGGTTAAAACGCCTAGCTTGAAAGAAAGGCACTAGGTGCCCTAAAACGACAACAAACGAATCCCAATCTTGCACGCTACCGCGCAATATATGCTCTCACAACCCAGTCGTCACTGACCTGAGGCCGAGCTGTCGTCTCTAGGGCAGTACCCGCCGTCAGTGGGTCTGGGCGTGCCTCTCCGTTCGTCACGGTAAGGGGAACCTTAGGAGGGCCCTCCGCGTTAGTATGCGACAGTAGCTAACTGGCCCGTGACGTCATTGTCCCGGCGGGAGTGGACGAGTCTCGTGGCAAACCGTGCGACTCCCAGTACGTGGCCGCTTCTGCATGTCGCCTTGGCCCCACAGAACTGGTCCGCCGTAAGCAGTCTCTGCGTGTATCAGTGTAACCACTCGAGTCCGAAGGGTTACCCGCCTGAGAGCGGTAGCGGCGACCAGAAACCCGACGAGGCGACGGCCGTCGTCTCTCCGGGTTGCGTCTTGATAGTGGGTTGGGTCTACTGAACTAACACAGTGGAAGAGATCGGAATGTCTCCACTAACCTGTGATCTAGGCGAGGATCGAGCCCTGGCATCTGGTTCGTCCGTCCGTCGTGTTTCCACTCTGGGCTGTCGGAGGGTGGAAGAGTGGTCATCTCTCGAGGCCGTGTCCCGGTGAAACGAGTCTCGTGTGTCACCGCGTGACTACTTGTACGTGGTCGTTCCCGCCTGTCATGTCTGCGATCCGCCATGTGTGTCTGGACTGGTAGCGTCGTAGATTTGGTTGCCGACGCCAGTCCGGGGGAAGGATCCTGTTGTCTGCCTCCTCCAGAGGCGTACAGACTGTAATCCCTTCCGCTGACATGGGTTCGGGCTCCGGTCTCATGGTCGCCACGGTAAGGGTAACCTCAGTGGGGCCCTCCGCGATAGTATGCGACTTGCCAGCTTTCTTTGTTCGGGACGCCTTAGCCACTGGTACCGGCTTGGTTCCCGTCTTGGTACTCCGCACCGGGTCTGTCAGTCGTTCCCTGACAGGAGTCGGTCGTTCTCGGCGGTAAAAGCCCCACAGCTGCGACCATCTTTCTTCCAGCCATGGGGCGCACACCACACACGTATTGTTCGAATCGCAACCAGCACAGGGTAAGCAGACTGCATGCACGTCCGATGGTCACTGAAAGTCGCCACACAACGTGCCGGTACGAACCTGGTATCTGTAACAAGAGGGTACAATGAAGAAACGAGCGAGCGTGGCCTCCGAGGTCACGCAAAATAAAAACGCGCGCGATGACGAAACGAACCTCATCGAATTCGAAAGAGTACAGCGCGTGCCTACGCTCGGCGCTCCTTCCCACCCTAGAGCGCCGGTCGAGGGCATTCACCGAGATATTACCTGTCCATGGCGACAAACGGTAGCAAACCCACGTCTCAGTCTCCACCGAAGTGGACCCACTGTCCGCCGGTTGCAGAAACTCGTCGCCAGTCACGACCGGCCAGGCTCCGAAGTCTCGTCACAGCGCCAGTCGAGTGAGCTCGAAGTCCCAAAGCTAACTCGTCGGCAAGAGAGTCCCCAAGTCGACGACAGAGAACCGGCCCAGCAGAGAGCACAAGCAGTCCCAACCGACTCAAGCTCCACAGTACACAAGTTCCAAGTACAAAGTCCAAGCTCACAACCACCAAGGTCAGAAGACCGGTCCAAGATCAAACGCAGAGCACGAACAGACACAACCTTCCTAGTGCTAGCTAAGAACTAAACTGAGGGATGACGGGTATTCTCGTACCGGGTGGGAATAAGGGGAGACTATTCAGGCCATGACCGGGTCTATGGCGCTCCACTCCTGCCAACACCCCCTTATACGGACACAACCAAATTTTGGCTAAAATTAGGCTAGCTAAGGGCTTTTCCACAATGTCATACCATCGGTAATGTGTTTTGAGAAAACAAAGGAAGTCAAGGTTAATTAAATATTAACACAACAGAGGTTTGTCCCAAGCATACAATTTATAACTAGGATCTAATAAAAGTAGTGATAAGGTTAGTTATGGTAACAATACATGTATCAAATGCATACAGGCAGCATAAGCAAAGTGTCATATAATCTTCAAACCTTACCAACAATGTAGCCTATTACACAGTCATCAGGTAGCCGAAGTTTTTCACCAATGGCCATAAGGCGCCCACCACTAAAAGAATGCCATCAACAAAAACATGAACCAAACAAAACAAAAACAGATTTCAAACTGAAGAAACTGAATTATGTTAACTGAAAAAAAAAGTGAATTTTTGTTAACAGAGGGTTTACACTAAAACAGTAAAAGAAAGCTGTCAAATAAACAGACAGTGAATGAACACCAAAAGCAAACAGTTATAGTCTGTTTGAGCAAAGCATGCCTCATGTTTTTTGTTTTTTTTTCCAAATAACTTTTGAAGAAGACACATTTCCAGACAAGACTAAGAACAACAAGTGATCACCAAACTTGGTCCTAATTTACCGTTAACATTAGTTGGCTTCAACCCCAACGGTTTAGCCACTACCCTCGGGAGATCATGGAAATTACCTACTTAAAAGTTGAAATATACCCTGTTCAGGCCTCAGTGACCACTAAGCTGCATCGTTGTACCGAAATTATGACAAGCTATGCACAGATCAGACACCTTGCAAGACCAAGGCATTGAGCATTCAACATGGAGAGCGAGAAGGTTACTGGAATAAATATGTGTCAGCATCTCTGAATGGGGCTCGATTAGGGTATATTTTAGATTTAAATGGGTCATTAAAAAAATTCAGAGTGCAGCAGCTAAACCATCATTGCTATGACTAAAGGAAAGTTAAAATAGATTAGAACCAAGGTTGGTGATCATCTTCTCTTCTTAGAGTTGTCTTGAAACCACATTCAAAAGTTATTTGCAAAGAACACGAAGCAAACTTTGATCAAATGGACAATACAGTCATACACTACAACTGAAACATGATGATCAAAATTGACAGAAGTTGAACACTGACTCCGACTGCAAAAAGCAAAAGCCCAAACACAAATTCTAAAGAAGTATTCTTTTTATTTTTGCTTGGTCAAAGGGTGACTGAATTATGTTTAACCCATATCATACTGAGGCTAAAAGCTTCAAATGTGTACACTGCCATATATGCAAGCTACATTATAGTACTTACTGATAAGGATATAGACCAATGCCTTTAGCTCAAGGGTAGTGCCAGAATAGCTTGGCACCTAGAGGCACTAAGCTATTCTGGCACTACCCTTGAACTATTTTAAGAACTATGATAAGGGTTAACCCTTCACTGACAGTGGGTGCAGATTATGCCAAAGATCCCTAGCCATCCAAGAAACACAGACAAAAAGTGGCGTCAGCAAAAGGCACAGCAAATGTGGGGCCCATGAGAATCCATCCTATGCCTCTGGCAGTTGGATTTTGTTAGTTTTCCTCTGCAGTGAAGGAGTTAAACAACAATAAAAAACTTACACAAAAATAAACAAAAGGAAATGTATTGGACAATGAGTGCCAATAATGGGAGGTATAATTAAAAAACTTCCATTTTATCCCATTTAGCCCTGACGCCTTACAACCATGATAATTCAAGGGTACTGCCAGACTAGCTTGGCACCATCAGGCGCAAAGCTAATGTGGAACTATCCTTGAATCATCCTGCAACTGGCAGTGGTACATAATCATTAGGTGACACCTCCAAACCTTGGGAAACGCAGCCTTGGGGTTAAATGGGTTAACCTTTTTTGGGAATAAAGCCACTAGTGCATAAAGGTCGTATGAGAGGAACTGACTTGATTTTTTTGTGTGTGGGTGTGATTGTATGTCTAATAAAATAAATGTTTATAAAATTGAGTGTCAATCCGTTGTACATCTGCACACTTCGTCATCAGCCTGTTTGTTAATATTGCAGTGCTCATTTTTTTTGTTAGAAAGAAAACTCTGCAGCTGACCTCACTAGAGGCTATAGTTAAGTGACCAAAGATATACATTGCTGTATCATGATGTTAAACTTCAATCAAAAACATGATTAGTGCCAACAATGGCGAGCAAAGATGCAATTAACCACAGAAAAAAAAAGACCCTGCAAAAATGACCACATCATCCTCTAATTCTTTGAAAGTCTGCAGTCTTTGTCTCCAAGGCCTAAAGCTTTCCAATTCACCAACCACTTCTGCTCATTCCTTTTAAAGTAAAACCAACAAATTCTTTATGATTAAAGTCTACTCCACAAAAAAATGTGCGCTAAGATTTACATCCGTCCGCCATCCTGCCGCAAACACACAGAGATTAAAATACCTATTGATAAGTGTTATGTTCGTGGTTGTGTTATTCTTTTTCGGGCATGTTTGTGTTAATCATAGGAAAGACACAGTGTTCAGTTGAGTTGTTTTGCATAAGTATCACATACCTTTTGCATGGAGAATTCTGATCTATTTCTGTTGTGTAGTTAGAATGTTACATATTTTTGCTACAGTGTTGAAAAGTCTGACCTACATTAGACTGGAAGGTTCTAGTAGCCAAGGGACCTCAGATATGATGTCAAAGTTGTGTAGTACACATGTTGGTCATATTTTGCAACATTTATGGTATGCGCCCAGATGTTAGTGGAAGGCTGTAGATAGATCTAGAGTGTTTTTTTAAATTGAATATTAATGAGTTTTGGTTACGTTTTCTTTTTCCGATTGGTTGAGTTGTGTAATTTGCTAGATTGTTCTGAAAATCTGTAATTGTATAAAAAAAGCGTGTTAGGAAATATGTGTGTGCACTGTATAGGAGATGCAGTGTATCAGAATTGTGGATGCATTGTACCAGACAGTGTACCAACGTGTGGATGCATTTGCGGACGCATTGTGCTGAGAGTACATCATGAGAATAAAGTACTGTTGGAACTGTTACTCCAGTGTGGTCTACAACCCACGTGTGACGAGTTGCAGCTGAGTGAAGTTTCTTTACAAGAACCCTACCTGAGTGCGTCTGGTGTGATTGCATCATACTATGACAACCACTACATAATACTATGACAACCACTACCACGTAACAAGAAGTCACTGACTGAAGTGACCCAACCCCGAAACACTCAGAAAAACAATGATAAACATGAAGGAAATTAATTTTGAAAAGTAGTGTGCATGCCCTACAATTGCTTTTCCTTATGCAGTCGTAGTAGGTCCAACGCCAAGAGGAGGGAGAGGGCTGTGGAAAGCTAGGTGGGTGAGGGTCAAGCTGTCTAAACAAATTTCTGGCCCAGCCCCTCATGACGACATCTTATTTCAGGACCCTCCTTTTTCTCTCTTTAGCACCGGTGGGCTTTCCATCATTACACTGGCGCGGTCCGTCCCTGAGAGCCAGTCAGTCTTTCTCTTTCGTTATATTACTGAGCTGGCAAACCGCAGGTAGTGCTTTGAGATATCTGAACTAATATATTTTTTTTAAATTCAGGCTAACTGAACCGATAGATTCGATGATGGAACACAAAGTGACACCAAATTTCGAAACTGAATGTCGAAACAAAGCATTTAAATGCAGAGATCGTGGATTTAATATGTACATTACATACGTATCAGAAATCCACATTTATATGTCCACACAGTTTCATATAATATTATGTGCAACTCTACTTCTTCTTTCACTCCACGCTTTAACCAGTAATAACTCAACTTTAGGATGCAAACAGGCCGATCCATATAAATGACAATCAAACAGAGCCCTTTGATTCTCAGCAGCCTTTACAACATGCATGAGCTTATGAAAATCTATGCCTCTTCTAGGCGGAAGGCCCTGGATAAGCAAATAACTTTGCAGTGGCTTACTCATCAGGGGAATCTGAATCTAATAAGGGTGTAAAGTAGGCCTGCAAAATGCACAGATTCCCATCAGCCGATTTAATCTAGGGGGGGGGGGGGGAGGGGAGGGGTTCATGGTGATCTATGTCAATTGCAGTTGTACTGGTCTGACTTAGACACTGTTTCCAAGAAAAATGAAGAGGGGACAGAAAAAAAAAAGGGGAAGTGTTGGGTCAGTTACAGTAAACTGCACAAAACAGTTAGTCTCCAGACATAGGGGCCTGATGATAGGACTTTGACTAAATTAATGTAAATCCGCTGTGCCACCATGTGCGCGCCACTGCCTACTAAGCTCAAGTCAGAATACATGGGAGGAAACAAAAGGCACACAAAGAGGCGAAGCACTGTGATTCCAGAGCAGTTTTCAACCCTCAAAGCAAGCATCCGCCTAAAACCTCGAACTGAACAAACTCGGCAGATATTTTGCCACAAATCTATACCAACCTTGTCCTATCAAAACTGATAGTTTAGTATCAAAGCTTTTTGCACAGTCAAGCATCATTCATAGCAAACGTCGAGTTGTTGGGTTTTAGATGTGGCCAGAAATACGCCCCATGCTCATTTTTCATTGGTTTATGTAAATTAGCATATCCAATGAAATTAAAACAAGAGTGCGTCTTACTGTCGACATGAACTTGTGACCTGCACACAGCCGTCGCTGTAGGTACATATTTCCCCCAGCCCAAAAAGGTCTACTTTAATGGAGTCTGGTTTAAACACTGCTCAGATATCAATATCTTTTCGAGTAATTCTCTTCAACTTTAGAGTAAACACGGCAGAAAACAATGGATGCACTGCAGTGCATAGTGGCCTCTTTCATGGCACTCTACTAAGTAAAGGGTTTAACGTTCAACTCTAGATGTTGAAAAAGAGGCCCGGGATACTTCGGGCCACAGCCAGAATTTCGCGGGTGTGCTTCGTTTTCTCCCTTGTATTCTGACTTGATCTATTTACGTGGTGGCCGCGCGCACACGTGGTGGCGCAGAGGATTTGCATTACTCATCAGGCCCCAATGTCTCCAGACTCGAGATTGCACTGCCGTGAACCTATACCGAGTATGAACATCGTGCTATTCTACGCCACAGAGCCGGCATGGTTGTCGAATCGCGCATGTTGACAGTCATGGGTGTCTGGTTTGGGGCTCGGTGGTCGTAATTTTATCCCGGCTGTGTAAACATAGCAGGATAGAGGCAACACTAGCCAGCAAGATGCATATAGATTCTTATGACAGCGCCTACTCCTAGACACGTATGAGCATATGCGACTCTTGCAGCTGTGGACGTTTTGCCTGTGTTCTTTTCATCACCGCAACCCGATTAAACTACGTAAACATTGCAAGAGGAAGGTAATTCGACTCAGAAATACACATAGCTTCTCACAAGCCCCTGCACCGTGTGGAACTCATGAAGATCTATGCCTCTTGGAGAGTTTTGTCTATGGTTATAGGCGAACGTTGCTAAACAGTGAATGTCATCCGTCGGATGTAAAAACAAGAATATATTTATCCTCGTGAAAGTATGCGGTAATAGCGGAATGAATGTTTATCGATAGGTTCATTTGTCTCTGTGCACATCAGACGGAACAGAGTAGAATCTTTTGCTGTACCATCTGACGGCAGTTCCGCTGAAGCCTTCAAGGCTGGCTCTAGCACCACCTTGTACTGCCCCCAGCCCTCCACCAAATAACAGCCTTGTCCAAGCCCATGTCAGTATATAGTTTTAATTTTTAACCTGGCTTTTAAATTTCTGAGTTTTCAGAAGTGAACCCGCCCGTATATATGTGCCTCAGCAGATCCAAGTATATTCTGTAGTGAACCCGACTTTGTCTTTACCAGAACGAAAGAGGGGGAAAAGGTGTGTTCATTTATATGGTCATTGAGGTACGGTTACTATACTGAAAAAGAAAAGAAACGGCTGAAACTCACTGCAAACCACAATAGCACATCTCCCTCCCCCACTCAGCCTGGAAATTAAAATTGTGTGAACTGAAAAAGCAAAACTTAGGCACAGATTCACATGGGTCACAGTCCTGTAACTTCTTCTTCTTCTTCTCAAACGCCGTCACACTTGGAGTTTGGCTCTCAAAATGAAATCTGTGGTCTTCTGTAGAACCTCCACAGGCCCGTATAGTTTCTCTTGTAGATTGGCGGGCTTTTGCCGTATCTCCTCCCTCAGCAGCTTGTGGTTCCCACAGTCCTGGAGGATGTGCTCTGTGGTCTGCTATGCTTCTCCACAAGGGCACAGGGGAGATGGCACGAGGTGAAAGCGTCTGTGCAGGTGGAAATTGAGTCGGTTGTGCCCGGTCCTCAGACGGAAGATGGTCACCTGCTCTTGTCTGGACAGCTGATGGTAACTGTCTAGGGGCCGTTGTGGTGGTCTGTACACAAACTTAATGATGGTCTTCATCTCTGTGAAGCTGACTCCATTTTCGTCTTGTTCTTTCTCTGCACCCACTTTCGCCATTCTGTCAGCTTCTTCATTGCCGTAGATGCCACAGTGTGAAGGGATCCACTGCAGTACCAGTCTGGTGCACTTGATGTTTTGCAGTGCCTCTTGTAGACGTGGCAGTTTGCTTGCTGTTGCTGCCTCAAGGACAGACATGGCATCAGTCAGGAAGACAATCTGGGCATCAGGGTCTGCAGTGCCACTAAGGGTGTTTGCAGCACGGACCAGGGCTTCCACCTCAGCTCTGTAATTTGTGCAGTGAAGGCCTGTTGATACTGCCTCTGCTTGCCATTTTCCGTTTGGGTACTAAATGTACCTCAGCCCCTCCATTCTGAACTGCATCTGTGGCTGATCCATCGGTGTATACCCGTATCCATGCTTCCTGGGGATACTTTTCTTCGAGCATGGCCAGTGTCAGGGCTTTCTTGCTCACAGTGCTGTGCTCATCTTTGGTGGTGATGTAGGGTACCGTGGAAGAGATGGTGATGTTTTCTGGCTTACTTTCCCAGGGTGGGAGGTCACTAGCAGGATTCAGAGCCTCTATCTGCGCAGGAAGCTTTGCCTGGTGTTTCCTCTGCAGAGCTCTCGTCTCCTTCACAAAGCTTGATCTTTTCAGTCTCCCTGAGGTTGGCTGTTTCATCCTGGCATTCATAGGATGGTCTTTGGAACACTTAACCTTTGTGGACTGTATCAAGGCTTTGCAATCTCTTCTAATGCGCAGGGGTGTGATGCCTGTTGTCTCTTCCATCTTTTCAATTGGTGTGGATCTCATTGCGCCGGTGATGATACGCAGTGCCTGGTTCTGAACTCTCAATGGTCTGCTGGTGTGACTGGGCTGCCGTCAACCATGCATTGGATCCGTACTCAAGGTGTGGTCTCACTGTGCCTTGATATACATTTTGGAGGATCTTTTCATTGGCTCCCCATTGTGTTCCAGCCAGCTTCCTCATGATGTTCAGCTTTCTTCTAGCTTTCGCTTCTGCATTCCGAATGTGCGGCTTCCACATCAGCCTCTTGTCAAGGGTGACTCCCAGGTATGTCTGTTGGTCTTCATACTGCAGTGAGGTGTTGCCCAGTGTTAGGTTGCCAGCCTTTGCTTTGTTGGAGAGAGAGAAGAGTGTGGCTGATGATTTTTATGTGTTGATGGTCACACACCAGTTGTTGGTCCAGTCTGTCAGCCTGTCCAGGGCTAGCTGCATCCTGTATGTAGCAGTTGTTGAATACTCTTCTGTGCACCAGAGTACCAGGTCATCTGCGTACAGGGCTGCGTGGACTCCTTTTGGTAGCTCTGGCACAAGGTCGTTGATGAAGAGTATGAACAGAGTCGGTGACAGGACTCCCCCCTGTGGCACCCCCTGAGGCAGCAGAACTTTTTGGCCACAGTACCCATCCACTGCCACACGGGCTCTGCAATTGTGCAGGTATGACTTGGTCCACCGATACATGTTCCCTTGGATGCCACTGCGAAGGAGTTTCACAAGGAGACCATCCTTCCACACCTTGTCGAAAGCCTTCTGTAGGTCAATGAAGGCAGCTAATGTCACTTTCTGATCTTGAAAGGCATCTTCTATGACCTGTGCAAGGTGTGTTGTCTGGTCTTCTGTACTCTTGTGGCTTCTGAAGCCGGCTTGCTCTGGCACGATAATGCTCTCGGAGTCCAGGTACCACTGCAGGCACTTGTTGATGATGCGCTCCATGGTCTTGCACACACAACTTGTCAGGCTGATGGGGCGATAACTCAGGGCTTTGGACTTATTCTTCCCTTTCTTCAAAACTGGGATCATTCTGGCTTTCTTCCAGCACTGGGGTACCTGTCCTCCTCTCCAGCTGTGGTTAAAGATGTCCAGTAGCTTCGTTAAGGCAGTGTTGCCAAGGTGTTGTAACATCTCGTTTGAGATGCTGTCTGGACCTGGAGATTTTTTCTTCTTCAGCTGTTTGATGGCCATCTTCAGTTCTGGAAGGGTGATGTCCTTCTTCATTGCATCATGGATGTTTGCATCTCTTGTTCTCTCTCTTTCTTCCTGTCTGATTTCTTTCTCAAGCATTTGTGGGAGAGCGATGTTACTTTCTTTCGCATTGATCTGTGCGAACATGTTTGCAGCTTTCCTACCAGTCAGTGCTTTCCCATCTTCTTCCAGGGTGATCTTCTGTTCCCTGGTGCCCTCATCGTTTAACGCCTTGGTCAGTCTCCACAACTTGGTGGTGTCCCTCTCCATGTTCAGGCTTGCAGTCTTCTCTCTCCAACTTCTTCTTGTGCACTCCAACTTCATCTTCAGATATTGGGCCTTACTGTGTTGTAGCTTGATGTTGTTTACTTGGCTGGGGTTGGTTTCAGCATCTTCTCTGGCCCTAGTGATGTTGTCATGTGCTTTCTGAAGATCTGCAGTCCAGTATGGGGTGTAGTTTTTCCGGACCCCTCGAGGTATAGTTTCCTTGGCTGCCTTACTGATAATGTCGTTAAAATCTCTGACCACATTGTTGATGTTCCTTCCAGACACAGCGAGGTCTTGCATTAGCTCATTTGTTCAGATACTGAACAAGCGCCAGTCTGCCTTTCGATAGTTCCATCTTGGTCGGTGTGGCAAGCTAGCTGCTGTGCTTCCTTTTAGGGCGGTGGTCACTTCCTCCTAACTGTGATCCTACTGTTCTGCTGAGGCGCTTATGAACATCGTCCTGTAACTTGCATGACGGACTCCAGAGGATCTATGCCTTTTCCCATCTGTAGAAAGGGCCACTATCACACTGTACTAGATACACTCACTGATACGCACCTCCTGTATGGAATAAACATAGATCCTCATGGCGCCCGCAGATGTGAAAGCTAATGAGAATCATGCCTCTTGCCTGCCTCTATCATTATGCTGGTCTGCACGTGGAAGAAGCTACGCGAGATGATTTCAGTGACTGCCTTTCAGTGTACTAGACGCGTTGACAGCAATTATAAACAAACCGCTCTGCTGGAAAAAGGGGACAGAAACAGAGAATAGCGTGAGCTCACATTCCAGCTAATCAAAATGATTAGGCATTTTGGAGTCTGAGTTAGAACGGAAGATAAACACTGGGTTCTGGGCACCAGCTTTTTGAGTTTTCTGAGCCGCTCCCCCACCCCCCCTTCAAGGGGTATTGATTTCCCTGAAAGTACAGCAATCACGTGTAAATGATATAAAGCACCCCCCCCCCCCCCCACCTCCCCCGGTCAAGGGGTATCGATTTCCATGAAATTTCAGGCACTCTGGTGGCGTTGGACCTAAGACTGTATGGTCTAAACACTAAAATAGCTGAGGACATGTACTGTATGTGTGTTACTGTAAGGCCTCTTAGGTTCTCCCAACATCAGTAGCATTAGAGAAGTAAGCTATGTTGGATTCTCTCAACAGTTGTAGGCAAAGAGCTACACAAAGTCATACCCTGCATGTGGCATCATCTTGAGAGCAAGTCCTCGGCTGATGCAAAAGGCGCTACCCGTAGCAAACCAAAATGCGATTTTCACCTGAAAAATACAGAGTACATTTCTTGAACATTTAAAAGTTGTTCGGTATATATACATGTCTAAACAGCATCAGCATAATGCTATATCAATTATCTGGGAGCTTTAAGCCGTACCATAATTATGTCTCTGTCGGTATGGCATCTGTGCAGGAATTACCTCAATTAAGAACACTACCGACAGCCAACTGTGTTGTGTAAAGAAAACAGCACCTCAGCCCTGAAAATGGCGAGAAATTTACTCGCCATGGCGAGTGAATTTTTTTTGGGGCGAGTAAAAAAAAAATACCCACTCGCCAAATGCGAGTGCGTTTTCCAATCCAACAGCGAACCGCCAGCCGAACATCAGGTACACCGGCGCGTGACCTGACCGCACCGCCTCTAACATCACTTTGCGGCAGTAGCCGAACACGTCACTCGAACTGTGCGTATCATAACAGTGGTCGGTGACAGTCGTTATATTTTTAGTGATGAACTGGTTCGTTTAGCCGCTCGCTCAGTCTCGGCTGCGTTCAGAATCGACCTGACGCCGGGGTCCGTGCGAGTGTAACAGGGCAGGCAAACTGTTAGTTTATTTGTGGTGTCAGCATGTTATTACAAAGTGCGCGCTACATGTTGAACGCATTACTTGCTGTGACGTCACCATACATACTTATTACGGGATACGGCATCGTGTGTTTCACTTTTGATCTTGAACGAAGTTGTACATGGTGGAGAAAAAGCAAAGGAAGCTGGAATGCTTCAGATTCTTCAATCCGGCACCGTCTGATCTTGATAATCGCTAAAAAGAAAGTTGCGCTTCGACACAGCCATCTCCATCGACAATACCAGAAATGCTACCCCTGGGCCATGTGTGGCACCGCCGCTACGACGCAGTTTTCAGAGTTCACGGCTGTGCTGCGTGTATTTCCAAGGCTAAAGCACGACGGCACTCAAATGGCATGCGCAATGTTCACTGAGGCAAACTCAAAAAGCAAGTCCAGAAATTTGAACAGAAATAAGTTTGTCAGGTTTTTTTAATCATGGTCGATCCATCTTCTGGTACACAGTTATTAGGCAAAAATTGGAGAAACACGTCTTTCTGAGTGGTTAAACAGGTTGAAACAAACTTTTAAGTACATCAGTTCACACACACACACACACAGAGTTTAGACAAGTCACACTTTGGTTGTCAATCTGCCGCGTTCAGCAGAAAACGCTATATTCTCTGTTACAATACATTATCAAATGATCATACAAATAAATAAATAAATAGATATATGTTTGTTTGTATGTGAGAGAGCAAGGGAGACAGGCTTTTGCGTGATAGCTCACCAGTTAAAGAATCAGTATCATGGAAAGGACATACACACACTGTCAAAACACATTTAAAGAGGAGAGAGCGAAATGAGTTTTAAATTTATTTTAAGGAACATACAGATGATGCAGTTTTTCTTAAATAAATCTGCGGACCCTCTATAATGCTAGGATGGGGGTCTGTGTACCCTCTAAAATTTATACCTCTATAATGCTAGGATGGGGGTCTGTGTACCCTCTAAAATTTATACTTGGGGGTCTACAGACCCTTTAACCTGTTGTGAAAACAGAAGCCTTGCTCTACTTACAAAAAAATAAATAAATAAAAATCCCACCACAGTTCACATGGGGACTTTGGCAGTTATTTCTCCACTTAGTACTATCAAAAGCCTGAAGTCAGGACATAAACATTAACTTGGTTATGATTGTCTGTTCAAATATTTGTTCTCAATGCCTCTGGGCAGAAAACACTCTCTAACATTGGGCGTAAAACACTTGTGGTACATTATATTGTTGAGTTGGGCTATTTTCAGTAGTAAAATTTTCAGTTTTGGCTAGTAACATTTTCAGTTTGGCTAGTAAAACTTGGAAGTCACTAGCCAAAGGCTGGTGGGCAAAATTTTAGACTTTCAGGGCTGCACCTAGTTCTAAGCAAAAGGCCCTCAGGTCAATGTCAACCTCAGATGACCTATGCAAAGCTCTTGATGCCTTTTTGAGGACCATATGTGCACATTATTCTCTTTGGAGTCAGAAGTCTGTCCGTGCTATTACTGCCGATATCCTGATTTTGCAACTCGCTGGTGCACATATTACTGAGGCTGACACAATCAAATAAAAATGCACCTAAATCCTCTCATTAACCCTTTGGCTGCTGACAGCAAAATGCACTACCGACCGCCAAAGTGTTTGAATTTTATTAGTAGCATACTCACTCCACGGTTGTCTGGGTCCTGTATCTCAATGGGATACTTCAAGCTGGGTTTGCCAAGATACCAGTCTTCAGTGTGCTTATAATTTTGTAGCAATTCAACCAGTACAGGAATGTTGACGTAGGTGTCATCATCAAAATGACACATCCATCTGCAACAGTAAATTTACAGCTGTCACAAATATCTGTTGTCAACAGTCCACACTGAAGCCACAATGCATTTTAACTGAAAAAAAAGCCTGTCAGTATCACAATGGAGTTACTAAGAAAAACCAATTGGTGAATTAGTCATTGATGACTTTTATTGTTTTAAACAAAATTCATCAGACAACTGACCAAGCAACAGCTGCATCAAACAGACATTTTAGCTGTGTGGTTTTCCCATACGATGGCTAGCTGCATTCCTGGGAACTACCAGGAATTCCACAATTGTGTCCAAATCAATCTCATCTCACCTTTTCCTTGATGCCAAGTATGCATCAAATTCAACAGACAGCTTGCAGCAGAGTGATTGCCTGAAACATTGCACACACACAAGAGTCATTCCACACTGATGATGACTTTTTAGGGGGCTCTCACTTAACAGCATTTCTCATCCAAAAGAAACGACCAACTGCACTCAGAACCATTGCTGGGATTATACAGATGTTGATTAAGCAGGTCAAGCAAAGAAACTGTTAAAAGTTAAGTCTACTATTAACTATGAACGAAAAAAGAGCGAAATTCAACTCAAAATGGCTGCGCAAAACAGGAACGCCGAAAGGAGGCAACTTTGGTGGCTACTTGAGAGGTTTCTGTTACGTAAATTAACCTTTTAACCGCACAGTGTTATGAAACTGTTGTTGTTTTTCTTTGATATTTCTGAAATCTTTTATTTCAGTAAAGGGATTTTGTAAAATTTTTCGTTTTCAAAGAGCGTAACTGCGTAACAAGCGGCGTCACACGTCTCCGGACATACAAAATAAACTACAAGTCATTCTTGCTGGTCACAAAACAAACAAAGCCACAAAAATCACTAACATATTAAAAAACTAAAGTTGTACAACTACACACATTGAATGTATATGCACAGAATAAAGAGATGACCGGCTTCTAAGTTATGGTGTCGCAGATGTTACACAGTTACGCTGTATTTTTCAAAATGAAACAATGACGAAACCGTCGTCTGCTGAGCGGGAAGCCTTCATCCACAACAAGGGTACATATTAGCACATGATTTGATGACGTTTCGCCCAAGGTTTCCATATATGGAAGTGTGTACACAACAATAAAGTGTGACGTGTCACACATGCAACACGCGGTTACACAGTTACGCACAAAGCGAGACTTGAGGTGGTGAACGTGAAATGGTACCAAATCCTGGGATATACGACATCATTGGAAGAAAAGGTAAGCGGAACTGATCATATTATTCTCCTATCTACTATTTTACATGGTTATCTGCATGTTTTATTTCGTGATTGTAGAGAAATACCTAGTTTAAATGACGCGATGCATTGACTATGCTGGTGTCGCATGTTACGCAGTGCACAGAACTGCTTGTTTTCACGAAGAATAATGCTTTAGATACCTTTTGGGGGGCGTTTATCAGAGAAACCTTATCGTTTAAGCTGTTTTCAAGTTGCAAAATCTGGGTAAAAGCATGTTACTTCATAAAAATCTAACATGCGTAACTGCATTACACTTTTCACGAGTCGCATGTAATGCAGTTACCTGAAGATGATGTAGCATGTTATGTTGTTACTATGTAACACAAAAAAGAACGTTTTTCACATATGTTTACTTTGCATTGACCTTACCTTTATCCATAGCACGAATTTTGATTAAGTGTAAACATTCTAGCGTTTTTAATAATCTTTTCCTGGTGTTTGTCACATAAAAACTTAAAAAGCCTTTTCTTCCCAGATTTTGGAGACTAATGGTGATGAAGCGCTGGTGAAGTTCTTAAAGGTTCATGAGAGGTAGTACACATTTCCCCCATGTTGAAGACATTATCATGGGTCTCTGTGGAGGATGTCACGCTTTTGGATCCGCCCACCATCAACGTCCGTGGACAACACTTCTTTTCATAAATTTTGTTGGGGTTGTCAGGATGCTTCAGGATTTTGGTGGTGGTGGGGAGGGGTGTATGGAATAAATACATGAATGTCAGAAATAAATGATTTCCACTGTCCCAAGTATTTTGCATTTGTTGAGTTCTTAAATCTTGCCCCCGAGGATGGATGTATGTTTGTGTCGCATGTTACACAGTTACAGATCAGTGTTGATGTTGTATAACATCAAAGCAAGTACAAGTTTTTGTCTCTTTTACCTTTAGCATCATCATTGACCACTGAAAGTACATTTTATGTTAAATATTTGTTACATATTTGTTGACCCTAAAGTTTGAAACAAAAACGTTTTATAATGGGAGTGTAACTGTGTTATGGTGTCGCGAACAAAAACTATACCTCTTTCCGACAAAAATTGCATCTAATAACTCAAGAATTGTTTTTCACCTTCTCCTTGATGTGTTCAAGTAAGCCATGATTGATAAGACATTTTGTATGATTTGTACATTGCTCACAGCTGAATTTCTGTCACGGTGTAACACAGTTACTTTGTAGTTTGTGTCCCATGTTACACAGTTACAGATTAGTATTGATGTTGTATAACATCAAAGCAAGTACAAGTTTTTGTCTCTTTTACCTTTAGCATCGTCATTGACCACTGAAAGTAAATATGTTACATATTTGTTTCATATTTTTTTACCCTAAAGTTTGAAACAAAAACGTTTTAGTATGGGGGTGTAACTGTGTTACGGTGTCGCGAAGAAAAAATATACCTCTTTCCAAAACAAATTGCATCTAATAACTCAAGAATTGTTTTTTACCTTTCTCCTTGTTGTGTTCAAGTAAGCCATGATTGATAATACTCAAACCAAGGGGAATCACAGCGCTGGACAGACAACAGTTAGATCCCCAGCGCTGGCCTCACCTATCTGGTTTGTGAGTATCATGATTGATAAGACATTTTGCATGATTTGTACATTGCTCACAGCTGAATTTCTGTCACAGTGTAACGCAGTTACACTGCAGCGACATATTTCATATTTACCTGTCTATTGGCAGTTTGGTATGTTGGTCTGCTTTTCTTTTTACAGGTTATAAACTACACATATTAACACAATAATTAACAATGGTGCTAACATTTAAAGTTGAATTTGTTTTTTTAGCAGTGATTCCCCCTTTTAGTCATCATTAGTGTGGAATGACTCACAAACAAATTAAGTCACAAAAAATTTCAAAAGGCAATGACATTATGCGACAAGAGACATGGTTGCAATAAATTTCAGGAAATTTAAGAATTAAATAAATAAAATCATAAATCAGTGCATTATATAGAATTTAAGAATTAACCCAAGTCCTCATTGATTCTGACTCTGGGATGCCACTGCCTATCACTATTTTGTGCCACCATCATAAAAACCATCTGCAAAAACATGAACAGGACAAGAAAAATGCTGGCCTAGGTCATTGTAAAACATGTCTGCATAGGTCATTAGGTGCACAAAAAAGTCTGCCCATGTCAAAAACTAAAAAAGCGTAATTAATGCAAAAAACATTTTTTTGTTATTTCTGTGACATTACACACTACTTCATCAAAGACAGAGAGAGAATAATCACCTTGTGTGAGTAGATGAGCAGTTCGTATTTATCAAATGTCCACCTGAACAAACATAAAATAAATAAAATGTAAAACTCGCCTGTCCCCAACATCAAATGCGAGGAAATTGTGCGCCTGAAAAGAATTCGTGTCAGGCGTAGCAAATTAAAAGTCAAATGGTAAATGTAAATTTCACAATGTATGCATGCACTGGCGATGCACACAAAAATGTGGGCTCCCAAAATTCAAACTGTTACAGAATACAACTTTCTTGACCTTACCTGTTGCCTCATTGAGCTCCTCATCATTTGCATCAGTGAAAAAATAAGTCTGCAACATCAATCAAAAGCATACATGACAATACTGCACTGGAAAATAATCGCAGGGCACCAACATGATGCGCACAATGTAACATCTCACAATTTAATTAATTTAAAGAATTTAAAATTGGCATCACCTTTGTTCACGAGTAGGTAACACATATCAAGGGTCTAAATTTAGTACATATTATTATGAGGTTCAAGTTATAATCTAGTAACAGGTCACCTATATATTCAAATGAGGTAGGTGTAGGTGAGGCAGTAAGAAAAATTCTTCTGCTTTCTTTGGCATTTTATACAGAGGCAGTACAGTTCTAACTCAGACTCAGAAAAGCCTAATCATTTTGATTCGATGGAATGTGAGCGCGCTCTACTCGGTTTTGTCCCCTTTTTCCAGCAGAGCGGTTTGTTTATAATTGCTGTCATCGCGTCTAATACACTATGGAAGGCAGTCGCTGAATCAGCTCGCGCAGCTTCTTCTATGTAAAGACCAGCATAATGATAGAGGCAGGCACGAGCCAGGATTCTCATTAGCTTTCGCATCTGCGGGCGCCATGAGGATCTATGTTTATTCCAGACAGAAGGTGTTTATCATTGAGTGTATCTCGGACAGTGTGATAGTGGTCCTTTCTACAGATGGGAAAAGGCATCCTCAGGTGTCCGCCATGCAAGTTACAGGACCGTGACCCATGAGAATCTGTGCCTAAGTTTTGCTTTTCAGTTCACACAATTTTAATTTCCAGGCTGAGTGGAGGAGGGGGAGGGAGATGTGCTATTGTGGTTTGCAGTGAGTTTCAGCCGTTTCTTTAGTTTTTTTTAAGTTTTTTAGTAACCGTACATCAATGACCATAACCATACTAAACACACTTTTTCCCCCCTCTTTTGTTTTGGTAAAGACAGAGTCAGGTTCACTACAGAATATACTTGAATCTGCTGAGGCACATATACTTCTGAAAACACAGAAACTTAAAAGCCAGGTTACAAATTAAAAATATATATACTGACATGTATGTATTTGGTTGAGGGCTGGGGCTGCAGTACAAGGCGGTCTGTGGCGCAGTGGTTAAGGCGCCTGCCACCAATGCTAAAGGTGCGAGGTTCGATTACGGGTTCCGGCGTCGGATTTTTCTCCTCTAGTAAGTGTCACCGTTAATTCAGGCAGACCGTCGGGGGTTCTTTCTCCGGGTACTCCGGCTCTTCCTCCCCCACGACTTTGGTATCAGTTTCAGCCCACTTAATCAAATTTCAAATACAAACGATTTTGAATTTCCAAAAACTACAGTAGCTCGCTTGAGCTTGCCCTTAGCACCACGTGAATGTTCTGTGTTTATGTACAGTGTGTGAGTGAATGCGCGTGATTCACGTGAGCGTGCTTGTTGGGTTCAGTTCGCGGCGGCGCTTTGAGCTGATTTTCAATTGGGATAAAGCGCCTATTTAATGCGCTTATTATTATTATTATTATTAAGGCTAGAGCCAGCCTTGAAGGCTTTCAGCGGAATTGATGGTACGCAGAAGGTTCTCTGTTCTGTCTGATGCGCACAGAGACAAATGAACCTATCAAGAAACATTCATTCCACCATTACCGCATACTTTCCCCGAGGATAAATATCTATATTCTTGTTTTTACATCAGACGGATGGCCTTCACTGTTTAGCAATGTTCGCCTATAACAATAGATAAAACTCCCCAAGAGGCATAGATCTTCATGAGTTCCGCGCAGAGTGCGGGGGCTTGAGAAGCTACATGTAATTTCGGAGTTGAATTACCTTTATGCTGCTATGTTTACATAGTTTAATCCGTTTGTGGTGATGAAAAGAACACAGGCAAAACGTTGACAGCTGCAAGAGTCACATATTCTCATACGCGTCTAGGAGTAGGCGCGGTCATAAGAATCTGGGCATGTATCTTGCTGGCTATTGTTGGCTCTATGCTCCTATGTTTACACAGCCGGGATAAAATCACGACCATGAGCCCAAAACCAGACATGCTGTCAACATGCGCGATTCGATGACTGTCCCGGCTCTGCGGTGTAGAATAGTGCGATGCTCATGCTCCCTATAGGTTCACGGCAGTGCAAACTCGAGTCTGGAGACTAAATGAGTATGCTGGAATTTGCTTTAAATCTCTGATAGATGAGAAGAGACATGTTTGGTGCTGTGATTCATACCAGCCTTGGCTTAACCAGCGGACTCTTCTTTGCCCTAGTTTTAGTTGCCAAGGGGATGGTGATTTGAGGTGTGTACCAGTTTTGGCTGCGCTTGGATGTAGGGTTGGTACAGAATCATGCTGATAGCCAGGAAATGAGACTGGTGATGTCCTTATTTTGGGGGGATTTTGTGCATGGCAAATGTGCAGCAAGTGGGCGGTTGTGTTGTTTACAGTTTTGGGGATTGAAAAATAAGGGGATGCCTGGGACAGACTAAGGCTAAGGCATTTTAACAGATGGGACTGCAGGGGAGGCCCACTGTGTGCTTTGGCCTGACAAATGCATCGATCCATTTCTCCAGCAGCCTCTGCCTGGGCAAGCACCTGTTGACCTCACCCAGAGGCCACCCCCTCCCCTATCTATCTTATTACTTCATACAGTCAATCAAGCCCTTAGTACACGCAGCAACCTCTTTACATACTCCTCACCTGATCACGTGCCAGAATGAACCACGTTCGCACCAGCAGCTGGAGGCGGGACACGTGGAACTTGCCCGAGGTCTTGACACTGATGAAAATATCGGTAAGCTCTGTGGGACGAGCGTGGGACGGTGGCTGGATAGGAGCCAACTTTGTTGACAACTTTTTCTTCTGCTCGTCAAAGCCTTTTCTGCCTAACTGTGAAACGCCTTGCCCAGTATGACCAATTACGGAGGGAGCCTGGATGTCCCGCCGCTGTCTTTCCTGGCCATCGCTGTCCGATGAAAACTGCGGCACGCTAGGCGTTACAACAACTTGCCCCGGATCGCCATTGTCATGCCGCAAGTGTCCCAAAACTTTCCGGGAAGAACTTTCACTGAAGATCGACAACTTCACACCAATCCATGCATTAAGTAGGAGGAAGATTACACAGAATGCGGCAACTTTTACCGCCTTCCTTAAGGATATGCGCATATCTTGCAGAATAATTCCATGAAAACATTGTTTGTCATACACATTCCATCACATCTTTTCTACAAGTCCAGCCAAAAGCCCCCCCATACAAAGCCACCGTATATCCGCAGCGAGTTTCCTTCAAATGGTGTGCGAACGAGATGACGTTTTCATTCAGCAGAAGCACAACTGCTGTCTCCACCCGCAGCAATTTTCCAGTCATACATTTAAGCGAGGTATCGCATCTTTTAGCGACGGTAAGGTTGAAGACACTCCCCATGCGCTTGCGCTGAGAGTGAGAAGCAGTCGTCCACTTCCGCATAAATATGGCGAGCGATTCTTGGTAGGCATAAATACATATTCTTTTTCTTTTATTAGGCGTAATGACGAACCATTTGAATAGAAGCAGTGGCAGTGGATCATGAATTCATAAAACATCTGTGTGGGCCCACTAATTAAAATTGTTTGTAGCATTTCATTTAGTAAATTTGACAGAACAATCAGCAACGAGCTTGATGTACTGATGTTAGAAATCATGTGACTCGACCACGGAGAGTGAAACTCGCTCTTATTCTTCTCACTTTATTTATTACTCATTATTTGCGAAAGTGTTTGTTTTCAATTACTAACTTGCGTTTATGTTTTCCCCTCACGCTTTGTCTTGCACTATCATAGACTGCTGGGGACACTTTTTCCCCCATCAAATTGAAAACTGAAATGTAGAGCTTTCACAGTCACACTCAGTGAATAAAGCATCATTCTTTACTTTATGTGTGTTATTTACACCAAACTTCAGTGGTGTCTGCTTTGGTGTGGAGTGAAATGTTTGTTTATAGACCTCTATGTAGGACGTGTACAGCTCGGCAGCTCATATCTCACTGCAAGAGCTTTGTAAAGAGCACTGTGATAATGGTACAGCCCTATGTACAATCTATGTACAATGAATGGTTGGTTTGCCTTTTTTTCCTGTTGGCAGGTTGAGCGAGCATGAAGCTTGCTCCCGCCTGGGGCAAGAGATCATGGAGTGCATTAATGAGCGCAACAAACACACCAGAACCAGTTCAAACTACACAAAGGTTATGAATTAATTTGACTATACATAATACATCGTGTACATGTGAGAGATATTTGTACGGACTGTGTACTGGCTGTTTGAGATTCATAAGCCATGACAGTTCAAGGGAGTGTCATATTAGCTTCATACCTGCGACGCCAATCTGAACTGAAACTATCCTTGAATGTCAAGACCAGTATCCACCTCCCATCTGTAGTGTTTTATGGGTGAATGTATCAGTATTTCTACTGGTTTATACATGTGTATCATGTCTGGTAGGTAAAGAGGATAATTGTTTTTCGAGGATGAACAGTGGAGTTTGTAAAATATGATGCATATGAAATAATAATAATTACGGTATTTATAATGCGCTTATCTTATAATAATTATAAGCGCACACTCACAACTAGCGCACACATGCGCACGCTTTTGACAGTGACTCACGTACCACAAATACATTATGACAGTCAGTTTAGGGTGGGGAGCGTGATGGCGTTACAGTGCTAGAACTGTTGAAAGAGGTGAGCCTGTGACAAAATGTGTGTGTAACAACTGACATTTTTAATCAAGAAAACCGCACTACAACAGAAAATTAGTTCTTTTTGTGATTCCACTATGAAGACATTGTTGTTGGAACAATTACATTTCTCACAGAGTTTCCTTTTCACCAAAATGGACTAATCTATAGATGATTTTCATGTGTATGTCCAATAGTATGTCCAGTGTGACAACAAACATTTTTCCATACGGAGTGACAGGAAAAAGTTCTTCAGTCATTCACATTGTCCTTAGATGAGATAACAGAAATACAGATGACTGAAGAACGTTTTTTGTAAAATGTGGTAATCATACGAAGAACTGTGTTTTTGTGATTTAAATTGACTGAGTATTTCCACCGTAATAACCAACACTGATTGTTACAGAAAACTTAATTTCAAAAGGAATAAAATACTCTTCATACTTTCACCTGTGAGAACATGTTATACAATTAATTTCTTTTGAAAGAGAATAATTAAAAAAAACAAAACTTAATGTGATCACATAATTTATCACTGTATGCCCACTGAAACAACCAACATTTTCAGAAAGGGCCAAATTTAGTTATGTGTTGCTAGAAATCATCTGTTTCTGCATTCACATTACATAATTAATTTCACATGCCCACATGCCAGATACATCAAAACTAACCAGTGCCTAAAATAAGCCTATTTTTAAGACATCTCTGTTGGTTGTTGCTTTGGAATTTCTGTTGGTTGTTACTTTTGGTACAAACGACCTTTTGTCACAGGCTCATAATGAGTCATATAGATTTAAATGTTAATTTTATTACCTGTTGCATGATTTTTCTTTGAATCTGTTGCAGCTGTCAGCAAACATCCGCACATCACTGCGACAGTTTTCTACAGATCTAAATCGTCTAAAGCAAAACCTAATGCGGGCTTCTTCATCCTATCATATGTATCTTTTATTATGTTGTACTGCTTTTTTTACAGCCATCAGTTGTTGTATGTAAATCTGTGTCGGTCTTAATTTTTCATGAACCTGAAGTAGTAATGTGACCAGTCCTTTGGCTCCCAGGTAAATGTGTTTCATCATAAATCTGTACATAAGCACTACGTGAACAGTGAAGTCTGATTTCATGGACCTGATCAGAGACCTGTGTCAGTTTGAGAGACTCTTTAACCTCTGATTGCCAAGAAAAATTGTACACCATCCAACTGGAAGAGTACAGATCCTCATGAGCCCCCGTACTTGTTGGGGCACAAAAGGATCTATGCCGTTTGTTGAAATCATGTTGTATCATGTTTGGCTAAGGATCCCCGACGTCAAATTTTCAAATACAGTAGAACATTCTGTGAACGTTCACCCCTTTTTATGGTCACCTGCTGTTTACAGTTACATTCGTGTTGCATGGACGATGTTTATTACATACAGTACCTTGTTTTACGGCCACCTGCTGACTGCGGCCAACTGTCAGCATATCGGAGCCAAAAACGGCAAAAATACCTGAAATTTATTGCTGCTGCTCTTGGCTTGACTTCGCGAACGGAGATTTTATAGGAGTTGACCACGACGTCTGCAGGCTTGTTCGTGGCTGCGGAGGCCAATCCGAGACAGGCAGGTTCGACCGCAGTGGCTGCAGGAGAAGGTATGGCCAGGGTTCTGAGCTGCGGCATCTCTGTTTTTTCTCCTGAGCCGCTTGTCCTTAAGGCTAGCTCTGTGAGAGTCCTCAAAGGAGACAGCTGCCTTGTAAATGGTGGAGCGCCAGGTGTCACGGTCCGCAGCAAGCGAAGACCACTGGTGGTGGTCGATTTGGCAGGCACTAAGTGACTTCTTGAGACAGTCTTTGTATCTCTTCTTTGGTGCCCCTCTTGTCACGGTGTCCAGTAGCAAGCTCGCCGAACAGTGTGATCTTTGGTAGGCGATGATCCTCCATCCTGGAGACATGCCCCGCCCAGCGGAGCTGTGTCCGCAGCAGCAAAGCCTCGATGCTCACAGTTTCAGCCTGTTCAAGGACCTCGACGTTGGTGACATAGTCACTCCAGTGAATGCCCAGGATGGTACGCAGGCAGCGCTGGTGGAAGCGTTCGAGGAGTCGTAGTTGGCTGCGGTAGAGGGCCCAGGACTCGGAACCATACAGCAGGGTGGTGAGGACTAGACTGGTGTATTTAAGCAGCGCGTCCGCTCAAAACCTGGCCAGCAGCCACACGCTCTGTTAAAGCCCAGATGTCGTGTCATTATGTAGTGATGGATGTGCTATCTGCTCGCCAGCTGTGTGAGCTGTCCGTACAAAACTTGTGCTATCTATCTGACAGTGTCCACCTCTCTTTTTTCAAGTCGATTTACTGTGTGGTCGCATGTTCTTCCAAGGTGAGCAAACTTGACTGCTCTTTTGCCCCGGCACCGACTTGGCAGAAAGTCTCATACGCCCCTGCAGATGGAAGGGGCTCGTGAGAACTGAGTGCGTACATACAGGTGCAAATGCGTGTGACTGTACCACAGGCCTACAAATCCACGTAAGCACTCTTACACTATATTGTGTGTATTGTATAACAGTGCTGAGATCAACTTGACATTCTGGCTCATACACCCCTGCAGGGGCTCATGAGAATCATGTATGTACATGCGCCAGCGCATGTGTCTTTGTGTTTGTAATTTTAGGAGACTGATGTGTGTCAGGAACACTTGCTTCTTTAGCAGATCATTAAATTCCTCTGCTCATAAGTCAAGAAACCACAGCATCAAAACGAATCGGTGGCAGTCAGTACTGAAATGAATGACTTTCCAGTTAGTACCAACGATTCCATGCTACACATATGGGTGCTTAATGGAGGAATGGTGAGAAAAAAGGTAAGACATAGGCTGGATAAGAAGTGCAACGCATTTTGCCTTAGATAAATATCGGGGCAATAAGGTGACCGGATATTGACTCTGGCCCGTGTCAGTGCCACCTCCACCTTACTCCACAACCTACCCCCTCCTTTTCTATTTGTTTAGACAAGAACACGGCAGTGACACACATCAACATGCTCCATGGTTTTTTCCTTCCTTACACACAAACACAATTTCAGTTTTTTCTTTCATTACTGAAGATAACGAAACACTGGTGTCATTAGTATGTTTCATACTTCACAGAGGTCCTGTTTTGGTGTAAACAGTGATAACGCATCCATATGCTCCTATCCACATGTCCCCCCACCTGGGTCTGCCCTGGGGGACTTGGGTGGGGTTAACTACTTTTTAGTTCCCAGGGTCACCCTGGTCAGCCCCACAGGGTGGGTTTTCCCCCTCTATTCTGGGGCATGTGTTTCTGTCTACCCTTGGTCCATTCATCTGTATTTTCCTTTTTTAAATTCTCCCTACTGTCTGCGCTGCCTGTAGCTCTTGATATTGGATGTGTGTTGCTAAAATTAATGGTCTTAGGTTTATTAGCATATTAGACCAGCTGGTGACATACATTCAATATTCTGTTTAGTTTTTTTTTTTTTTTTTTTTTTCAAAAGCAGTGCAGGCACGTCCTGAGAAAGTCTTGTTGCTGTCGGGACGTTAAGCAATGTACAACCAACCAACTATCCACATGTCACAAGCATGCGTAGGTCCATTTCATCAAACCCCCCCGTGAACGGTCACGTGCTGTTTACAGCCACTTTTATTGTTGTTGACAACAAGGGTGACCATTCATTGGAGGTTCTACTGTTAATGATTTTAACTCCTTTCATTCCAGTACACTACTGCTTGAAATTAAGTTGACAATAATAGGTGTTGCAAGAATAGCTTTATCGCCTACGGTGCCAGGCTATTCTGGCACCACTGTTGAACTAAAATGGTTGATTTATCTCCTAATAATAATAATAATAATTACGGTATTTATAATGCGCTTATCTTATAATAATTATAACTCTAAGCACGCACTCGCAACTCGCACACGCATGCGCACGCTTTAGACAATAACTCACGTACCACAAATAGTGAAATACATTACGACAGTCATCCAGTATCACTAGGCAGGCATTGTCATGGAACCCCCAGGGAAAGAGGAAAAGAGGTAGGCCGAGAAACTCCTGGCGTCGAGACCTCCAAGCAGACATCAAGAGACTGGGAACCACCTGGAGTAGAATCGAAGGAGAAGCACAGGACAGGAGTTGCTGGAGGTCTCTCGTCGACGGCCTATACCCGGGTAGGGGTGACAGGCGTAAGTAAGTAAGTAATTACGACAGTCAGCTTGGGGTGGGGAGTGTGGTGGTATAGTGCTAGAACTGTTGAAAGAGGTGAGTTTTGAGGGCGGACTGGAAGGAGGAGAGAGAGTGTTTCTGACGGAGAGAGAGTGGGAGAGTGTTCTAGGTGGATGGACCGTATACTGAGAAGGAGCAGGGGCCGAAAGTGCTGAGTTTGGTGCGGGGGATGTGGAGGCGGAGAGGGTCGGAGGCGGAGCGGGGAGGAGTGTAGGGGTGAAGTAAGTTTGAGAGATAGGCACCACAGTTGTTCAGGGATTTGTAGCAGAGAGACAGAATCTTGTATTGGATGCGTTGGGGGATGGGAAGCCAGTGAAGGAGTTTGAGCAGGGTAGTGATGTGGTCGGATTTTTTCTTTCTGAGGACGAGGCGGGCAGCATTGTTCTGGACGCGCTGGAGATTGAAAGTGGTGGAGTGAGGGAGGCCGGAAAGGAGAGAGTTGCAGTAGTCGATGCGAGATAGGATGAGAGAGACAGCAAGTTTGGTGGCAGCTTCGGTAGTGAGGTATTTTCTGATCCGACTGATGCGGTGGAGGTGGAAGTAGCATGCCTGGGCAGTGGCGGAGACGAAGCTGGTCATGGAAAGAGAGGAATCGAGGATAACGCCAAGGTTTTTGGCCGAGTCAGAGAGGGAGATGGGGGGTGCTGTCGAGTTGAAGGTGGAGAGAGGGAGGGAGCTGGGAAAGTTTCTGGCGAGTGCCTACCAGCATGGCTTCCGTTTTGTCGTCCGTCAGTTTAAGCATGTTTGCTGTCATCCAGTTTTTCACATCTTCGTAGCAGTCAGCCACGCGAGTCGGTAGTGACTGAGTGTTGTCGAGTTTGTCTAGTAGTTGTGAGTCGTCAGCGTAGAGGTGGTGGTGTATGTGGTGAGACTGGATGATGTTAGACAGGGGAGAGTTGTAGAGTGTGAAAAGGACTGGGCCCAGGACGGACCCCTGTGGAACTCCACAGGAGAGCGTGACTGGGTTGGAGGAGACGCCGTCGATGGTGACGGACTGCTGTCTGTCGGAGAGGTAGGAGAGAAACCAGGAGTGAGCAGAGTCGGTGATGCCAAAGGAGCGGTGAAGACGGTGGAGGAGGATAGAGTGGTCTATAGTGTCGAAGGTGGCAGAGAGGTCAAGTAGCGTAAGAAGTGAGATGTTGCTTGAGTCGGTGGAGAGAAGCAGGTCGTTCAAGTTATGTAGAAGGGCTGTTTCAGTGCTGTGATGTTTGCGATATTCAGACTGGAAGGGACTGAGGAGGTTGTTGTCGGCGAGGTGGAAGTTGAGCTGATTGAGAACGACCTTCTCAAGAAGCTTGGACAGGAAGGAGAGATTGGAGACTGGGTGATAGTTTTTGAGTCGAGGTTGTGTTTTTTGAGGAGAGGACAAACGATGGCGGACTTGAAGATATCAGGGACGGAGCTGTTCTCTAGAGATGTGTTGATGATGTCGGTAATGAATGGCAGAAGTTTTGGAAGGCCGTCCCGGTAGAGAGAAGCTGGGAGAGGGTCTAGTTCGCAGGTTTTGAGAGGCATGGACTTTATGGTCTTGAGGACTTCGTCCTGAGAGACGGGCCGGAAGGACGAGAGGGGGGTGCCGGAAAAGGGGGTGTCGGGAGGGCAAGGCAGAGAAGGCAGAGTGTCGAGTGTGTTGCACAGTTTGGATTTTGTCGGAAAAATAGGTGGAAAAAGCGGACGGGAGTTCTTCTTTGCTGTGTGTGTTGGGGAGAGGAGAGTCTTTAGAATTGCCTAGGAGTGTGTTCATGGTAGCGTAGAGGGTTTTGGAAGAAGTGGATTCCAGGATTTTGCTTTGAAGGTGTTTATGTTTGGAGTCGGAGATCATTCTGCAGACTTTGGATCTAGTTGTTTGGACGATCTGTCTGAACGGTGAGGTCAGATGAGCGCCAGCGGCGTTCAGCTTGTCCGCGCTCGCACTTGGCCTCAGCTATGTCGTCGGTGAGCCAGGGGGAGGGGGGGTCGGTTGGGTATGGAGCAGATGGTGACAGGTGCATGGGTGTCTAGAAGTTTTCAAAGGGATGAGTCGAAATGGGATGCAAGATCAGGAGAGGAGGCGGGGTCCAGGGAGAAGGTCGACAGCTTCGTCGAAGAAGCTCTCTTGGTTGACAGATTTTAGTTTGTGACAAGAGACAAGGAGCTTGGGTTTTTTTGGGGGAGGTAGGTTGAGGGAGACGAGAATAGCGAGGTGGTCAGAGGGAAGCACAAAGGAGGTGTCGGAGTCGAGAAAGAGTTGATCGGAGGTGCGGGGGGTGATCCAGTCGAGGGTGTGGCTGAGTCGGTAGGTGGGTTTGGTGATGTGTTGTGTAAGATTGTGGTTTGAAAGTGATGTGCAAAGGCGTTTTGTGTCAAGGTGGTGGGGTTTGTCAAAGTGGAAGTTAAAGTCGCCAAGAAGGATGTGTTTTCCGGGTCATGTGCTGTAGTGGTCGAGGAGGAGGTCAAACTCGGTGAGAAACATGAGTTTGTGAGTTTGTTTTGAGAGCTTGGAGGGGGGCGATAGATACATGAGAAGATGAGGGACTGGCCAGGGAGTGTTGCTACGGCCTCGACAGATTCAAAGGAGGGATGAGCAAAAGGTAGAGACTGAGAGAAGGAGCGGAGTTGAGCGGAAAGACAGTCCCTGTAGATGATGGCAATGCCACCCCCTCTGGAAGTGAGCGGGAAGGAGGCCAGGCGGTAGCTACTTGGAGTGACGCTGGCGATGATGGGTTCATCGCCGGCTGAGCGGAGCCACGTTTCGGTGATCTCAACATCTAGGTCATTGTCTAGAATGAAATCTGAAATCACGTCAGCTTTGCCATCTTTGCAGACAGACTGCATTGAACAGACACAGTTTTAGTTTGGGTGAGACAGAAGAGGAAGAGGAAGAAGAAACAGACGAAGAAGAGGACAAAGGAGGAGGAGGGTGGGGAGGGGGGAAAGAGGATGGAGGGGGGAAAGATGAGGGAGGGGGGAGTAGGAAAAGACGGGGAAGGAGAACCGGGCAAGAAAGAGGATGCGAGAGGAGGGTGAGTGGGGGAGGGGAAAGGGGGAGGAAGGAGAGTAGGAAAAGATGAGGAAGAGCGAGGGGGAGGGTGTAGGGGAGGAGAAAGGGGGAGGAGGGGACGAGGAGGAAAAAGCAGGCGAAGGAGGAGGGGAGGGAGGAGGAGGAGGAGGCTGCCGAGGAGAGCAGGGAGCGGTAGGTGAGGAAGACGGGAGAAGAAATGGGAGAAGAAGGAAGGGATGGGGAGAAGACGGGGAGGCGGAAGGGGTGAAAGGACATGGGAAAAGGGGAAGAAGTGTGTGGGTGTGGTGGTGAGTCGTGCCTTCTGCTAATTCCACCCCTGCGGCCTCTCTTTCGCGACCGGATGCCACGTAAGGCATTTGCAACACTGTCGGCGGCACCGGCCGCGCTGTAGGTGGCGTGGCGACGTAGAGATAGCAGTTGTTTGCGTGTGTATCTGATGAGCATGATTGTTTGTGAGGACAGGAAAGAGAAAGACGGGACGAGGGTGCAGTAGGGTGTGTGTGTGTGAGCGGTGTGGTAGGGGAGCGACCTGATAATAAGCAAGGGAGAAAAAGTACAGTAGGTCTGTGTGTGTGCGCGTGTGTGTGTGTGTATGCCGGTGTGTGTGTGAGTGTGGTAGGGGAGCGATGCTGATAATACGCAAAAACCAACACTGAAAGGGCAGAAGGGATACAGGGGGGAAAAAAAATTACAAGCGGACAAATACAGTCGGTCAGCGGTGAGATCACAAGTAAGGAGGGCGAGATGTCGACGGGAAATAACAAATTTAGGGCAGCACACGTAAAACCTATAGGACGGTAGGAACATGAACAACAACCAGCATCAGATGCGGGTAGCGAACAGACTCGCACAGTAAACACTACGCACACTAGCGCATAGCACGTAAAAACAGGGCAGCGGAAAAAGGCCCGCAACCGGCCACGCTGCGGGGGAGGCAAAATGGCGACGTAAACAAAGTTCAAACGATAGACACTATTCAATACGATACCAAATCAGCAGCAAGCAGATCCGACGAAAAACAAGCATACAATCCTCATCAGCACACTCTTATGCGATACTCGGCAGATTTTCAGCACACATAAACACAGTACATCCAACGAAAAGCACTAAAACACTGGCAGCACAAAACACATGGTGGCAAAATGGCGACGTAAACAAAGTTCAAACGATAGACACTATTCAATACGATACCAAATTAGCAAGCAGATCCAACGAAAAACAAGCATACAATCCTCATCAGCACACTCTTATGCGATACTCGGCAGACTTTCAGCACACATAAACACAGTACATCCAACGAAAAGCACAAAAACGCTGGGAGCACAAAACATGTGGTGGTTGCGCAAACAAGATGGCACCCATCTCCTAGGTGTAACCTGATGTAAATTGTAATAAAAAAAAATCAGCCTCATGATGTAATGGGTTAAAAACACAGTCTGCACCCTCTGGCAGTGAAGAAGTTAAGTCATACCATTTCTAATGTTGCAGATCTAAGGTGAAGGTGTGCCTCTGTGGATATTTTAGGATTTAATGTTTTTTCTCCATAATTCACCATCGTTAACAGTTTTACATACAAGCTACAAGACACAGGCAAGGCTGTTACGATTGTGGTTGTGTTGTTCTGTGAGAGCATGCATGTGTTGATCGTAGGAAACGATCCGATATTTATTTGAGCTATCGTGGTTACGTATCACGTACCTTTTCATTGAGATTCTCTATTCGCGCAGATAGCGGAATTTGTTTTGTTATGATACGCTGGGTTTAGTCCGGAAGCTTCTAGCAAAGTTGCACGGAGAATAGCGGTAGTAAAGCTGATCTATTTTTAGTCCTAGTTGTTTTCTGTGAGCGTGAAATTAGCGGCCGTTCTTTGCATGTCATGAAAGGTTGTGAACAGTCTGCCATACTGTTGTGTGACGTCCTTACACACTAGGATTTGGGGCTAAAATGAGCAGTCAAATTTTTATAGACTATTGTAGTTATTCTAGAAAGTTCATTTTTTATTAATATTTATGAGTTTCAGTTACGTGTTCCGTTCTGATTGGTCCCCACCCGGGTCTGCCCTGGGGGACTTGGGTGGGGTTAGGTATTTTTTAGTTCCCAGGGTCACCCTGGTCAGCCCCACAGGGTGGGTTTTTCTCTCTATTCTGGGGCATGTGTTTCTGTCTACCCTTTGTCCATTCACCTGTATTTGCCTTTTTTAAAACTCTCCCTACTGTCTGCACTGCCTGTAGCTCTTGATATTGGATGTGTGTTGCTAAATGGTCTTAGCTTTATTTATGCCCCATGTTGTAGGTTTATTTAATGTATTTGACCGGCTGGCGACATACATTCAATTTTCTGTTTAGTTTTTTTTCACAAGCAGTGCAGTCACGTCCTGAGAAAGCCTTGTTGCTGTCGGGACGTTAAGCAATGTACAATCAATCAATCAATCAATCCGTTCTGATTGGGTGCGTTGTGTAAATTCATTAGATTTTTCTGGAAAGTCGTTTAACTATAAAAGATGGTGCTGGGAAGCACGTGTGTACATTGTCATGCATTGTCAGTTGTAGGGACACACAGTTTATCGTAGGTACGTGGCCAGTATAGGGTGTACATTGTGAGAGACGCAGCGTAACGGTGGTGTACGTTGAATGAGAAACTTTGTGTCGCCAGTGTTGACATTTTGAAGAGGAGACATTGTATCGGTGTTGGTGCATTTGGGAAAACATTGTGTGGAGATCGCATCGCTGAATTAAAATATTGTTGGAACTGTTACTCCTGTGTAGCCTACATCCTTAAGCCACGTGTGACGGGTTGCAGCTGAATGAAGTTTATTTAAAAGAACCTTACGTGCGTGCGTCTGGTGTGTTTATCATACTACAATGACGACTCCACCACGTAACAATGGCCTGAGCATGAAACCTGACAGATTGTTCATAAAAAGGGTCTGGCAAATTAAACATAGTTTATTATGCCTTAACTTTGTCAGCACACAGCGTGAAGTTGAGAGGAGACAGCGCATGCTGGATGGACTCCTCACAAAGGAAAAGCAGATCGACCAAGCGTTCAAAAATGAAGGCGGAGAAAGCAGGTGTGCTGTTATTGTTTTCCATTGAAAATATTATGCCTGTCAAAATTAACCCTTTTCAACATGATACACTTTTGCTTGTAATTAATTTGACTATGATAGTTCAAGGGTGGTGCCAAAATAGCTTGGCGCTTCAGGCATCCAGCTATTCCAGCACCCACCCTTGTGCTAAAATGGTTGATATATCTCCTAATCTGTAATGCAGCCTCCATAGGACAATGAGCACATTTTTATTTAAAAAAATCGGCCTCAGGATGGTAATGTGTGTGGTGTGTGCATACGGTGTGATACATGCATAGAATATTTTGTGTTGATCTGTTTCATCCATCTGGTGTATCAGTCTTGAGAGGCAGTGTTGGACATTGTGTTACATCCAATTACTGTCCATCCCCTTGTCTACCTTTAATGGCTGTCACTGTAGCTTTCTAAATATCCTCATATAGTCTTTTTGTAACAAGGATGATTATCTGTCCTGTAGATATGTGAATTCATCTAACAGGTAAGAAGAAAACAAACATGCACATTCCTATTTCCTATTTGTGTACACCCCAGCACTCGGACCATTCAACCATGGCTAATACATTTGAAAGGGTCATCTTTGCTGTCTTTGGTCAGACATATAAATCTACCTGGTGTGAATCCACCCAAATGTGAATACGCCCAGCTGATTCGCAGAATTGGGTAAAGCATCTGTATAGTGACAGGTATTATTACCTGCACCCAGATTTCTCATTTGGTTGGATTAACCCTTCACTGCCCTCACTGTTTTGCGCATGTGAGCTCTTTGTTAATGTCAGATACCTGTTCACATGCCATATGTGAAATTCTAGTTAGCATTTATATCAAGATTGTTGAAGGGACACGACCAGATACTTGAGCCTCATATTTTAAATGGTTGAAAATTGCATTGTTGTTTCCCTTAGGCTCTTGCTTGGCTGTTTATAATAATAATAATAATAATTACGGTATTTGTAATGTGCTTATCGTATAATAATTATAACTCTAAGCGTGCACTCACAACTCGCGCACACATGCGCACGCTTTTGACAATGACTCACGTACCACAAATACATTACGACAGTCAGCTTGGGGTGGGGAGTGTGGTGATGTTATAATGCTAGAACTGTTAAAAGAGGTGAGTTTTGAGGGCGGACTGGAAGGAGGAGAGAGAGTGTTTCTGACACAGAGAGAGTGGGAGAGTGTTCCAGGCGGATGGACCATAGACAGAAGGAGCGGGGGCCGAAAGTGCTGAGTTTGGTGCGGGGGAGGTGGAGAGGGTCAGGCGGAGTGGAGGGTGCGGGAAGGCATGTAGGGGTGAAGTAAGTTGGAGAGATAGGCAGGAGCGTAGTTGTTAAGGGATTTGTAGCAGAGAGACAGAATCTTGTATTGGATGCGTTGGGGGATGGGGAGCCAATGAAGGAGTTTGAGCAGGGGAGTGATGTGGTCGGATTTCTTCTTTCTGAGAATGAGGCGGGCACAGTGATACGGAATTTAGTAGAAATTAGGGAAAAACACATTTTAACAGAGCAAGATAAAAACGCCATTTTGTTCCCCAGCATCCAGCAATCTCACTGACAGAATTTCCCTGGCAGTCAACGAGTTAAAAACCTTTGAGGATTCATTTTAGGTGGATTTACACTAGGTAGATTTACATTGTATAAATTTACTATTGGAAAGGGTGGAATCCTGGCGGTGCAAATTGACACAAGGTGGAATTCACTGCATATATATTTTGCTAGGTAGATAACCCATTTAACCCCAAAGCTGCATTTCCCAAATTTTGGAGATGTAACCTGATGTGAATGTATCAGTCACAGGAGATGGATTGACCATGAGATGAAACTTTATTTTCCAAGGATAAAAGAATAGGTGCGCAGACCTTTTTTCATTCTTGTCCTTGCTACAAACTACATGAAAACGCACACACACACACACATACACACACGCACACGCACGCGCACGTCGGCACACACACACACACACCCACACACGCGCGCACGCACTCACACGGAAGTACCATGATAATTCAAGGGTAGTGCACCTGAGGGCACCAAACTCATCTGGCACTACCCTTAGTTATCATGGTCAGTCCATCTCCAGCTGTAATGCTTTGGGCTAAATAGGTTAACCCTGATTAGAGTACATCTATAAACATACAAGCACTGATGTTGACCCCATCAGTGCAGATATTGGCCATTCTCTGAGACTGTAACTAACATGCTTTTCACAGAGGGTTTGGTAATGCAAGTCGAGTGTTGAATTTATATCGCCTCTTAAAAGAAGTAAAATGCAAGTGTGAACTTTCATGCTCGTGTTGCTTTAAAGGGGACTATAACTCTTTCCTAGAGCTACATCTAGACTTGGTTGCACGGGTTGCTTCCCTTGCATTGCTAACTGCTCAAAACTGCCTGTCACTCCGACCTCTGCCTTGAATCGTTTGTTTCATTGAAGATAGTCATGACGATTGCTTCCGTCTTGTGTTTTTCAATTGCTACAGATAATTTTTTCTTTGTTTCATAAAGGCCCGCAAGTACATGTGTATGATTTGCGCATCACACTGCATGAATCTGGTTTAACTTGGTTGTGTTGATGCCGTACTGCCTTTTTCTGTCAGATTGTTAAGATTGCAGTGCAGTATCTTTTACGTTCAGAGATTGGAAACATTTAGTAACAGGTATTTGTTAAGCTAAAGTGCTGAGGATGGGCCCTCTAAGTGAGAAAGCAGCACTTAAACACAGGGATCTATCCGTAAGGATGGTACTATCTCTACCGCTGCTGAGAAAAAGAACACAATCCAAATTCACGAGGCATAGATCCTCATGAACCCCCGCAGTTGCGGGGGCTCATGAGGATCTATGCCTCTTGCTAACACCACTTTGTATCCATATTCCTCGTACGGCTGGCTCTCTTTGACGCCGAGTTTTCAGGAACACAGCAATGAAGGGTTAACACTGGGATCCGTCCTGAAGGATGGAAACAATTCTCTGCCGCTATATTAATATAAGCTAGGGGTCAATAGTAAAGCTCGCACTCGGTGATTCAGTATCCGGGAAAAGTAAAGAAAGGGATAGAATGATTCCACTTCACATTATTCCTGTGTCGATGAATACCCTGACTGCTTTCTGTAAAATGTTCATGACTCATCGACGTACATATATGTATTTTCTTGAAGTGCCTAATACACCTACGTTCTCACCTAGTCCAAGTAAACACCTACTACTCGAGAAGTGAGGCTTACACTCGCTGGCTTAACCGAACAACTTCCTTCATCTGAGGAAGAGAGATGGAAATAACTATAGCCCGACTCTTCTAGCAAGATGCAAAAATTCTCAGGAGTCCCTGCAACTGCAGGGGCTCATAAAAATCTATGTCGCTTGCAGATGGCAAAGATTTGTTGAAGGCCTGCTCAGGCCATCTTTCTTTCTGAGGAACAGAGATTAAAATACAATTTAATGAGCCTAATAACAGGCATCCATCAACAGGCATGATTTCTTATGAGCCCCTGCAAATGCATGCGCTCATGAGAATCTATGCCACTCTGCTCATGAAAATCTATGCCTCTTGCAGATGGAAGAGGAAACTTAAAGGCTCTTGACATCTTTGTCTTGTGTGCTTAGCTTTCTGTTTTCACACTTTTAGCCCATGCTGTGCAAATGTTCCAATATTGTTGCCACTCTCGAGAGCGGATTCTTTGATGGTGACCAAACTGCGTAGACCCTAAAGCCTACAGGAGAGCGGTTCTCTACCTCCCACGTAGCTCAGCTATCAAAGATATTGAAATTGCAAGTAAGTTCTTTTGTGCGCGGGGAAGGTGAGAAGAAGACAGTGTCAGCATTGACACACATCCTTATTTATAAAATATTATGTAAGCTGCTGGAGTATGGTTTCTTGTGTGGTAAGACCTCTTTGACAGGGAAGAAAATACACTATAGTAAAGTTTGGGGTGTAACTTCCACACCATAAGAATGATAGTGGACGGCCTGTGGAATACGACCTGAACACTATTCAGTTCAGGTGCGTTGCAGCTGTGCAACGTTGATTTTACCAGGAGCCAGTTGCATGAGTGAGCTTAGCCCTGTGGCAGCCACTGAGCAAGGCGCTCCGCTATAGCTGAGCACCTTGCTTAATGGCTGGCGCAGGAAGCTCACTCATGCAACTGACCCCAGGATCTTTCAGCGGACATGTTATAAGAGTCTAGAGACAAACCCGGGGAGGACCAAATGGTCTAAATATGAACCGTAGTAGTCATTGGGCTACCATTCAAATACAATCAGGGAGCCTGGAATTTCGTTTCGGATAGCCCAGACAATTTGTATGTATGCTTGTTTTATTTAAAATTTGCATTCGCCATTTGGGCTTCTATAAACATGCCCCCACCCGGGTCTGCCCTGGGGGACTTGGGTGGGGTTAGGTATTTTTTAGTTCCCAGGGTCACCCTGGTCAGCCCCACAGGGTGGGTTTTTCTCTCTATTCTGGGCATGCGTTTCTGTCTACCCTTTGTCCATTCACGTGTATTTGCCTTTTTAAAACTCTCCCTACTGTCTGCACTGCCTGTAGCTCTTGATATTGGATGTGTGTTGCTAAATGGTCTTAGCTTTATTTAGGCCCCATGTTGTAGGTTTATTTAACGTATTTGACCGGCTGGCGACATACATTCAATTTTCTGTTTAGTTTTTTTTTTCCACAAGCAGTGCCGGCACGTCCTGAGAAAGCCTTGTTGATGTCGGGACGTTAAGCAATGTACAATCAATCAATCTATAAACATGACTTTGCCTCTCTCCTCCGACAAGAAATCTTCTCGCATCTGGCGACAACCCAGTGGGATTTGGTCCTCCCTGTGTAGCATACAATTCTAAGGCCGCTCTTCATTCGTCTCATGATACCTTCATGTTCAAAATGGGTTCTTGTATTGTCGTCTGCTGAACTTTGGCTTACAAGTAGAGAGAGATGAATCGTCTACGATAGCAGTAAGCTCAAGGATAGTTTCCAATAAGCTGAGGACCTTTGTAGGAAATATCGTCTGCATAACTTTGGCTAACAAGTAGAGAGAGCTAGAGAGATGGATCGTCTACGATAGCTCAAGGATAGTATCCCATAGGCTGAGTACCTTTGTAGGCAATACACCTTTTGTGCACTACTTTATGTAACCACTATAATTTATCTCATGAAGATGCTGCTGGAAGGGAAAGAGAAGAACATTTTGATTGATAGAGGTAACTGTTCCACCGGGTCTTTGGTGTTTTCATTTGTAGAAGTAGTTCTGTCGCAGTGTGAATAAAGGCTGGCAGGCTGGTGCGTGAAAAGCATCGGCGTATGCAGGGCCAACTTAAGCATAGATTGTCATATGCCCCTGCAGCCTGCGGCTGCAAGGGCGTATGGGAATCTGTGTTTCAAGTTGACCTCATCCACTTCATGGATGATCCCACAGGTTCAAGTGGATGAGGCCCATACTTATGTTCATAGTGGACGGAGGTGATCTAGTTATAATATATGTATGTCTGAGTCTATATCTGAATCTGTGAATCTACGTCATATTCAATTTACTATAAGACGTTTTTGATCGGGTTGTTTCATTCAATCTTATATTTATGTGAGCGTTTCATTTACAAATGAACTTGTTTGATCTAGTTATTCCTGTGGGCTTTTATTAATTTCTGCAAGAAGATTCTTCCACCAAGTTATTTTCGTTTTGCTGACGTTGTCTAGTTAGCAAACAGTGGTATATAGCGAACTGATGTTGAAATCCATTTCGTCTGGTTATAGAGGAAGTTAGCTGAACTTCATCTCTCAGCAAGAATCGTAAATCTTCATGCACCACCGTTGTAGTTTATGGGGATTTGTATCTTTAGCATCATTCTCTCCAGCCGGAGAAAGTCGTTGGGATTGACACATGAACACAGTGTCTTCGGCCAACAACCACGACTCATGGTCTGTTTTGTTCAGTCCCTCGGCCAGGTACTACCATCTGCAAGAGACGTAGATTCTCATGAGGGAGAATCTACGCCTCTTGCCAGATTCGATTGGTCTTTTTTACGTAAATTACCTGCCTCTTCATTTCAAACGAAAAAAAAAAAACGAAGAGTTCTGTGCCCGTCCTGTGCCATAGCCTGACCATGCCATTTGCCAAAGACAGATATTTATGAGCCACTGCTGGGTTGCAGGGGCTCATTAGAACACAGTATGCGTCATGCTGGCAGAGCTGTACTCTGTTCGCATCCTCCGATAAATTCGTCTGTTCCGCATCGGCACCATGCCTGTTGAGTGAGTGAGCTTACATCCTGTGCAAGGTGAGCACTCATACTGCAGACTCCATCCGCTTACATCTGTTCCGCCCTGGATGACGGAAGTCATCAGACGACGGAGACCGCCGACAGGAGTGGTATGCGTGAAAGTGGACTGAAATCGGCCACGGCCAGGTCTAAGTTTGGGGCCAGGTCTAAGCCAAAAGTCTTAGTCTACTGTTATGCTTGTAGGCTAAGACTTCTGGGGCAGACCTAGCCGAAGGTTTCTGACCACTTTCATGCATACTACGCCATGTTAAAGTCTGTCCTAGATCTCTGTGGCCCCTATTGGGATGGAAATGAGCGACAGGCTACTGACGCATTTCACCTGGTCCTTGTTTGATCAGCGCCCCAAGTGCACTGTATCAATATGGTGTAATTTCCCTCAAGATGCGAATCAACAGGGCGCGCGCCGGCTTGATTCCTCGCGCAAACAGGCAGATTAGCAAAACCAACCGGAGTCCGCTCTTGGAATGCCCCTCCGTCCGGCTTCCACCTACCCCGGCTCACGAGGATCCAGCGGCTCAACAAGTTACACCGGATGATAGGAATCATGTACCGACGAGTCAAAATTCGTCTCGTTTGCTCACGCGAAGGATGCTTCTGCTATTTTATTTTTAAGGATATCGTCTCACTGCAAGGGTATTTAGCCATGCATTGCTGCAAAAGTCGTTTCGTAAGGACCGGTTTACTCACAATTTTGTGTGTTCAAAATTAGATTTGTTCTCCGACCAGCCCTGGGGGACTTGGGTGGGGTTAACTACTTTTTAGTTCCCAGGGTCACGCTGGTCAGCCCCACAGGGTGGGTTTTCCTCTCTATTCTGGGGCATGTGTTTCTGTCAACCCTTTGCCCATTCACCTGTATTTGCCTTTTTAAAACTCTCCCTACTGTCTGCGCTGCCTGTAGCTCTTGATATTGGATGTGTGTTGCTAAATGGTCTTAGCTTTATTTAGGCCCCATGTGTTAGGTTTATTTAACGTATTGGGCCGGCTGGCGACATACATTCAGTGTTCTGTTTAGTTTTTTTTTTTTTTTTTTTTTTTTTTTTCACAAGCAGTGCAGGCACGTCCTGAGAAAGTCTTGTTGCTGTCGGGACGTTAAGCAATGTACAATCAATCAATTGTTCCCCGACTAGTACACACAAATTCGATGTCACCAAGAGAAATGTCTAACGAAACGCATTTTTGTCGACCTCTAGAGATGCCTTTTAAAATGCAGTCCCGATGCTCATGATGTCTTTGTTCTTTTTATAGCCCCAGAACTGTAATAAAGTTGTGAGTTCTAATGTGAAACTTTCAAGTCGATGACACCGTGCTCTGCCGTTGGACAACATTACTTTCTGTCCTGTCACAGGTCGCTCAGCCACAGAGGCCAGGAGAACGCGCGGCATTTTGCAGCATGAAAGGCACCTGTGACATTTACACGATGTGGGAGTGGGGGTATTGTGAAAGGGAAGACGGTTGAATGGGGTTGTGTAGGCTGAAGTGGTGACACTTTCTTCACCTAGTCACAGGTTAAAAAAATTCCTGCGTCTCAGGATCAGATATGCCATAAATCGGCAGAACTCTGTTAGCAAGCGGCACAGATTCTCACGAACCCCTGCCTCTGCAGGGGTTTACGAGAATCCATGCTTCTTGAAGCTGGAATAGGGTTCATGGCCTTTGCGTAGGGTACTAAGGTGACCATCGCAGATAGATCGCCGGAGCGTAATGATCTCCAACGTTCAAAAACTTAGGTCCTTGCAACTTAGTTTACTAGGCAGTCCTCATGAACGTTTACCTCCCGGAGGCTTATGAAGATGCTTGCTGCTTGGCGATCCACGGTCCAGATAAGTCTGTAGGAAGAAAGGCTCGCTCTTGAGCGTGTCGCTTGTCATTGTGGTCCTGCTATCTCTAGGTGGCTGTCTGGCTCTCGTGAACCTATGGCGACAAAAAATCTGGACTGCTAGACAGCTTGACCAAAAAGCTGTTCCCTTTTAATCAGATTCCAGTTGCCGCTTTATGTTTTGAGCCTAAAACTGTTGATTTTGTGACTTATTCCTGAATCTTGAGAGAAGTCGATGGGAAAAAAGGGACCCCCCCCCCCCCCCCCCCTTCTCCTTTTGCCGTCCATACCCGTCTTTTGCTTAAAATGACGTGGAATGCTCTCCTTGTGTTTGTTTTTTTCTGCACCGTACTGTGTCTATGATTATGCACGTGTATGAAACAATCACCCTCACAATCCGCCAACACATTTTTCACGTCTAAGCAGCGAACACCACTGATGTGCAAGAGGCTTCGACCCTGATACGCGAGCATATTTCCCGACATTGTTTGCTGACCTGTGATTGTGTACCAGCAGACCAGACCTCACTGACCAGCACACACATTTGTGTGTGCTAGTCCGTGAGATCAGGAGCCAGTTGCACGAGTGAGCTTAGTTTTGCGCCAGTCACAAAGCAAGGTTCTCCGCAATCGCCGAGCATCTTGCTTAGTGGCTGTCGCAGGACTACGCTCAGGCATGCAACGGACCACAGGTGTGCTGGTTTATTCCAGACCATCTTCGACCTTGTCTTTTAACCCCCCCCCCCTTCACTCGTATCCCTACCCCCCCCCCCCTCCCCTTCACCCCAACCCGGGTCTGCCCTGGGGGACTTGGGTGGGGTTAACTACTTTTTAGTTCCCAGGGTCACCCTGGTCAGCCCCACAGGGTGGATTTTCCCCTCTATTCTGGGGCATGCGTTTCTGTCTACCCTTGGTCTAGTCACCTCTATTTTCATTTTTTAAAACTCTCCCTACTGTCTTTGCTTTCTGTAGCTCTTGATATTGGATGTGTGTTGCTAAATGGTCTTAGGTTTATTTAGCGTATTAGACCGGCTGGTGACATACATTCAATATTCTGTTTAGTTTTTTGTTTTTTTTCATAAGCAGTGCAGGCACGTCCTCAGAAAGTCTTGCTGCTGTCGGGACGTTAAGCAATGTACAACCAACAAACCCCCCCCCACCCGCCCCCCCTCCCCCCTCCCCCCCCCCCCCGCCCCCCCCCCTCCCCCCCCTCCTCTCGCGCACACAGACACACACACCCAACATTCACGTACACTACTTCTTCGCGCCTTCTATTTTATGGAATTCTTTTGACGTACGGAGGGATGGGGCTTGTGGTGGGTGATGGACATTGATCGTTATTGGTACTCATGTTGCTAAACTAAATAGGTTACGACAAAAGACGTGCAGGTGTACGTATAACATTTGTAGAATAGGGCACAATTTAAGGAGCGGCGAATGCAGGTGTTCTTTAACGACTAGGTCAGCACTTGAACAGAAACCAAGTCACAATAATTCTTTACGATGTCCGGGTGTGTAAATCCGTAAAAAGGCTCATTTACAGATGTAGGGGTGCGTTAATATTTGTCTTTATATGCCTTTTTTCATCCACGTTACTTCGCGCTCTTCTGTGAAATAATGATGGTGATGTTCGTTTGTAGAGCGCATTTCTCCATCCACTACTGAATAAAAGCGCTTTGTGGGGAGAAATTTCTGTGAGAAGAGATAGCAAAACATCAATTGGAAGACAAGAAGAAGAGTAAAAACAAAAAACAAAAAAACAACAACTGCAGAATAAAAGCGACATCTGACAGTCGCAATGATACATATTTAATGTGCGCTGCGTTGTGCGTTATGATCAGTTTTCTGCCAAGGCTCATTTTCAAATTTTGGAGATGTCATCTAACAACTGTGGGTCAGTTGCAGGAGATAGATTGACCGTGTTAGTTTATGGATAGTGTTAGATAAGCTTGGCGCCATTAGGCGCCAAGCTAATCTGGCAATACCCTTGAATTATCATGGCCAGTCCAACTCGCACTGTTCGGGTCGAAATGGGTTAGTGTGCGCAGCATTGTGCGTTATGATCACTGTTCTACTGTGATATGTGTGCCGGTCTGAGATTTTGGACATCACGCCTCGAAGCCGTAATGTATAAAATCACAGACCATCAAAACTATATGTGTGGTTGACTTGCGTGTTACAGACAGTCCTTGCTTGGTGCCGGCACGTCGGACGCGTTCGGAGGAGGTAGCAGCGACCCATGGGCAGACTCCGAACAGTTCTCAGGCGTGGCTTCCTCAGACCTGCAGTCTCAGCAGCAACAGATACTGCAAGGTGATTGATTGATGGATGTGTTGACTGACTGATTGGCTGACCGACCGACCGACCGACTAACCCACAACCCCGAGTCCCTACAGCGGGAGATGGACTAACCATGATAATTCAAGGGTAGTGCCAAGTTAGCTTGACGCGTTCTGGCGCCAAGCTAATCTGGCACTACCCTTGAATTATCATGGTCAATCTGTCTCCTGCAACTGGTACATAGTCATTAGGCAACACCTCCAAAATTTGAGAAATTGGACCTTAAGGCTAAAAAAAGTTAATTTGAGTTGATTGGCAACAAATAAGTAAATAAATCAGCGCATTATAATTATAGGCGCTTTATCCCAGTTGAAAATCGGCTCAAAGCTCCGCCGCGAACTGAATCCAACATGCAAGCTCACGTGAGTCACGCGCATTCAATTTCACACTGTATATAAACACAACACTTTCACGAGGTTGTTGAGGTTGGAAATTTAAATCGTTTGTATTTGAAATTTGATTAAGTGGGCTGAAATCATGGGGTAGGAAGAGCCGGAGTACCCGGGAAAAGAACTTGGATGGCTTTCTTGGATGGTGTTAGATTGGTTGGATCTTTTGGTTTACGGTGTTTGAGTTAACTATTTTTTAGTTAGTTAGTAACTCAGTTCGCTGGCATTAGGTGGTAAGGTCGAAAACCACAGCATAGCACACATTAACTCATTCTGTCCCCGACACACCACAGCAAGATATGGCTAGCTCGACTATGATAGTTAAGGGTGGTGACAATAGCTTGGCGCCTATGGGCACCAAGCTATTCTGCCACCACCCTTGAACAATCATGGTCGATCTGTCTCCAGAATTGTAATGCAATTCACAGAGGATAACGCCAAATTGTGGGTATTTCGTACCTCGGGCACAATGAGTTAACACATTTCACTTTGTCACGATGCTGCTGGCGCACTGGACAGACTTTCATCGGATCGCCGTAGCCTGCGATTGTCACTTAGTATGAAGAGCTCTTCACAGCCGTTATTAACAGCATGCGCGGGCTTGACAGAGCCCTTCGGACACCAATAGGAACCAATTTCTCTTTGATTCCCCAGACAGCTGAGCAATAACGTGCTCTGCTTCTCCCGAGTCCACAAAAGGCCGCAGAATTTGAGGCCACAAAAGGCCACTCAGAGACAATGAGGAAACGGGCTGGTTTCTGTCATTGTATGCTGGTCTGTGAATTTGGACCGAACGGCTGTAGGCCGTACGGGCCAAATTCACAGACCAGCGCACGTATTTCCAACACATAAATGGAACAGATGTCTGCTTGCAAGAGGCGTAGATTCTCATGAGTCTGTGCGGCTGCAGGGATACACGAGAACCTATGCCAGCTGCAGATTCAAGGGATATTCAGAGACCGTGAGCAGTTTGAGGGCAGTTAAAAGCGACGGGAATAGAGTTGGCATGAACTCACTAATGAGATTTCTGTGAGGCCAGCGAATGCCACCTGTCTAGGAGGCAGAAATGTTCATGAGCGCCAGAATGGTCTGACGTTCGTTACAGTGTGTGCCTTTTGGGCTGGTTAGATTTATATCTGTGTTTGGCATGTTGGGAAGTTCGCTGTGCGTTCGATTATGATAGCAAAATCAGAGCTACTGAGGAGCTGGGACCCCTTACTCCCATCGGCTGTAGAGCGCAGCCAAGACCCCGCTTTTCGAAGAATACATGCATAAATTGGTCATCGTGATTTTAGAGTTCATTACAGCTTGCGGGGGTAGGGGGGGGGGGGGGTGGATGGTTGAAGATCTGTGCAACTTTCAGATGGGTGGCATTTGCTGCGAGAATGTTGATGAGAAGCCAGTTAGCTGGCAGGGGTCAGCCTTGGGGTCCTTGGTTAGAGACTGCCCTGCAAGCCCCCTTTCAGCAAAAAAGAGGCATATATTCTAATGTACACCCGCAGATATATGGGCTTGCATTTTGATTTGTTTTGTTTTGTTTCGTTTCGTTTCGTTTCGTTCAGCTTGAATAGGAGCAGCCCTGGTACATTATGACAGATGATAAAACGATCTAGAATATATATTTTTGTTTTGTTTTGTTCAGTTTGAATAGGAGCAGCCCTGATACATTGATAGGCGAACGACCTATAACGACCCTGATCGTTCAAGGGTGGCGTCAGAATAGCTTGGCGCCTACAGGCGCCAAGATATTCTGACACCACCCTTGAGCTATCACGTTTCTTTTGTCACTTTCTAGTCTTCACATAACTACTTCCATATCATAATTAGCAATTTCGACTGAGAGGTGTTAACGTCTTTGCATCTGTGGCGGATGACGTCTTTGAGGCTTTAAAATGATCATAATTAGCAATTTCGACTGAGAGGTGTTAACGTCTTTGCTTCTGTGACGGAGGACGTCGTTCAGGCTTTAAACCTGTGACTGGGCCCTTGCTTTGAGAGGATCTGCCATACACCGGTCGTCTCCCTGGATTCGCTACCGCGGATGGGCGGTAGCGAATCGATGGAGACAACCAGTGTGGGCCTGCCATCGCGGGCTATGATGAGCCTTTCAAGTGGCTGTATGTTGCTGCGGTTTCGGACCAAAGTATTGGCCCTCACGTCCGAACAAAGGGAAGACTGCATTGAGGCCACAATGGACGCCGGATATATTTGTGCTCAGTGTAATAAAAGTAGTTATGTGACATCTGAGCTTTATGATTGTCTTGGCCGGATAGTGGCATGCATCACATGCTGCGTATGGAAGCTGTTTTTATATTGTACTGTTGTATAAGTATATGAGCCTGTGACAATAGGTCGTTTTTACCAAAATTAATAACCAACGGAAATGTCCAAAGTAACAACCAACAGAGATGTCATTAAAATAGGCTTATTTTAGGCACTGGTTAGTTAATGTGAATGCAGAAACAGATGATTTCCAGCAACGAATAATTTCAAAAGGAATAAAATACTCTTTATACTTCCACCTGTGAGAACAGATTATACAATCAATTTCTTTTGAAAGCGAATTCAATAATAAAAAAGATAAACTGACTTAACGTGATCATATTTATCACCGTATGCACACAGGAACAACCCTTTTTGAAAATGTTGGTTGTTTCGGTGGGCATACGGTGATAAATATGATCACGTTAAAGTCAGTTTATCTTTTTTATTATTCTCTTTCAAATGAAATTGATTGTATAATCTGTTCTCACAGGTGGAAGTATGAAGAGTATTTTATTCCTTTTGAAATTAAGTTTTCTGCAACAATCAGTGGTGGTTGTTGCAGTGGACATACTCCGACAATTTAAATCACAAAAACACAGTTTTTCGTGTGATTACCACATTTTACAAAATTTTACCAAAAAAAGTTCTTCAGTCGTCTGCATCTCTGTCATCTCATCTACGGACAATGCCTGAAGAACTTTTTCCTGTGACTCAGTAGAGAAAAATGTTTGTCACATTGGACATACACATGAAAATCATCAGTAGATTAGTCCGTTTTGGTGAAAAGGAAACTATGTGAGAAATGTCAGTGTTCCAACAACAATGTCTTCATAGCGGAATCACACAAAAAAAAACAACCTAATTTTCTGTTGTATTGCGGTTTTCTTGACTAAAAATATGTCGGTTGTTACGCGCACGACGTTTTGTCACAGGCTCATATTGTATTGTATTGTCTATTGTATTGTATTGTATTGTATTGTATTGTATTATGGTATTGCGTCCGTGAGTAACACATCCGAGACGTACTGCGGCCGGATCCCCGTCTTTATGTCGCGTATCCGGATATCTGTCACAGATGAGTAAGAGGTGTGTGGTTTTTTTCTGCAACCTTTGGAATGATGGTTGCCGTGTTAAGCCGAAGTGACTTTTTTGTCCGCGGGTGCGAAGCCATAACACTTTTGATCCACTTGAAATGAGTATCAGATTTTGTTTTATCCACTTCAGTGAATCTCAAGTTCAGACAAAAATAACCCACAATGAACGATTTCTTTGTAAGCGTCTTCATGTGCCATTTCTTAACACAATCTGCCCCAGGACCGAAAGCCCCAAATTTTTAGGTTGCCCCCTGAAGGACTGTATTACAAGTCGAGACAGATCGAGCATGATAGTTCAAGGGTGGTGCCAGAATAGCTTGGCGCCTATTGGCGCCAAGCTATTCTGGCACCACCCTTGAACTATCATGCTCAATGTATGTCGATGGTGCGTCGGGTATGAATGATTTAACACAATTCTATAACAGACCCCACCCATCGAAATACAAGATATCGGGAAACGTGGCTATTACATTCGGAAAGTATGGAGTGGATGGTTTAACTGTGGGCAGCAAATTGTCGCTGATACTTTACATCACCTTTGCTGCGATTACAGCTCATCCTCATGCCTTTTAATGAGCGTTATAGTGAGAGTCACACTGCCTGTCTCCCTCGATTTGCTACTGCTGCACAGCGGTAGCAAATCAAGGGAGACGGGCAGTGTGTGTTAGAAGTCCTATCACCAGTTATTATCAGCTTTTCAGAAAGTTATTCACCCAGAAATCATAGCATGCCCAAGAGCCAAAAACAATCACCCACACTCTTACGTATTGTGTTTACCATGACCCAAAAAAACACGCTGCCGACCGGAAAAGGGCTAATCGCTTTGAAGCTTTTGACCGCAGTATGGTCTGTGGATTCGAGTAATTTTCCCCTCATTATAACTCCATAGCATCGTTCATTTCTTTACGAATGATGCACAACCGTGCAAAACGGTCTTTGAGGTACCGTAGACATAAACATCGCGAGGCGCGATACTTTTATGGTTCTCATTTCACTGGAAAGAGATCTTCAGACTTTTATTATTATTTTTTAATTTAAATTTACATGGCATTAGTGCAGCAGATCACTCTCAGAATTGAAATTTTAAATTTAAAAAATATAATAATAATAATAAAGTCAAGGAGAGGAAATCCCCATATTTGTGTAATTCATAATGTGTATCACACAGTATTTTTTTTAAAAAAATTGTGATAGTTATCCCAAATGCATGTGGCTGTCACGACACGCCTGACAGAGTCAGGGTACCGTGGACAATGCAAGCGCTAACACTCGAGAAACCCACCCACTCTAAATAAATCACACAACACCAGTGATAAACAACAATCGACTCTTTTATTACTTACACTTACTCTAACACCACACCAACCCACTAATGCCTCACACCCTCACACATACACACACATGCACTCACATAACACATTAACACATGAAAATGATTGACAGATGAAAATTGACCATGGCTATGCAAGGCGGGTACTTTGTTCCTGTACAGTGTCCTCTCTGTCCCCCACTAGACAGGGTGGCTCATAATGTAATATTACTACCAATACCCCGAAGAGCACTGTTGCCGCGCTTGCCCACTCTGCACCGGTACAGGAACGGTGGAGCTTGACTCAGGATTCCAGAGTACTTGCTCTGGCAATACTGCTGCCGTCGCCCCTCGAACGTCTGCGACCGACGCGCGGAACGTTGAATCAGCCTGCTGTAGCCCAATGTCAGAGCACTTGCCAACCCGGACTGGTTAGCGAGGGCATTCCAGCTCATGACCAAGGCCACCGCGCAGACGATGGTACAGCTCCAGATGATGCGTCGCCGTTGATGATCATGGAAGATGAAGAAATCGAAGAAGCCGAAGAACTCGACGAAATCTAAGAAGTCGAAGTCGAAGAAATCTGAGAAGTGCACTTTCACTTGTGAGTCCTCCGGCAGGACGAGACAAACAAGACGAACACGAACCGGAGGAGTCTTCTGTCGAGCAGCAGCCGTCGTCACTTAGTCTCTCGGACACCCAGAACCAGGAACACTGGCAGTGGTATTGCAGGGAAGGTAACACAACCCTCACACAGCTTGTCAAGGGCTCCAAACAAGGCCGCACCCTGACCCAGACCCTCACTGAGCTAGCTAACTCGACTGACTGACACGTAATATCCTTCTGCTACTTTCCCCACCCGGGTCTGCCCTGGAGGACTTGGGTGGGGTTAGGTACTTTTTAGTTCCCAGGGTCACTCTGGTCAGCCCCACAGGGTGAGTTTTTCTCTCTATTCTGGGGCATGTGTTTCTGTCTACCCGAGGTCCATTCACCTGTATTTGCCTTTTTAAAACTCTCTCTACTGTCTGCACTGCCTGTAGCTCTTGATATTGGATGTATGTTGCTAAATGGTCTTAGCTTTATTTAGGCCCCATGTGTTAGGTTTATTTAATGTATTTGACCGGCTGGCGACATACATTCAATGTTCTGTTTAGGTTTTTTTTTTTTTTTTTTTTTTTTTTTCTCACAAGCAGTGCAGACACGTGCTGAGAAAGCCTTGTTGCTGTCGGGACGTTAAGCAATGTACAATCAATCAATCAACCTTCTGCTACTTCGCAGTTAGACTGTACTTCCGAACACTATTCGGTTAAAGCTACTTGCCGAAAGCGTGCAACCGCTGTAATCGCTCATCGCTGCACGGGCTTTACGCTTACGTTTACAATACATTTATCAACTTTTCTAACCTAAGGCTATTTACAGAGGTCGGCGACCTCGATTTAGTACAAAAAGAACGACTGGAGGAAAAATATAAAAAAAACATGTCACATCCGTTACGTGACAGTGGCTTGTTGGCAGACGTATAATGTTCCTGATTCCGACAGTTGGCATTAACTTATTAAGTCCCTTCTATTTATAGAAGGGACTTTTTAGCATGGGTCGCGGTGGGGCGAATTTAATAGCATGTTCATGATGTCAAAGATGGGCAGGCCTAATCCTTTTACAACTGAAGTAACTAAGATAAAAAAATTACGTCATGTCTGGTCTTACAACTGAAGTAAAATTTACGTCATGTCTGGTCAACTGAAGTAACTAAGATTTAAAAAAATACGTCATGTCTGTTTACGCTAACTTCGCTCCTGAACGGTACCCTTGCGCCATCGGCTATATCTCTGGTGTGTTCCTAAGGATTTTCGGGAACATGGCTTAAACATCTCAGGACATACTAAGGTACACTTTGAAACCCATCTTATTTAGTAGTGGGGGGAGGGGGGGGGGCACGGTAGACTGGGCTAGCTTATGGACAATATTGAAAAGTTCACAACTGTCATTTTATTGTGGAAAGAAATGTCAGCCACGACAGAAGAGACGAAATTTGAAGGTTTGAATTCTTGGTCGCTCTAAGATTTCTTCTGCTACACCCCAGGCTGTGCTGCGCCTGTGCACAAAAACCTTTCTGATCTCGAATAGGCTGGTAATGGTGCCGCTTGCCCCTTGGTGACTGGTGGATCATTTGGGGCGGCGCCATGTTTTCGCGAAAGCAAAACGTACAGGAAGTTGCTGATTTTTTTATTTTAAACATCTGTTACGTTTAAATGAAATCTGTGCCGGCTACTAAATCACGATTTAAGTGTGTGTCAGTTTTGTGTTATTCACGGTAATATATGCAATGGAACAAAGTGTGATACAGTGAAAGTGTGCAAACAAACAACATACACAAAATGTCAGACGAATTCACCTTGAATAAAGAAATATTCACCTCACATACGTAAAAACTTCAACATCTAGCGGTTATAGTGGGGACCCAACATCTCTGTGCCACAAGCAAAGTTTACCAAATGAGAAACATAAGTTGATAGAACAAGCTGTTAAGAAAACAGAAAGGACTCGGAAAAACACAAGTAATCGGTATGAATTTTAAAAAGTACCTTTCAGTGTTTCGGTGAATTAACAGCAGAACACAACTCGACTTAATTATTTTTGGCATTTTCAGTTTCATCGGATTTTCAGACTCGATTCGCCGTCTGCCATTGTAAGAGTGCACATCGGACACCCCAAGGTGTTCTATTGGTCACGTGATTAATTCGAGACCGGAAGACCATTGATTTGTGCACAAGCTTGGGCGCGGCACACCCTGGGGCGTAACATCATCTTCCGCTCATCACGCACGCAAAGTGGGGACACACTAAACATCGTGGTCGATTTTTGCCTATCACGTGACCTTTCGTACATTAACTGCTGACGTCAAAGCTGTGTGTGTTTGTTGGATCTTCTGTGGCGCATTTTGACCGTCACGCGTGAACAATTGAAGTCGGAAAAGGCCGGTCTTCCGCTCATGACGCATGGTACGCGAAACTCGATTGGCGGAAAAATGTCTCTAGGTCAACCATAACCAAACATGTGTATTTACAAAAACACAATAATTATGTAGGAAATATCCTCTCCTGTCAGTACAAAGCACGTTGTTTGGATTAGTGCTTTGTTGATGAGACTGCAGCCTGTCGTCTGCTAATGGATGTCAATGACACGACGCGTTATGAGCAGACGGGAAAATTAATTACTTTACTATTGCATTGTAAGTACATGGATAGCCTAAATGGAGGTACAAATATACAAAAGAGGCTATGGTCTGTAGAAGCACCAAACAACACATATCGTAAATCAGGAAAGACAGTTATTCATAGAAAGCAGAGACATGTGGCCATGTAACAAAATGGTTGTAAGTTTTCGTGCGTTTTCGGAATTTAGGCGCTCACAAAACCATTAAACAATTCGGTGATTGTTCTATATTTGCATCAGTTTGCTCCCTACATCTTTTGTCCCCACCCGGGTCTGCCCTGGGGGACTTGGGTGGGGTTAGGTATTTTTTAGTTCCCAGGGTCAACCTGGTCAGCCCCACAGGGTGGGTTTTTCTCTCTATTCTGGGGGCATGTGTTTCTGTCTACCCTTTGTCCATTCACCTGTATTTGCCTTTTTAAAACTCTCCCTACTGTCTGCACTGCCTGTAGCTCTTGATATTGGATGTGTGTTGCTAAATGGTCTTAGCTTTATTTAGGCCCCATGTTGTAGGTTTATTTAACATATTTGACCGGCTGGCGACATACATTCAATTTTCTGTTTAGTTTTTTTTTTTCACAAGCAGTGCAGGCACGTCCTGAGAAAGCCTTGTTGCTGTCGGGACGTTAAGCAATGTACAATCAATCAATCCCTACATCTTTTGTGTACATTTGTGCACTGGCAAATCTTTGTTAGGTTGATTTGTCATGCAGAAATATACTTTACTCAATGAGCCCAAGGTACCCATGATCTGAGCTGTACACATATATTATCACTTTAAATATAAAATTACGTAAAAGCTAAAAATACGTCATGACAAATGACGTTTGACAAAAACAAGGACGCGTATGCACTGCGCGTGCCCATTACAGAGTTCACTATGACGCATTCACCATTGGCACATCTGCGAGGCTATTTTCAAAAAGAGATATTTCAACATCAGAATCAAGTCAAAGACAAAAGATAGAGACCCTTGACAGAGAAGACAGCTCACATATATAATGGAGTTTGTGGGTTATGGTGCATCCCATCTTGTTTTAAAAAAAAAAAATTATTGTGCTAGTCTTTTATTTTTTGCTTTATCTAGAGTGATAAACAGAAAGATAATCTGAGGAAGTAAACGGGGCGGATCTATGCCGGCAAGAGGCATAGAAGCTCATGAGCCTATGCGAATGCAGGGGCTCATGAGGCTCAATGCCTCCTGCAGACGGCAGGACATACCTAAGATTATAAGCACGCGATTCTTTGTGCACAGAACAAGATCAGGGTCTGGAGGCTCTGTCCAAGGTGATCGGTCGCCAGAAACAGATGGCCCTCGACATTGGCAACGAGGTGGACCTTCAGAACGGTAAGTGACCTTTCTTTTCCTTTCAACCGTTCCTGAACACTATTCAGCTTTAACCCCCTTGCGCGTGCAAGCTGTAAATGGATGGACCATGATAGTTCCATTGCTAGTGCCAGAGAACAATGGCACCCTGTCAGACACGGTGAGAACATCCGAGAATGCATTTCCAGGAACACAGTCGATCGCCTCCGGAGCAGAGGTGTGGAGAGAGGCAGTAGACTTTGGACAGACTTGAAAGACAAGAGAGATCCGGGACATAGTAAACCAGACAAATATTGCTGCGATATCAAAAGGAACTCTAAGAATCTTGCCGTCGCAGAGCAAGAATCAAAGATTTATGCAGGTATTTCTTTGTTTGTTGGGGTTATGGCCTATTTTAATCGTTTGGCTGTCGGTATCGCTTTTTTGTCGAGGTGATTCCTCTAGGAATCGCCTAGACAGAAAGCGTTACCAACAGCCAACCGGTTAATAAATAATGAAGGGCCTTCCCCGTGGAATTTACAGTAACTGTAGGGATGTCCGTATCGTAGCCCAGGTACCCTTCATCTCTGCGCACACCTCACCACCCCTGACACCCGTCTTTACCCCCTGACGGTTCACACCTGTGAAACATTGCGTGGTTGCTGCCTAATCAGCGGTAATGAGGCGGCGGCGACGGTAGTGAGCGAGCAAACTCCGCAGAGCTTTTGGAGATGTTGATGTAGTGTCGTCGTGAATCCTGCCTATTCCTGCTTCAGCGCCAACTACTTGCGAGAGGCGGCTCGACCGTGAAATGAAACTTTGATTTTTGATCGGTTGAAGTAATTAGCACATGTGTCATTTTTCATGCTCGCCGTTTTGCTACTCTGCTGACAAAATGCATGAACAGCAGCAAATTCCATGTGCGGGAAATAACGAACCGAATAGTGCTTGTGGTCAGTTTAGCACAAAAACCCTACCCAAACACATAAGCTATCACGATCGATTCATTTTCTTGTGATGCACTCCATACTAAGCCAACAGACTATGAAGTTGATTGATTGATTGATTGTACATTGCTTAACGTCCCGACAGCAACAAGGCTTTCTCAGGACGTGCCTGCACTGCTTGTGAAAAAAAAAAACTAAACAGAAAATTGAATGTATGTCGCCAGCCGGTCAAATACGTTAAATAAACCTACAACATGGGGCCTAAATAAAGCTAAGACCATTTAGCAACACACATCCAATATCAAGAGCTACAGGCAGTGCAGACAGTAGGGAGAGTTTTAAAAAGGCAAATACAGGTGAATGGACAAAGGGTAGACAGAAACACATGCCCCAGAATAGAGAGAAAAACCCACCCTGTGGGGCTGACCAGGGTGACCCTGGGAACTAAAAAATACCTAACCCCACCCAAGTCCCCCAAGGCAGACCCGGGTGGGGGACTATGAAGTGACCTGTACAGATTCTGGGCGTGGCATCCGGATACATGATTTTAAGCCGCTTATCCGGATGCGGCACATTTCGGATGAACCCTGAATGGCCGTAATTGTTCAAGGAAACACCTCTGCAACAGATTACTACGAAACGATACAGACAGGTCCAGCTATGGTCCATTTAGACACAGGAGAATACAGTTCAGCACACGTTGTCTTTTTATCAAGCACTTTGACAATGTACCAATAACACTGAGCTAATTATAGGTTGACGCGCTAACGGAGACTCGTGTGCAATTGCTTCGTGCCCAAAATGCTGTAGAAGTTCATTAGGTGTGTCGACAAGGCATAACAAACGCAAATGGTGCAGCAATTTTTCTTTAGATTTACGAGTAATTGGAACTGGTGTGCTATTTTGTACATTACTGATTGAGAGATTCGAAAGGTCAATAGAATGTGGGATGTCCAGAGAGTTCAGAATTAGATCTATTGGGCTTTTCTTTGTCCACGTGATTTTTGCGAGGTTGCATAAATCACGTTGATATAAAAAGAGCCTAGCAGCTAAATCACGTAGACAAGGAAGAGTCCAACAGTCATATGATGCTCCAGAACACTCGGGGGAATAGTTTAGACAAGAAGCACAGTGAAAGTATTACAACATCAGAGACATCTGCCCTGTAAAGGCAAGAGACAAAACCCTTTAAGTGAAAAGCTAGGTTTTCATTATAATACTATGACAATCTCGCTTTTAAAAAAAAATGGACTTGCTGTCTTTTGCCTGTGCATGACAGGCAGAGGAAAAATTTCTCCGAGAATGCTAACGACAAGAAGGGCTCCAGTCTGCTTCTCCTGTTAATTAAATGTAAAGCGAAGCGGCTGATTCAACACCTCCGCTGGCACCACAAATTACTCGACCTCAACATCACTCTTCATCAGCATCCTAGCCGTAGTTGGAAATCTCCAAATACACCATGTGGGAGGAACACAGACGTTGAGTTTGTCCGCTGACGTAGATATATAAAGCCTCGAGCGCTTTGCGAGGACCTACGAAGGCTTATGTTATTTCAACACTATAGATGTTTTGCTGCTGCTGCTGATGATTATTATGACTTGTTATTTCTATAAGAAGTAACGAGTCATCGTCACTATCATCACCACTATCGTCTTTCCGATGGCTGACGCGCGAGGTAACACTGCGCTTTATCAAAATTGTCCACTGAACGCAGTGTTGTTTCGTCCGTTTACGAAAAACAGACGTCAATGGTGAATCGGCAAAAGGCATAGATCTTCAAGTGCCCCCGCAGTTGCGGGGGCCCTTGAGGATCTATGCCTCTTGGAGATTGGTCGCGTTTTTTTTCACTGGTGATTAACGCCCCTTCAGGTACGGGGCGCGATGCGATTCTGGCTGTATGATTCCTTGGCACACGAACAGGAATTTTTCTTTACGAAGGCGAGAGATCAAAAACAGATACCTGGCTCGCTTCACCCTGTGACCCGAGAGATCTATCGCTCACTTCGTTACACCTTTCTCCACCCGTTCACCCCCCTCCCACCCTCCACACACACACTTTACCGAATTAGTTATTCCAATACCAGTGTGAAAACAAGAAACTTGTGCACAACAGATCGTAGCACTGTTTCGAAATCGTTTAAAGAGGGCGATTTGTCCTAATCCCTCATCCCTCATTTCATAACTGCGCCCACTCCCGGTTGAAAGATTTGCTGAGAAAGCATCCCATGTTGGCCGGAACCTCGTACACTTTAGGTTTGTTATAGCGTGAAGTGCTTGGTTTGATGTTATTGCGTCTGATCCAGTGTTTGTGTGAAAGACGTTGCGTAGCTTTTGAGGGAATACAATACAATACAACTGTATTGTCTGTTCGAGTCAAAGCACGACAGAAATTTGCCTTTTGGCTCGTCATAAAACAACAAAACAAGACACTAAGAAACACTATAAGAACATTCCATTAAAATTATCATTGCAGCAATCTATCACAGGCAATCTATCACAAGCAATCTGTCTCAACATGGGAGGTAATGTTATGTAGATCACATATTATATAAATATCATGTTATAAACAATAGTTCAAAATCGAGACAGCAGTTGTAATAAAAGACTTGTTAAAAACATTCTTGTTGGCAAGTAGCACGTTGAAACGTCTGCCTGATGGTAGCATTTGAAACTGATCAAATAGTATGTGACGAGGATCAGTGACAATGCTAGCAGCTTTCCTTCGGACAGCACTATGGTACATATCATCTAATGCGTACGTGGGTCAAATGGTTGTTGTGATGCGTCTAGTGTGGTAGTGTAGCGTCTGTGCTTGTCGCTCTCGCTTTCAGCTCCCACCGCTGGCTAGCAGTTTTGCGAAAAGGGGAGCAGAGTATGTCAGTCTCTCCCTGCCAGTACACAGCCTCTCCAACAAGCCTCATGTAGTGTCTCCTCGTGGCGACTCACGGTAACCGAGCACCTTACGGACTCGGGCTGAACTACAGAGGAATCGGAGGAGGTCTGGCCCCTAGACATGCGGCACGCAGGCCCATCGATATGTGGACAAGCCCTGATGCCCATGAACCAGATCCCCAGCTATGGGTAAATAGCCCCACTGCCTTGTGGGTGCTTTGGGTGAGGCAAAGGCTAGGGGAGTAAACCCTATACAAATCCGGGCAGGGATGCTCGATAGCCTTGGTTGGCAGATCTCCTTCTAGAAGGAAAACTCCGAGGAAAAACCTGAGTAGATGGGACTCGTAAGCCTTGGTAGGCAACCCATCTAGGAGAAGGACACTCCAAAACCAAACCATCCTGTGCTCCCAGGAAAGACTTTTTGACCAGGAGTTGAGGGTGAGGTAACCCTGACAGAAACCCCGAGTGCTGAAGACGGAGGTACTGGGCTGCACAGCGCACTCTAATAAACCACAGTACCACGCATATACATCCATATGACACTTGGAGATGGATTCAGCAGATATGGTGCTCGACCTATGGAGTCTCACCAGGCAGGTGCAGTACCGCGCTCTGCGCCTCTTCGGAGCCCACCCCCAGCGACTGGAGGACCTTCCCGACTGTCTCGAGAAGCCAGGGGACGGGGAAGTAGAGCGACTGGCCAGCGAAAAAACAAGACCAGAGACAAAGAAAAAGCCAATGTGAACATCATGCACTGGAATGCAGAAGGGGTTACCAACAAGAAAACAGAACTAGAGCACTTTCTGCATGAAAACAGCATAAACATCTGCTGTATACAAGAGACACACCTGCAAGAAGGGAAACCCTTTAAGGTCAGAGGATATCAGGTCTTCCGAAGTGATCGCCAAGGGAGGAAGAAAGGGAGAGGTGTGACCCTAGTTAGAAACAACCTGAATGCCAGTGAAACCAGGAGATTCATGGAAGAGGCGGAATACATCCAGGTCAAGGTAACTACCAGTGACAGCACCCTTGACTTGGTCAACTACTACTGCCCTAATGATAAGCTGCTGTCCCTTGACACTATCCAGGTCCCGGACAGTGGATTCCTCATCACTGGTGACTTCAACAGCCAGTCCCAGAGTTGGGATATGACACGCTTGACAAGAGAGGAGAAGACATCGAGGAGTGGCAAGATGAAAACCACCTGATTCTTGCCAATGACCCTGAGGACCAACCTACCTTCTACTCTCGCCGCTGGCACACCACCACTACACCGGACCTGGCGCTTTGCACTGACGATGTTCATAAGCGCCTCGGCAGAACAGTAGGACCACAGTTAAGAGGAAGTGACCACCGCCCTGTCCTCCTCTCCCTAAAAGGAAGCACAGCAGCTAGCTCGCCACACCGACCAAGATGGAACTACCGAAAGGCAGACTGGGGGCTTGTTCAGTATCCGAACAAATGAGCTAATGCAAGACCTCGCTGTGTCTGGAAGGAACATCAACAATGTGGTCAGAGAGTTCAACGACATTATCAGTAAAGCAGCCAAGGAAACTAAACCTCGAGGAGTCCGGAAAAACTACACTCCATACTGGACCGCAGATCTTCAGAAAGCACATGACAACCTCACTAGGGCCAGAGAAGACGCTGAAACCAACCCCAGCCAAGAAAACAACATCAAGCTACTACACAGTAAGGCCCAGTATCTGAAGATGAAGTTGGAGTGCACAAGAAGAAGTTGGAGAGAGAACACTGCAAGACTGAACATGGAGAGGAGAAGTTGTGGAGACTAACCAAGGCGTTGAACGATGAGGGCACCAGGGAACAGAAGATCACCCTGGAAGAAGAAGGGAAAGCACTGACTGGTAGAAAAGCTGCTAACATGTTCGCACATATCTATGCGAAAGAAAGTAACATCACGGTCCCACGAATGCTTGAGAAAGAAATCAGACAGGAAGAAAGAGAGAGAACAAGAGATACAAACATCCATGATGCAATGAAAAAGGACATCACCCTTCCGGAACTGAAGTTGGCCATCAAACAGTTAAAGAAGAAAAAATCTCCAGGTCCAGACAGCATCTCAAACGAGATGTTACAACACCTTGGCAACACTGCCTTAACGAAGGTACTGGACATCTTTAACCACAGCTGGAGAGGAGGACAGGTACCCCAGTGCTGGAAGGAAGCCAGGATGATCCCAATTTTGAAGAAAGGTAAAAATAAGTCCAAAGCCCTGAGTTATCGCCCCATCAGTCTGACAAGTTGTGTGTGCAAGACCATGGAGCGCATCATCAACAAGCGCCTGCAGTGGTACCTGGACTCGGAGAGCATTATTGTGCCAGAGCAAGCCGGATTCAGAATCCACAAGAGTACAGAAGACCAGACAACACACCTTGCACAGGTCACAGAAGATGCCTTTCAAGATCAGAAGGTGACATTAGCTGCCTTCATTGACCTACAGAAGGCTTTCGACAAGGTGTGGAAGGATGGTCTCCTTGTGAAACTCCTTCGCAGTGGCATCCAAGGGAACATGTATCGGTGGACCAAGTCATACCTGCACAATCGCAGAGCCCGTGTGACAGTGGATGGGTACTGTTGCCAAAAAGTGCTGCTGCGTCAGGGGGTGCCACAGGGGGGAGTCCTGTCACCGACCCTGTTCATACTCTTCATCAACGACCTTGTGCCAAAGCTACCAAAAGGAGTCCACGCAGCCCTGTACGCAGATGACCTGGTACTCTGGTGCACAGAAGAGTATGCAACAACTGCTACATACAGGATGGAGAAAGCCTTGTTGCTGTCGGGACGTTAAGCAATGTACAATCATATTACATACAGGATGCAGCTAGCCCTGGACAGGCTGACAGACTGGACCAACAACGGGTGTGTGACTATCAAGACAGAAAAATCATCAGCCACACTCTTCTCTCTCTCCAACAAAGCAAAGGCTGGCAACCAAACACTGGGCATCACCCCACTGCGGTATGAAGAACAACAGACATACCTGGGCGTCACCCTTGAAAAGATGCTGACGTGGAAGCTGCACATTTGGAACGCAGAAGCGAAAGCTAGAAGAAAGCTGAACATCATGAGGAAGCTGGCTGGAACACAATGGGGAGCCAATGAAAAGATCATAATAAGTGTATATCAAGGCACAGTGAGACCACACCTCGAGTACGGATCCAATGCATGGTTGACGGCAGCCCAGTCACACCAGCAGACCATTGACAGAGTTCAGAACCAGGCACTGCGTATCATCACCGGCGCAATGAAAAGATGGAAGAGACAACAGGCATCCCACCCCTGCGCATGAGAAGAGATTGCAAAGCCTTGATACAGTCCACAAAGGTTAAGTCTTCCAAAGACCATCCTATGAATGCCAGGATGAAACGGCCAACCTCAGGGAGACTGAAAAGATCAAGCTTTGTGAAGGAGACGAGAGCTCTGCAGAGAAAACACCAGGCAAAGCTCCCTGCGCAGGTACATGCTCTGAATCCTACTAGTGACCTTCCACCCTGGGAAAATAAGCCAGAAAACATCACCATCTCTTCCACGGTACCCTACATCACCACCAAAGATGAGCACAGCACTGTGAGCAAGAAAGCCCTGACACTGGCCATGCTCGAAGAAAAGTATCCCCAGGAGGCATGGATACGGGCATACACCGATAGATCAGCCACAGATGCAGTTCAGAATGGAGGGACTGGGGTGTACATTCATTACCCAAACGGAAAATGGCAGGGAGAGGCAATACCAACAGGCCTTCACTGCACAAATTACAGAGCTGAGGTGGAAGCCCTGGTCCATGCTGCAAACACCCTTTGTGGCACTGCAGACCCTAATGCCCAGATTGTCTTCCTGACTGATGCCATGTCTGTCCTTGAGGCAGCAACAGCAAGCAAACTGCCACGTCTACAAGAGGCACTGCAAAACATCAAGTGCACCAGACTGGTGCTGCAGTGGATCCCTTCACAGTGTGGCATCTACGGCAATGAAGAAGCTGACAGAATGGCAAAAGTGGGCGCAGAGAAAGAACAAGACGAAAATGGAGTCATCTTCACAGAGATGAAGACCATCATTAATTCTGTGTACAGACCACCACAACAGCCCCTAGACAGTTACCATCAGCTGTCCAGACAAGAGCAGGTGACCATCTTCCGTCTGAGAACCGGGCACAACCGACTCAATTTCCACCTGCACAGACGCTTCCACCTCGTGCCATCTCCCCTGTGCCCTTGTGGAGAAGCAGAGCAGACCACAGAGCACATCCTCCAGGACTGTGGGAACCACCAGTTGCTGAGGGAGGAGATATGGCCGAAGCCCGCCACCCTACAAGAGAAACTGTACGGGCCTGTGGAGGCGCTACAGAAGACCACAGATTTCATTTTGAGAGCCAAACTCCAAGTGTGACGGCGTTGAGAAGAAGAAGAATCTAATGCGTACTGTCCTAGGCCAATGATCTTCCCAGCTGTTCTGACGATACGTGACAGTCTGTCCCTGTTTTTCATACTGAGGTTGCCTCACCAAGCAGTGATGTTAAATGTGTCCAAAACCACGCCAGAGTTTGGAGGAGAGTAGTACATGTGCACTTAAGCCCATGTTCACTGCCCAGAAAAAGTGAACACCATACAGACGTCAAACACCATCCAGCTGCAAGAAACATAGATCCCCATAGACCCCCGCAGTTGCAAAGTCCACAAAGATTTCAGAAACACAGTCTGTGTCCACTGGCAGGGAAAGGGCTTCAATTTAACTGAGATGATTTCCTACAGTCTGAGGATGCAGATGGAGCCGGTGTTTGCCAGCAAGAGGCGTATGTTTGCGTTAGCCCCTGCGAATCAGCAAGGACTAAAGAGAATCTATACCTGTTACAAACCCCTTCTCTCACTTCGTTTCGCCGTTAGGTGGCCTTAGTCGCCTGCTCGGCGTTAAACCCAAATAACTAACGAACTATTCTCTCACTTCGATAGCAGCCGCCTGTCTTTGACACATTCCAGCGAAACCTTCAAACCTAAGCCGCGAATCCTATACTAACAACCCCTCCCCCTTTTCGTTAGTGCGTGCGCATGTGCCTGTGTGTTTTGTTCATGAGCGCTTAGAGTGTATTTAGTTAGAGCAGTTTAGCGCTTAAAAATTATTATATATATATATTATTTATTTATACCTCTTGCATTTGGAGTGTGTTCATTTTTTCCTCGACAGTGAACGATTTTGAGATGGCTTCAGTCAAATTATTTTGTAATGGCAAATAACTGACAATGTTTCAGAGATCATTGACGACATCACGGATCACGTTGACAGAACAGACAGCAGGATACGGAGGGAAACTCGCCATATTTCCATCGTGGACAGAAAATCCAACGCTTGCGGTGAGCCATTCATAGTGTGCTAGCCTGGGTCTTTGTGTCTTCAGCTCTAGCGCTAAATGGTCCCAGAATCATTGGGCAACACTCGTTTATTGTTTACTTGTTTGTTAAACCCCTTCGCAGTCAGTGACCACGAATTGCGCGTCTAAAATCACTACACACTGACCGACATTCGCACGAAGAACACAGTCTATGTCAATGGGACCCAAAATGTACCTAAAGATCCAGGACAAACAAACAAGGGACATAAATCCTCATGAGCCCCCGCGACTGCAGGGGCTCATGAGGGTTTATGTCTCTCTCAGCTGGATAGCGTTCCCCTTGCCCCGACAGTTAAGACGTTAAAGCGATCTACCCCTGGGCGGGCTTTGATTACTAGCATTTGCCGATACATGGAGTTTTCAATGTTGACTTGCTATAACTAAGACATTCCTAACCTTCATGTTGCAATCCATGCGGATAAGCACACGGAACAGAGGTTTTCGGCTGTGCTTCGGTTGAACTCTCCTACATACAAAGAAACAGAAGAGCAGAACAGTCTTACATTTTAGGACAGTCAAACCTCATATAAGTTGCATTATCCGTTTAGTCCAGCATTATTGTACGACATACTAAGAGAGTTTATAAAGGAGATATTACGAATGATAACCATTCCAGCAGGTCCCTTTTACTTTTGTTAGGATTCTATGTGTTACGCTGTCACCTTGTTACGATTGTGGTTGTGTTATCCTGTGAGAGCGTACATGTGTTATTCGTAGGTAACGATATGTTGTTTATTTGAGTTATCACGGTTATGATTTTGTGCCTTTTTAGTAAGATTTTCTTTTGTTCGTGAGTAGAGCCGATTTCGTTTTGTTAAGTTTAGTCCGGAACGTTGTAGACAGGTCGCACTGTCTGGTGGCCTCGTAAGTGTCACGTCGGTTAGTTGACATCTGACATCGCTACATTTTCGCTACTTTTTGTTTTCATTGTGCGCGTGAAGTGAGCAGCTTTTATTTTGTTTGGTGAATGTTCTCGTACCTTTTTGAGCTATCATAGATAGGGATACCATACTTTTATGTGTCTTTATTATACGTTAGAATTTAGAGCTGAAGTGAGCAGCCGTGTTTTTGTAGCCTGATATATTGTTTCTGGAAAGTTTATGTTAATGAGTTTCGGCTGGGTGTTCCGTTCTGATTGGTTGAGCTCATGATTTCCGTAGAAGATTCTAGATTTTGATAGTGTATATAAGGAGGGCGCTGGGAAAGCCTGTTAGTACATTTTTTTGCTTTGTCAGTTGTAGAGATACGCAGTTTATTGCTAGAGACGCTGTGTATGAGAAACTTTGAGTCGTAGTATAGACATAGCAGAAGAGACTTTATATTCAGTAGTTTGTGCATTTGAAAGAGCATTACGGTGAGGATATCGCATCGCTGAATTAAATATTGTTGGAACTGTTACTCCAGTTTTGTCTACATCCTTAAGCCACGGTTGACGGATTGCAGCTGAATGAGGTCTATTTAAAAGAACTCTACGTGCGTGTGTGTCTGGTGTGTTTATCATACTTCGACTACAACTCCACCACGTAACACACCTTTATGTCGTATGATGCCTTATAGATATGTGAATAGTCCTATTTATTTTCGAAACATGTGACTGTTTAAGTGTCTGCACTATTCTGGTGAGCTACTGCATATACTGAGAAAGGTGGTCAGATATCTTGCTGGTATCTCATCTGATCAACTCGCTCGCATTCAGCGTATCCAGAATAATGCGGCCCGGTTAGTCCTTCGCAAAAAACGCACTGATCATGTCACACCACTGCTAAAGCATCTTCACTGGCTACCTGTCAAACAGAGAATAGAGTACAAGCTGGCCACTTTGACATACAAACACTATGACAATACGCTTCCTGCATATCTGTCTTTTTCCCTTGCATCGCACAATCCTAGTAGAAGTCTACGCTCAAGATCACAGAAACTGCTTTTTCAGCCCAGAGTCAGCCTAAAAACTGCTGGTGCCCGTTCTTTCAGTTATCAGGCCCCTCATGTCTGGAACTCACTCCCACTGCATGTCCGTCTATCCCCTACCCTGATGACCATCAAAACAAATTTGAAGACCCATCTTTTCCAGGTAGCATATCAAGATTAGCTTAGTCTGGATGTGCTGCCTGGAAATGTTGACTGTTTTCGTATATGGGTAGCCCATGTAAGTAAGCTAGCTTAGTCTGGATGTGCTGCCTGGAAATGTTGACTGTTTTGGGTAGCCCATGTAGGTAAGCTGTGTGTGTGTGTGTGTGTGTGTGTGTGTGTGTGTGTGTGTGTGTGTGTTTCGTGTTAGAAATGCGCCTACATAGTGCGAGCAGGTGTTTATTTAAAGAGTGAGTGCGTTCTAATTTTTCTCCTTTTTAATATAATTTTTATGTGCTGTAAAGTGCTCCGAGCTTGCTGTCCGTGGGGAAGGGCGCTATATAAAAAACCTATGTATTATATTAACCCTTTGGCTGTCGGTAGCGGTTTTTGTCGCGATGATTCCAGTAGGAGGGCTTAAGCTGTATCTCACGACATTTATTTTAAATATTACACTGTCTACAACGCATGCAGTTTATTTTCTATTCACTTTCAGGCTACTACGTGGTCATCATCCTGTTGTTGGTCGCTATTTTGATCATCGCCGTTGTGCCATATAACGGCAAACCCTGAACCAGACTGAACAAGCTCACGAAATATTCCAGTAGTGTTTGTACATGTACATTTGTTATGAAGTATACACTGTGTACGGGCAATCGCCGACGACCGAGTGTTTCTGCCGTAATTCTGCTAGTGCAACACGCCAGGACAAATACAAAGCAGGGATGTGGAGCGTCACGTACGCCGACAGTCAAAAGAAATGCAACATCATCGGAAGCATCGGAAACACTAAAGTGTTTCCGATGCCTCCGATAATGTCGCATTTCTTTTGCTCACCAGTATACTTTATGCTTTGCCCTGTTTTGTCCTGTGCTGGCGATTTGATGCCAAACAGAAAAGGTCAAGGGATCGAAGTGTGTGTCCAGCGTTGAGTGATTCTCCGTAGTAGGTATGCTGTCTAAATCTTATCAACGCTTGCTTCTCCTACGGTCTGTAGTTTCTAGCTCTACAGTATAAAGATACAGATTCTTTTAACCCTTTGGCTGTCGGTAGCGCTTTTTGTCGCGATGATTCCTGCATGAACCGTCGCAACAAAAAACGCTACCGAAACCCAAAGGGTCAACACAGTAGAACTACGGCAGTCGTGCTCGGCCGCCTGTGATAAAGTTTTGTACAAAATATATGTACTGAAAATGTCATATGAAGTGGCCTCATGGATTTTATGTGATATTCGTTTTATACTGCACATCTCAGATACAGGGCATATTTTTCGTGGATCAGAGGTGTGTGCGTGTATGTGTGTGTGTGTGTGTGTGTGTGTGTGTGTGTGTGTGAGAGAGAGAGAGAGAGAGAGGATGAAATTCATACATGACATGTTTTGGAAATTATTTAAAAGGTATTACCGATGTATATTTAGAGATAATGATTCTTCTGTTCTTTCTCGTAATTTTTGTCCATGTAGTGTGGTATAAATTCCATTACTTGTGAGTACGTTTACTGTCTAGTTGTCACAGTGGGTTTTGTGCCATTATTCAATCATCAGACATTGTCAAGTTGAGCAGAAATCGTATAAAAGTAACTAAACGCACACATGGTTGGCTAACACATTTGAGACCTTCTGCGGCAAAAGCGGCACTTCTCGACTGAGTTAAATCATGCATATGTATTACTGTCAAACCTGCATATAACGGTCACCTATGGGACAGGATAGACGTAACCACTGTCGACGGGTGGTCGTTTTATAAATTGTCTTTATGTAGTAAAGGTGTGGGCTTTATTTCTTGGGTGACTGCAATAGACAGGTGGCCGTATGAAGGCCGTTATAGGAGGTTTGACTGTAATGACTTTAGCAACTTTGGGAGGTGTGGGTCAGTTTATCAACCTATTTGCTGCCTTTAACTAATCCAAGGCGCCCCGCATCGATAGCTGCGAATGTGACGCCCACGGTAAAGCGTTGCCGGAGGCAAGTAATACGACACTGCCGTAGCTGTTGATGCTAGGCATCTTAAATGAGTTAAATGCGATAAGCAATAGGCATGTTCCATAGCTCATTAATTTTTTTTTAACACCATTTAATTGTGTTAATAAGATTACAGCTAATACGGCTCAGAGAAGCACAACAGTGTACAAACCTGTCAGCCAGCAGTAAGAACAATATTGTACAAATTGTACTGTCACGTGCCAATGTGAAAATTATTTGCATCAATAAAACACTTGCTGCAAGACTGTGTCTTTTCAAATAACATTGTGTGTGTGTGTGTGTGTGTGTGTGTGCACAAAAGACCTTAAATGGGTGACTATCTTTACCATCCTTATGGAAAATGGGTGTGTGTAAAATTCTAGGTGCCCAAGTCAAACACCCATTTTTTCTGAGGGTTGTTTCTGCATTGTCTTGCGGTAAAGATTTTCATTTAAAAAATTTTAAAAATCAGTTTTTCTCATTTTGGCGTTAACACATGCACTTTTGTGCTTAACAGACACACCTCTAGCATGTTTGAACTTGTCCCAGCAGTGTGTGTGTGCACAAAACCCCGAAAATGGGCGTGTATGTGTGACATCACCCTTCTCAGCTATAAATAACTTCATAGCTGATATGGGTCGACTGCGTCGATGAGCCGAAGTAAAACGGAGAGATACGAAAGGAAGGGTGGGGGAGGGGGGGGGGGGGTATTTTAGTTGTTTGAGGGAGTAAATTGTATATGTTGCTACAAAAGTAGGTTTGTTAGTTGAGGGTGTGATTGTTTTGTTAAAGTGTTGTGTTGTACTTCCGGGGTGATGTGGAGGGAGGTCATGTCTAGTGACAAATTTGAGAGCCATGTATTCGTTCGCCAGCGACTTGGCCTATAATTATATTCGTGCGCCGGTTGCTATGAAGTGAAGTGATTGTATGAGTGCGCAGTGTGAGAGAGGACGTATAGACTTTGGGTGAGGCTGCTGTTGTCTTGTGTCCTGCCCGACCTTTTGGTTCAACCTGTTGCTTTGTTTGTGGGTTTGTTGGTGTTATGCTTTCGTTTCGACTGCAACTCCTGTCAGATTGTATGCACAAATTGATTGAATGCAAATGACGTCGCACAGTCAGTGTTGTTACATACGTCGTCTGCTGCAGTCGGTCGTTTAGTGCAGTATGAAGAGTGCAGCCTTGGATGGACCATCTTTCGATTAATGCTAGGTCAGAGAAAAAAACCTAATGTTGCCAAAGGGTGTAATAGTAAAGTATTGTTTGTGTGAATGCTGCCCGTTTGAGGGAAGGACTGGAAAGTCGAGTGCTGAGCGAAGAGAGAAGGCGACAATGGGAAAAATATCCAGCACTATTACGTTGGAATAGATGCTTAACAGTTATGACACGCCTGTAAATGAAAACACTTTTAACATTAACAAAAGTTGAGTGTAAAGAGGTTTTAAAACAGTTTTAATAAAAACTGTTGCCCGACACGCTTCTAAAAATAACAGTTTCTTAGTTTTAAACCTTGTACCATGCCATAAACGCCGCGATTGCTTCTCAGTCTTAGCTGTCCTATAGTGTGGAATGTGGGACTTAGCCAACTGGATCCATCTGGTGCACTCCAAATCAAATATGTATTTGTGAGTGGTTTGACGTGCAACGCGGTGTGCACCTCTGAAATGACTTACTGATTCCAGGGATAATGAAAATCTTTCATTCATAAGAGAGCATTCAGCAGCTCTATAAAACCAAAAGTGATGCCCCTCCCCCCCCCCCCCCCCCCCACAACCCCACCCAAACAATCATAACAAAATCAATCAGAGGTATGTTTAGTGAGGTAGGGGAAAGACCCCAAATACCGAACACTTAATGAAATCTGCCATTTTCTCAAAAACAACTGAAGACAGACTGTTTTAGAATGTGAATTTTAATAAAGTAAATAATCAGCAACATTCATACCACTTTTTGTGGAAATAAATCAACATAAAAGAAAGTTATCTTAATTGTAAAAAATCAAAAATATGTTCGGAATTACAACAGTGTTCCCTAAATCCGAACAAAGACTTTTTAGTTCCCAGGGTCACCCTGGTCAGCCCCACAGGGTGGGTTTTTCTCTCTATTCTGGGGCATGTGTTTCTGTCTACCCTTTGTCCATAGTTCCCAGGGTCACCCTGGTCAGCCCCACAGGGTGGGTTTTTCTCTCTATTCTGGGGCATGTGTTTCTGTCTACCCTTTGTCCATTCACCTGTATTTGCCTTTTTAAAACTCTCCCTACTGTCTGCACTGCCTGTAGCTCTTGATATTGGATGTGTGTTGCTAAATGGTTTTAGCTTTATTTAGGCCCCATGTGTTAGGTTTATTTAATGTATTTGACCGGCTGGCGACATACATTCAATGTTCTGTTTAGTTGTTTTTTTTTCACAAGCAGTGCAGGCACGTCCTGAGAAAGCCTTGTTGCTGTCGGGACGTTAAGCAATGTACAATCAATCAATCAATCAATGTATTTGCCTTTTTAACACTCTCCCTACTGTCTGCACTGCCTGTAGCTCTTGATATTGGATGTGTGTTGCTAGATGGTCTTAGCTTTATTTAGGCCCCATGTGTTAGGTTTATTTAATGTATTTGACCAGCTGGCGACATACATTCAATGTTCTGTTTAGTTTTTTTTTTTTTTTTCACAAGCAGTGCAGGCACGTCCTGAGAAAGCCTTGTTGCTGTCGGGACGTTAAGCAGTGTACAATCGATCAATCAATCCGAACAAAGAGGTTCAAAATCCAAACAGCAAAAACCAATGTTAGGCCTACTTTGACTGACAAACATCACAAAATACTCTCTTTGGCTTTCTGTTATTCCAGCACAATCCACATGTACCCATTTTGAGCACATCAAACACTGAATCATGTCCTCTTCTCAGCTACCCCACCCGGATCTGCCCTGGGGGACTTGGGTGGGGTTAGGTATTTTTTAGTTCCCAGGGTCACCCTGGTCAGCCCCACAGGGTGGGTTTTTCTCTCTATTCTGGGGCATGTGTTTCTGTCTACCCTTTGTCCATTCACCTGTATTTGCCTTTTTAAAACTCTCCCTACTGTCTGCACTGCCTGTAGCTCTTGATATTGGATGTGTGTTGCTAAATGGTCTTAGCTTTATTTAGCCCCTTGTGTTAGGTTTATTTAACGTATTTGACCGGCTGGCGACATACATTCAATGTTCTGTTTATTTTTTTTTTTTTTTCACAAGCAGTGCAGGCACGTCCTGAGAAAGCCTTGTTGCTGTCGGGACGTTAAGCAATGTACAATCAATCAATCTGGCGACATACATTCAATGTGCTGTTTATTTTTTTTTTTTTCACAAGCAGTGCAGGCACGTCCTGAGAAAGCCTTGTTGCTGTCGGGACGTTAAGCAATGTACAATCAATCAATCAATCTCTTCTCAGCATTCTCGGCACAAGAAACAGAACTAGTTAGCTTGCTGATGACTTACGTTTCTAGCCCTCTTGTTTTTAGCTTTCTGTTTCTCTCTGTTCTCTGTGATTGGCTTTGATTTGCTTGTTTTCTTTGTTGGTTTTTGTTTTGCCTGCAACACTTCGATTTTTTTGTCTTCATTTTAACATGTTGAATGCCATTTCTGGTTGCTATTTCGTATGCAAGTGACATAACGTCTTTTCTGGTCAGGCCAAAAAAACATGCTCTCACATTTCATGATGTGGTTCGCCAATTTTTTTTTCTAGTGCTGGGGGAAGTATGGAAGAAATTGTTTTGTAACACCCATAGCATGTATGTGTTTTCCATCAAGATGATCTTTAAGTGTGGTGGGAGGGATGCCAACGCTCCTGTAGCTGCTCGAAGTCCAAGCCTCTTGTCTTTGACAGCTGCCATGGCTGATGCCAGTGACTGCGTTGGCCATGTAGCCCTGCAAAATGTGCTCCAAGTATTAGCAAAACTCATCACTCTGTACTAACTATTTCTAGCATACACATGCACAGACAAATAAAAAGAGAAGAGAGAGAGAGAGACTGAACGGTTATAACATGAGGAACAAGATTTAGACATGAACAGACGTTACAGATCTTTAATCACAATCTCTCCTTTCTTAACTGTACAGAGAGACACATAAAACAATAATAGAGGTGAAAGTACAAAAGAATAACTAGTTGAGTTATTTGGGTTTAACGCCGAGCAGGCGACTAAGGCCATCTCACGGCGGAAAAGAATAACTAGATATGATTAAGAACAATGTGAAAAATAATAAGAGAGAGAGTCAAAATCCGAACACAATAGTTCAAATACCGAACATTGTTCGGTATTTGAACCATTGGGGTGTTTGGTAATTGAAATCTACCTAACTGTTTTAAAACCACATGGTGCTCAGGCAAGATTACGACGAATGCTTGCAAGATATTTGGCTAGCAGACAGATCACACTGTTCATTTCAACCATAACCTTTCACTAAAAGCAACTCAAATTCATACTATGATTAGTCTTCTGTAGGTCGAAAATAGCTTTGAGAGTCATAAAATCCGAAAATCACTCACCGTCTTCTTATGCAGTCTTTCGCCGCCATGATTTTTCGTACAGGATAGTAAGAGACGGTACTCTATCACCTCGTGCAGTCAAATTTGAGCAGTCACCTCTTGTTTTCGGGAAATCAGCTGTTCGGTATTAGTCACCTGTTCGACATTTGGGGACTTTCCCCTATTTATTCACTGTGTGTTGTGTCATTGTGCTTGACATGTTTAATGCAGGAAAAAGAAGGAATACACATTAAGTTGAAAAAAAAAATGACAACAATCAAATAAATGTGGAAAAGAAGCATCAAATATTCCGTGAACTTTACCTTATTACAGACACCTAATTTTCTTGAGATAGTCCATGCTAAAATGAATGATTTGACGAGGACACCCATTTTCACTGTAATGCCAGTTTTTGTGTGAGAGGCACCCACTTTATTGGTAGAAACCCATTTTTTCTCCATCCAGTGGCTCTGTTTCTAGAAAATGTCTATTTTATTTTAAGTTGTAGAGCTTAGTTAAAAGGTAAAAACATTCGCATCAACTCCAGAGCCCTAGAATAAATAGAAATATGGGGGAACCCATTTTCACATAAAATGGTAGGTAACCCACTCTGAGGCTTTTGTCTCCATGTGTGTGTGTGTGTGTGTGTGTGTGTGTGTGTGTGTGTGTGTGTGTGTGTGTGTGTGTGTGTCTGCGTGTGTGCGCGCGTATTGTGCAAAGAGGCTTGGGTGATTTGAAAAATGGGACGTGCCTTTGTACCCATATACTGACCACAGAAACGCATATCACAGTTTTTTTTTCTAAAGAGTGTATGCTTTTGGGCTCACGTGCGAAGCAAAGGTGAGTATGTTTTGAGCCAGTGGTCGTCCGTCCCTCCGCCGTCGTCGGTGGTAAACTTTAACGTTGGCATTTTCTCGGAGACTATTCAAGCCACATTCTTGAATGACATGGCCCACGGATATTTTGTGGTAAGACCTTTCTAAACATACCAATTTGAATGACCTCTCACAAAGGTCAAACCCCCACCCGGGTCTGCCCTGGGGGACTTGGGTGGGGTTAACTACTTTTTAGTTCCCAGGGTCGCCCAGGTCAGCCCCACAGGGTGGGTTTTCCTCTCTATTCTGGGGCATGTATTTTTGTCTACCCTTGGTCCATTCACCTGTATTTGTCTTTTTAAAACTCTCCCAACTGTCTGCATTGCCTGTAGCTCTTGATATTGGATGTGTGTTGCTAAATAGTCTTGGCTTTATTTAGGCCCCATGGCGTAGGTTTATTTAACGTATTGGACCGGCTGGCGACATACATTCAATATTCTATTTTTTTTTTTTCACAAGCAGTGCAGGCACGTCCTGAGAAAGCCTAGTTGCTGTCGGGACGTTAAGCAATGTACAATCAATCAATCAATCACAAAGGTCAAGGTCATAGGCGATCAGGAAATATGTAATAAATAGCTATATTTTGACATAATTTATTTTTTTCTTAAATACTATTCACAACTTCAAATACAAACATCGTACAAAGATACCTGATGGTAAGATCTTACTATACGTACTAATTTGGTTGATCCCTCGGAAAGGTCAGGGATCACAAGAGCTCAGGAAATAGGTGAAAAATAGCTATATTTTGATAAAAGATGTTTTTTTCTTTTCTCAAATACTATTCACAACTTCAAACCCAAACTTGGTACAGAGATACCTGATGGTAAGACCTATCTATGCATACTAATTTGGATGACCCCTCAGAAAGGTCATGGGTCACAAGGGCTCGGGCAATAGATCCGATATAACCATATTTTGACAAAAGATGTTTTTTCTCAAATACTATTAACAACTTTAAACCCAAACTTGCTACAGAGATACCTGATGAGAAGACCTTTCTATGCACGCTAATAATATTTGGTTGATCCCTCGGAAAGGTCAAGGGTCACGAGAGCTCAGGAAATAGGTCTAAAATAGCCATATTTTGACAAAATATGTTTTTTCTCAAATGCTATTCACAACTTAAAACCTAAATTTGGTACAGAGATACCTGATGGTAAGACCTATCTATGCATGCTAATTTGGATGACCCCTTGGAAAGGTCAATGGTCAGAAGAGGCTGGCAAATGTGTGTAAAATGCTGATTTTTGTTACAATTGTAGGTATTCCCAAATTTTTCAACCAAATTTGGTACAAAGATAGCTGATGATAGGACCTTCCTATGCATACTAATTTAGCCGACTCATCGCAAAGGTCAAGGGTCACGGGGGGTTGACAGATGTGTGCAAAATGCTTACATTTTCAGAAAAGATGGATTTTGCTGCTGCAGAAGCCAGCCCTTGTCACAAAGGTCACACATATGTAAATCGGTCATACACGTGAGCCATAATGGCTTTGCCTTTCTTGTTTTTCTGTTTGCCCACACCGACACTCAATCTCCCCTTTGCATTTCTACTCTCTCCATCGCTAGAGTCCCAACAAAACACGACAGTTCCAAACAACTGATTCGAAACGAAGCACATGTAGAACAAACTTAGCAATGGGATGGTTAAGGGCGGCACATTTGTTTTAATTTACTGTTTCGCGATGCTAAAATTGGGCTTTCCCCAGGGAAGGCGTGTCGCCGCAGAGACGTGCTCAGTTTTTCTGTCCCCACCCGGGTCTGCCCTGGGGGACTTGGGTGGGGTTAACTACTTAGTTCCCAGGGTCACCCTGGTCGGCCCCACAGGGTGGGTTTTCCCCTCTATTCTGGGGCATGTGTTTCTGTCTACCCTGGTCCATTCACCTGTATTTGCCTTTTTAAAACTCTCCCTACTGTCTGCACTGCCTGTAGCTCTTTAGCTGTTCTGTTTAGTTTTTTTTTTCACAAGTAGTGCAGGCACGTCCTGAGAAAGCCTTGTTGCTGTCGGGACGTTAAGCAATGTACAATCAATCAATCAGTTTTTCTGCCATGTTTCACAAATCAAAGGCACAGACTAACTGCTGTGTCAAAATGCTAGTTCAGATTAACACTTAAACCCGTTATAGACAATTCTGGGAGATGATCGGCGTTGATAGTTCAAGGGTAGTGTCAGATTACAGTTCATCAACTTCATCTCATCTTTTCATCCGTCTCTCCGATTCACGCATGAGATTTCCAAGGAGTCTGTGCCCTTCCTCGACATCCAAACATCCACCAAAGCCGACTCTGACAAACTCCACACTACCGTCCATTACAAGCCTACCGACGCCCACATTTACCTGAAGTTTTCATCAAGCCATCCTACCGCCACCAAAATCGGTATCCCATTCTCCCAATTTCTGCGACTCCGTCGGGTCTGCAGCAGCGACGACGACTTCACCAAACAGACCCAAACCATGGCCACTTTCTTCTCACACCAGGGATACCCCCAAGACATCGTCAACACCGCTCGTTCTAAAGCTGAGGCCCACAAGCAGGAGTGAAGCTTTGCGGGAGAAAACTCACAGTGCTGCAGAGGACCGGCCGGTCCTGTGTATCACGTATCATCCTCACAACATCCCCATCAAACACATTCTCCTCAGAAACTTCCACATCATTCAGAATGACACAGAATTTAAAGACATATTTCCTGAGCCGCCTCCGCTGGTCGCTTACAAACGTGACACTAACCTACGCGATCTTGTTCACAGTTCACTTCGCGCATCTAACACCTTACCACCTGGCACACACCCTTGTCAGCAACCACACTGCAAAGCATGTCCGTACATCAACACATCCCCCGCCATCACCGGACCCCTGTCATCTTTCAATGTCCACCGATCATTCACATGCCAGTCATCGGATATTGTCTATATCATCTCATGTTCTCACTGCCCAAAGATGTTGTATGTGGGGGAGACATACAGGCCGTACACTCACTGAACGCTGCGAGGAGCATGTTCGTTCGATCCACCTCGGATACAACAACCAGGTTGGACGTCATTTCAACGAACCTCCTCATAGCCTCACACATTTCAGCATACGCATCCTTTGGCAAAATACATCCCACTTCATCCGCCGCAAAATGACAGAATCCTTTTTCGCGGACAGTCTTGGCACTTACCATCCGCGCGGCTTGAACATTCGCCCCTAGGGATGTATGCTCGGCCTGATGGGTAGTTGGTGCCAGACTTTACCTCACTGTTGATACTGGATGCTACCGTTGAGTGTGTGTGTGTGTGTGTGTGTGTGTGTGTGTGTGTGTGTGTGTGTGTATGTGTGTACGTGAGCGGCAGCAGGCGCGAGTGGATGCGAATGTATGTAGTGACGAGTATGTATGTAGACGTAAGTTTTGTGCTACGTGTTTTGTGCTTGTGTATTTGCGTCATTCTGGGTTTTTTTTAAACTTTATTTTTGTATATTTTTTAACGTCATTCTAAATTCTCTCTATACAGTTTGCGTCTTTCTTTCTCTCGTGTTCTTTTCTGTTCTACGTTTGTTTCCATGTCACCTAAAGAAGGATCATTGATCCGAAACGTCGTTCCTTGTTTCTATTTTAAAGGGTTTTCCACCACTACCTTCTGTTTTTCTTTCACATGAAACCCTAGCGGCAACAGTTGTACAACATAGTGTCAGATTAGTATGGCGCATAAGCTAATCTACAACTGCCCTTGAACTATTATAGCCGTGCCATCTCCCACAGCAGGTACGCCTTCTGCAAAGACTGTCTCCCAAAGTTCAGAAAGTCATTATTACCTTCGAAAAAGTTTACCCCGTCACTGCGGAGAAAAAGTGGAAATAATCCAAATGAAAGTGACACAGATCTTCATGAGCCCCCACAGTCGCGGGGGCTCATGTGGATCTATGATGCTTGCTGACACCACTTTGTGTCCTTGTTCTTAGATGGCTGGCGCTCTTTTGGCGTTAAAAAAGATTTCAGAAACAATCTGCGACCACTGGCAGGCAAGGGGTTAAGACGGTTTTGACTCGTTGAGACGACAAGAAGCAAAGAGGTAAGATGCTCAGGAGCCCCGTATGAGGATCCGTGTCTCCGGGAGATAGAACTTACTTTGTTCTTCATTTTTGTTCTTCTTTCTTTCTTTTTCTTCTCCGTCTACAGCCCACACAAGTCGACATTGAGTTTTGTATTCGCGAACAGAGCTGACGGGTGGGCAGGTTGTTTTACACCTTGCAAATTACTAAGCAGAAAATTTCACAGCCACAAATACCCCCTTTTTCTCTACAGCAAGTATTGAAATTAGCTTGCGGGTTATTTACAATGCGCATCTCGTTCAATGATCCCCTCGCTTGGGACCTCTCTCCTCTCCTTATCCCCCCACCCTCCTCCAACCCCGCCATTTCCCCTCCCTTCTCTCTCTTTATCATTTGGATTATAGGCATTATTTGGATTTGTATTTTTGATCGTTGATAACTGGCCACCTCTTGACACCAGTAGTAGTAAATAACACCAAGGTAGGTCACATCTAAGAACCAAGCATGCAGTCGAGTCGAGTTTTTTTTAAAGATTTTTCTACGCAAACTACGCAAAACACACTGACATCTTACTTCGAACATTCCCAGGTCGTATTGTTTTCGAAATCACAGGCCAGCACAGATGTAGAGGTCATCTGAGTTTTAAGCCATGTACAGGAATAATTTCCCCACCGATCCCCTTTTTTCTGCAAAATGCATAAGGCCTTGTCAGACGGTACATTTTCTGAAAACAGTTTTATAAAAACAAAAGTTTTCGAATATTCGAGCATGTCAAACGGAGACTAAACAGCGTTGTTGTGTTGTGTCATTTTCCATAGTTGTGTCCCTTTGGCGATCTTTTGGTGAAGGGAGTTGTGAAAGGGCACTTTTGTGTATCAAAATGGCAGAATCAAGTTCTGACGACAACATCATTTTTATTCAAGTGACACAAATAGTCCTCGAAAGGCGAAAGAGAAGAGAAAGGAGATGATGGGTCGATAGAAGACGCGTGTATGGTGCATGGTCATCACGTGATCTTTTGTTTCACGTTGATTGGTTCAAGCAGCAGTGTTTTCTGAAACAGTTGTGAGACTTTAGGATCGGTTCTAAATTCTGGAAGCAGTAGGAAACTGTTTACAAAATCAGTTTTGTATGCCATGTCACACGGCGTGTTCAAGTTTCAAAGCAGCTGTGTTTTTGTTTTTGAAAACCGACTGTTTTCAGCCCCCGTCTGACATAGCCTATGGAGACTCATGAACACCTGCACCTGCAGGATGCGCAAAGATCCTTTCGCCGATATCGGCCGCAGTGGGCCCGCGCACAACAGTTGCGGGCCCACTGCGGCCGATATCGGCCCGAGGACGTTTGCTGACCGGGCTGCCTCTTGCTGGCATTAAGATCGCTCACCTTTTCCTTAGAGTGATTGTGTATCTCGCTCTGCGCATCAGACGAAAATATGCCAAGTTTCGTCCACTACACAATTTATTTCATCGGCCAGCCCTGCAGCCTCAAGCTGGACGGGCCAACCCCATCTCTGTTTCTCATACAGAGGAGGCCATGGTGGGTTCATGCTGAGACTGATGACTGACCGAAGAGGCGCGAATGTTTGGGTGACAGAAACACATGATATATTGCCGCAGAGACCCGCCAGCGCGAAACACGACCCCCGTGAAAAAAGAGGGGTGTCCCTGCCCCCGGGTGGGACACAAAGGAATCGGCACTAATTATTGGGGACTCTTCCTCCATGCTTCCATTCAGTGTCTTGACCAAATCTCCCTCCACCTGTAAGTGGCGTAGATTCCCGTGAGCGCCTGCGACTGCAGGGGCACACGGGAATCCTCGCCTAGTACAGACGCCATCATTTGAGTGTGTGTCTGCTTAACAGACAAGGATGTCATCGAGTTTTATGTCCTATGCATTTGGCGACATGAGTGACCTCAACAAGTCTTTTCTGTCTCCGAGAGGCATAGATTGTCATGAGTCCCTGCAGATGCTGAGGCTGATTGAAACCTACGCCTCTCGCAGAGTTCCCATTTGTGTTCGTAGCTGCTCACCAGACGAAGGATGTGATCTAGTACTAGTTCCTGTATTTGGCGACACGGGAGATCTCTACAAGTCTGTCCCATCTGCGAGAAGCATAGACGGTCATGCTTCCCTACAGCTGCAGGGGCACATGTGAATCTACGCATCTTCCGGACGTTCATTGGTCGTCTATGCTGACCAGAAGGAGACTGCCATCGGAGTTTCAGTTTCTAAAAATGCATGGACCGCCTGTCACAGGCATAGATTCACACGTGCCCCTGAAGATGCAGGGGTACATGGGAATCTACGCCTCTTGCATACGTACATTGGCGTTAAGGTCGTCTACGTTTACCAGACGAAGAATATCAACGAATGTTTTTACCTTAACAGCATGGACGACATGGGGGACCTGAATCCAGCGAAATAGGGGGTACAGAACATTTTGGGCAGGGACCCTGGGGTTCAAGATTTTTTTTTCTGGCCACACAGGTGGTGTTGCATACCGTTTGGAAATTTTTTGTTAAACGCTCCAAGCGGTTCTTTAATGTTGGATACATGTAATCACAGCCTATGGGAATTATACCAGTCTGGGTGTAATGCACATGTATACGATTGCACTTGTGATTGTCATGTCGGATGACAAGACTGGTACTGTTTTGTGTCTTCAGTTCGGCAGACGCGTATTTAGATGTTATTTTTTAAGTTGCTAATGCGTTAAAGTACTTTTTTTTTTTATAATTTGTCTTTTGTAGCCTGATAATAACTTTACTTTGGGGTCCACTTTGTTCTTGACAATCACTGGCTTAGTTAGGGTGGTCTTTACCCGCCGCTGTGGCCGACGTCGGCCCGAAAGTCTCTTACTTACGGGGTCCTGCTGCATTGATATTTGTGTGCTGTGTTCTGACTTTTGGCCTCACGGCCCCAAACCAGCACACATTTTGTATCGCTTGCTGCTCGAGTCGCAAGATTTAAAAAAAATAAAAAATCAGGACACATTTAAAATTGTATTTTTGATGCTCTGCATGTGGGGCGGCTGGGCTGATCACACCTAGATCAGGTATGGAAGAAAATGGCCTGGCCGTGGGTCCCTGAGGATTAACTGGTCAACCACCCGTGAAGTCAAGATCGCTTTGGATCGCAGCTCCCCACCCAAACATCGCATGTGAATCTATGTCTCTTGCAAGATGGAAGGATCTGCATGAGTGACCGATGACACCTCGTGCCATCTCCCCTGTGCCCTTGTGGAGAAGCAGAGCAGACCACAGAGCACATCCTCCAGGACTGTGGGAACCACCAGCTGCTGAGGGAGGAGATATGGCAGAAGCCCGCCACTCTACAAGAGAATGTACGGGCCTGTGGAGGTGCTACAGAAGACCACAGATTTCATTTTGAGAGCCAAAAAAAGAGCCAAGTGTGACAGCGTTCGAGAAGAAGAAGAAGAAGTGACCGATGACAGGGATAAATTATCCATGTATAGTACAATACAATATTGTCAGCAAGAGACACAGATTCAAATGGGCCCCTGCGAATGCAGGGGGTCATGTGAATCTATGTCTCTTGCAGATGGAAGATACCGAATGGTATGACAGATACTCCTGCGTAGTACAATACTTTAGCGAGTGGACATAATGATGGGACGGTGAATAACTAACTTATACACGCGTATTGTAGACGAGAAATTATGCACAAACCACCTAGGCCATTCCAGTCAAATCCCCACGAGTTAGCGTGCCTCCACAGCACCTCGTTTACATGTCTCGCCATACTAGGACTTCTCGTTCGTTGTTTCTTTCGCTCGTTCGTTTGTTTGTTCGTTCGCTTGTTCATTTGTTTGTTCGTTCTTTTATTCCTTTATTTAGTCGTTTCTTTATTTATTTATTATTTACATTTATGTACATGTTTATTTATGTGATTTATTTATTATTTGTTTTCACGCCTATACATGTTTACGTGTGTATGGTACATGTATTCAGCGTGTTTCGGCTGTTAATGGGTTAATCACACAAGCTGTGTTGTCGGACTCACAAAGTTCTCATTAAAATGTCAGGTTGTCGCTGGCAGCCCAGAGCTTGTACAAACAGTTACAACCAAGACTGCTTTTGCAATCTTTCAACACATTCGACACATACTGCATCCGGATATGCGGCTTTATGCCGCGTACCCAGATGCGGCACATCTCGAATGAGTTAATGAAAGAGTACTTTAATTTTGCTGAACTCTCTTTATTAACCCGTTCAGTGCCAGCGGGCGCAGACTGACGGTGTTTATGGAGTCTTCGATAATTCAACACAAAAATCCTGGATGTCACAGGAATATGGATTGCAAGTCTCGACAGCAAGAGATGTAGATCCTCATGAGCCCCCGCAACTGCGGGGGCTCATGAGGATCTATACCGCTTGCAGTTGGGCGGTGTTCAAATTTGCTCGGCACTGAACGTGTTAATTACCACTCGAGGGGCACAAGGACCCCTTCATCCCGCCGCGGTACACTTCTGCAGCCAAACGGAGTTCATCAGCAACCAGCATAGATCTATCTCCGTAACTCCCCGCAGATTTGGCAAGGGGCTTATGAAGATCTGTGCTTCGAGCTGAAGCTTTTACTTCTGAGGTTTTTTTTTAAATGAAGAATATGCTGAGGCATTGACGCTGTGGTAGACACTCAACCTTAGCGGGATACCTGTTGATGAGGGCCCCGCCACTTCTTTTGATCTGACTTAGTACAGGTATCGCATTGTAAAGTGTTGTGTCGGGTTCTGTACGCTGAGTCTGTGTGGCAGTGAAATACATGTATAGACGGTGTGTGCCGAGCAAAATAAGGGGGAGGTTGACTGCCGGAGCACATCAAACAGGCCCCAAATACAAGAGGCATAGATCTTCATGAGCCCCCGCAGTTGCGGGGGCTCATGTGGATCTATGCCTCTTGCTGGTTCTACTGTGCGTCCGTGTTCCCTGGGCAGTTTGACACTGAGTCAACGAAGGTTTCAGAAACACAGTCTGCGCCCAGTGGTAGGGACAGGGTTACAATTAAAAATGAAATACTTTTCTCAAATCCAGAGCGAAAGGGGTGAATGACAAGCCGAGCGTGTAACTAACTCACACACAAAAAGAAACACGCTTATTAATTTGGACTGAAATGTGTTTATTTCTTTAATCATCGTTATCATAGGTCTTTGAGGATTGCCTGAGCATTGTTGTGACGACACGCGTGCGCACGCACGCCAGCACGTAATCACGCATGACTGTCACCATAGGCAGGATGCAAACATTCATTTTAAACATAACGATAAAAACACGCTTAGAAAAGACAAGTACAACACAGCTGAAACAAACTGAGTTGTACTACTGTCTTGTGCTTTTCTAAGCGTGTTTCAGCAAATACGGAATACTCTTTCTTCTTTTTTTCCCACTTTTTTTGGTCTGAATTTTATATAGCCCTACGTAAACAAAAAAACAAAAAACAAAAAACCTGTGGCTTAGACGCACTAATTATACATTGAAATAAATCAGTTCAACAATTATGCCTAGCAATGTTACAATAAATTTAATTACGATTGATACTTGTGCTGGGATGTGATTTTGGACCTTACGGCCGCAGGCCGTAAGGTCCAAAATCACAGACCGGCACAGCTAATTGTTTACACTTGAAACATTCCCATGCAGGTCGCGGTGGCCGCGTGGGACAAACTAATACACTGTATAATGTCTACCTGGGTGGTTTGCTTACACGATGGCGCATTAGAAGTGGTGTAAAGGGAGCAAAAACGAAAAGACAAGATTTTTTTTCTCTCAAGACATCAACTGTACCCCTTAACGTGCGTAAGAGACATAGATTTACATGAGCCCCTGCTGTCGCAGGGGTTCATATGAATCTATGCCTCTTGCAGTGCTAATCGAATTGGTGGTGTTACTGCGGGGGGTTAAGCGCAGGACTGTATCAAGAAGTTTAAAGATTTCAAGCCTTTAGGACCGAGTCTCGGAAATTCCAGGGGCGTCCACAGGCGTGGGATGATTGTTGCGTAATAGATCTCCTTCATCAGACGGTTTTTTCTACTTAATTGCGCTAAAGAGGTGGTAGAACACACAACGATCATCCCACGCCTGTGGTTGCGTCTTCTGAGACGTCCAGGTGCAGTCAGCTGTAAAGGGGATGGTTCCTGACAGCTCAGTGTCAGTGCATGCTTGTACCAAAAGCCTGCCTCTTAGGCGCCAGGACAATCGTGCTGCTTGGAGCTGTTGCTTACAATGGAACCATCTCCTGCAGTTGGTGCTAAAACTGTATTAAAAAAAAAAATTAAAATTCCCACAAAAAAGAAACATGCTTTGAAAATACACACGCAAGGAAGCTGTGTTGTGCTTAGTGTTTCTTAAATAGCTGGTGATTTCTTTGCATTTTACACGTTTAACAGTCACCGTTTTGTTCTGAATGTTACGTTATTCTAAACGCAATTAAAGGCTTAAATCAAGACAGTCACTTCCCAAATGTACAAAAGGCCATCGGGTCGGCGTCGGCCGCCGTTGGCCCGCGCACGGCCGTGCGCGGGCCAACGGCGGCCGACGCCGACCCGATGGCCTTTTGCGCATTGGGGTCCCCGTCACAAGGACCATCATGACCTTAAAACAGGCTTTGACAAGACGCGCAGACCTTCACGAGCTCTTGAAACCCTAAAGTACTTATGATGATCTATGTCGTTTACAAGCACGCCTCGGGGCGAAAGATGTATGTTTTACACAGATTTGAAAACAGCATCACGACCCAGAGGACAAAGGCATGAGCGGTCTTGTCTCACTATCGTATTTTGTCAACTCGTTTACCTTCATCCCACTCCGCACGAGAAAGACGAATAAAAAATAAAGGAGATCGGCAAAAAGCACTGATACATATAAAGGGGCGGAAGTGGGTGGGTGGGTTCTTGGGGTTCCGAACCCCCTTTCTTCCCCCCCCCCCCCGCCCTCGCACCGACCGCAAAATCTTAAACATGCTATAACAAAGTCTATTTTGGGGGTGTTTGGACCCCCCCCCCTCCCCCCCGACTCGCGGCTTTTCGATTTTCGGCTTCTGGAAGCAAGGTCTAGCGTCGGGGAGGCCTTTTGTATGAGGTTGAAGGTCCCAAACAAAAAATGCCCCCTCCCCCCCCCCCCCCGAGGTAACTGATCCGCCCCTGCTGTAGTCTGCTCTAGTTCACGAGGATCCTTGCTTTTGGCAGACAGAAGAAGTTCAACGCAAGAATGGCCAGCATGACATAGCATGACCTATGTTTCTCTCAAACTCATACCAACTTCGACGAAAACAAACATTGTATAAATACACTATTATTGATGGCTTTTTCTGCTTGACGATCAGACATAAGTTACTCTGGCTAATTCATATATGAAAGAGGCACAGATATCTCATGGGCTCATGAGAATCTGTGCCTCTTGCAAATGGACAGGGGCCGCAAGAAGTGAAGTCCGAAATTCGCTAGTCATTGCAGACGGTTCAATTGCCGGTCGAGTATGTACCTTTTGAGCCTTTCAGCATACTTTAATCATTTCCGTGTTGTTGTGGTCAGTACCGGTGTGGCTGTATCTGAACTGGTTGCAAAGTAGGCCTATTGGGGTGGGAGGGAGGGGGAAGGAAGAGCGGAGGGGGGCGAGTGGAGGCCAAGAGACAAATTATTAGTCTAGTAACGACAAGGCAAGAGTACGGGACAAAATGGACACCAGTGAAGCTCTCATCACATTACCATCTGCAAGGGACATAGATTCTCATGAGCCCACGCAACTGCGGGGGCTCATGAGAATCTATATCTCTTGCAGGTTCCAGTGGGAGGATATTCGATATTCTACAATAGGACCTGTTTTTAGCAAGCACTTTAGTCTTGCAAGAAATAAAGAGGTCTACAGAGACAGGTGCTCTTTCACGAGAAGTCTTGAGGGGCAAGAAGTGTCAGCTGCCATAAGAGACCATCATTTAGGTGGCTACAGCCACCTGACTGATGGTCTAACAGCTTATCTCTCATAAGGGCGGTCGCTCAAAACAGGTTCTGCTGTACTTTCACCAGGTAGTTGATTCTCTCTCAGCTTTTCCCTTTGAACTCAGATTAACAATGCGGGGAGCATCTCCCTATAGAGCACAGAACGTAACGCTACAAGTTACTGTGGAACACTTTCCTATTCCAGAAAGTCTTGACTCCGAAATGTTATCACTAAAGAGGTTATGTTTTACGCAGAACGACTGCCAACAATGAATGAGAGCGGATACAATAAGCATAGACAACACTCCGAACATCTCCAAGAGGCATAGATCCTCATGAACCCTACGGGCTCATGAGGATCAATGCCCATTGGAGATGTTCGGAGCGTTGTCTGTGCTTATGGTAGAAGATGGTTATCTGCCTTGACTTCGCTCTCGTTCGTTGTTGGGGAGTCGGTTCAGTCGCTGCAAACGAAAGATCGTTAATAACTGCAACTGTCGTGTCCACATCTGGTACTCTGATGATGATAATAACGACGAGGACGCTGATTTTTGACGTCACTGCTCTGGACAGTAAGATATTAAATCAAAACAAGCACACATTTGATCGCGGTGCGTACCTATATTGAGAAATTGGCATATGAAAAGCCTGAAGTTTTGCATTATGTTCAGGATGCATAGCACTCCTCGTGTAACTGGGATTTTTTTCTCGAGTTACTCGAGAAGCACAGTGGGTGAAAAACATATCTACTTTATTGAATTGTTAAAATTAATAGCGTACTTGATGTCTTTGGGGTCCGGAATGTGTAAACTTCACATTGTCCCATACCATTCCCGTCGCTGAATGTCCAGGTAGTGATAAATCGAAACAATCTTTGAAATATTTTAGTTCCGTGCTCTTAACCAAGTAACCTACTGACCCATATAATCATGTGCAGGTCTGTGATTTTGAACCTTACGGCATGAGCCGTAAGGTCCAAAATCACAGACATGCACATCGTATATATAAAAGCAAAACAATGTTTGTTCGCCTGCTTTGAAAGTAGCCTATTATTTAAACGCGGCAAATAGACGTATTTTTGTGTGCAGTCATATGTTGATCCGTTTAGCCCCGACGCACTACAGCAGGAGATAGATCGACCATGATAATTGAAGGGCAGTGCCAGATTAGCGTGGCGCATAACGGCGCCAAGCTAATCTGGCACTACCCTTGAATTATCATGGCCGATCCATCTTCTGCAACTGGCACATAGTCGTTGGGTGACACCTCCAAACTTTAAGCCTTGCTGTTAATGTGATATCGTGGCCATGTTTTTCCCAATTTGCTAAAGTAGTACGAAAGTAAAGCAATCTGGTTTGAATTCTACAATTGTTATTGCTATTGTTAATGTTGTTGTTGTTGTCTTTGCCGCCGTCACTGTAGTTGTTGTTGCTTCTGTTGCATTTCATCTGATCTTCGTTACTTCTCTTTTTGATCCCGCTCCGGCCCCAACAGCGTCACGAATGAGCAATTTAATTCAGGCAGACGCCCGTGTGAAACGTTTGCCGATTGTCAGCCAAAATAGGCTGGTATCTACAACACGAGATGTGAGGTATTCCGGGAATTGTTCCCATGCCGGCTATACACTTCAAGACGTGAGCGATGCACCCTAACACAGAGCATGCGGGCCGCAAACAGGAACAACGATCGGCAGCACTACTGTTATGGACGTCATCTCACGTGAACATAACCAAGAGTGCTAAAAGGCCCACTACCGCCGTAACTGTTTAAAGATACACTTCTGTAACAAGTGGTTACGAAACGATACACACGGGTCTAGTTATGGTTCAGTTAGACACAGGACACAGTGCGATTACGCGTGTGCTTTTGCTGCGTGCCCAAACTGCTGTTAAAGTTCATTAGGTGTGTCGACAAGGCATAACAAACACAAATGGCGCTGAAATGTGTCTTCAGATTTATGCGTAATGGTTCTTTAACCATGTTTAGTTGCATGACTTGACACCACACTTCGAACAAACAAACAAAAAACAAAGGGTAGCTCAGTTGGTAGAGCGTTTGACTCTCGTCCAAAAGGTCGTTGATTCGAACCCAGCTGGGGTCAAAATTTGTTCAGATCTCTTTTCGGTGCCCCGTCTTTGAAATCACTTTCGTGGTGGACAAAAGACATTAAGCCCTAAACGTTTTTTAACAAACAAACAAACAAGAGTCATCAGAAAACATCATTGTTATATGTTGTTTCAAGCTCTTGATTAACACACTATTATAACGCATATCCGGATGCGGCATCTGTTGAATGAATTAATCCATTTAACACCAAAGTCGCATTTCCCACGTTTTCGAGATGTCAGCTAACATTGTTTCCATGTTCATTTGACGGCTCTGGATCCGTTGTCGGTGAACTGACCATGATGTCAAAAACACAATCTGCGTCCACTGCCAGCGAAGAGGTTAACAATTTTGTGTTTTTGAGGAGAAAAAACAAAAACAAAACAACGATAAAAAAGTTTATATTTTGGTCAGAATATGTGATCCGAGGCTTTCTTCACTGTGCGCTTATCAACATTTCCTGCTGAGCCACAATTTCGAGATTATTTTCAGAAAATGGTGGGAAAAATCAAAGGTGGCAGCCTCATCAAAACATGATTTGGCGCCAAAATGTTTATACTTACAAAGTTGCATGCAGACTGAACACTATCGAATATCTCTATAAATTCTATTAATAAACGAAACTCTGTTCGTATAAGCAGACGTCTAGAGAAACACGACATGTCTCTGTTGACTGTGTACAACGATCTGAGCCTCATGCTGCCTCTGATTCATGCGTTCGCGATGTGTCAGTCGCGGTGTGATTGACTGTAAAGAATTCAGCTTTTCCTGCAGTTGAAAAGTTTTCTCCATGATCTTGTCGCCCCCGCCGCAGGGTGCATGTGTCACCTCGGCAAAGCTCCGCCACAAATCACCAACATCATTGTTTGCTCAGTCGATAACCCTACAACCTATCTCCACGTTTTGACGACAACTAAACATCCCAAAACCTCTACGAGATGAGGAAGAAGAACATACATTATTCAACAAGAAGCACAGATCCTCATGAACCCCGCAATTGCGGGGGCTCATGAGAATCTTTGCCTCTTGCAAGAGATAGGGTTCGCTATGGAAATGAAAAGGGGAGAAAAGTGTGTTTTCGTGATGGGACAATGCTTTTGATCTCGTCCTCCATCGAGGAAATAATATGTCGGAAACAATGGCTGTTTGTGACTGTTTGTCAAAACTCAGGAATTAAAGAGAGATGTCCACTTAAAAGTGTCTATTAATTGACTACGAACGTGCCAGGATCGTATCCTTTAACCCGTTCAGTGCTGTCTGACGCAGCTTGTGTTTCTGCAATCTTCATTAACTCAAGACCATAAAAAGACCTAGAGGTCCCAGGAATATGGATTCAATGTGGTATCAGCCAGAGGTATAGATCCTCATGAGCCCCCGCGTTAGCGGGGGCTCATGAGGATCTATACCTCTTGCAGTTGGGTGCTGCTGAACAGATTAAAAAGTAATAAGAGAAAAGAGGTTGGTGGAGTGCGTAGAGTCAAATAGAACACAGACGATTTTTTTAAAAATAAAAAAGCGATCTGCTCTATGGTGGGCTTGGATTGCTAAAAATTCGCCAAGGCAGCGGGTTATTAATATTGTCTTGCTTGAACTAGGTCCCGCTTGAACTAAGACTTTCCTACCTTTCTTAAAATCGTGATGAGTAGGCACACATAACAGATGGTTTGCCCTTTGTGCGCAAACGGATGAACTCTTAAGGCGGTAGAACTGTGAAGAGCAGAAACGTCAGTTTCATTTTACGACATTCAAGCTTCATAAGCTGTGCTTTTGTAGAGCATTATTGCAAGGCAGATGAGGGATCAAAACCAGAAATACTGTCCAGGATTGCGCAGACAACAACAGCACTGACAAGATTGAAGACCATAATGGAAGGACAGAAACATCACATTCTGCTCCAAGATCAGACTGATGCGCTCCTTAGTCATCTCAGTGTTCCTGTATGCCTGCGAGTCATGGACCCTCACAGCAGACCTTGAAAGGAGGATACAAGCCACTGAAATGAGATGTTTTCGAAGGCTGCTTGGCATCTCATACAGATATCACATCACAAACGAGGAAGTGGGAAGCAGAATCAGGCAAGCCATCGGGCCCTATGAAGACTTATTAGCCATTGTGAGAAAACGCAAACTGAAGTGGTATGGGCATGTCACGCGTTCAGCAGGGCTTGCCAAAACAATCCTGCAAGGCACTGTGGCAAGGAGGACGAAGGAGAGGAAGACAGAGGAAAAGATGGGAGGACAATATCTCAGAGTGGACAGGACTGGAGCTGGGCGATACGCTGAGAATGGCAGAGAACAGAGAGGAATGGAGGGAGCTGCTTGTTAAGTCATCAGTGGTGCCCCAACGGTCGGCAAGACTACGGGATATAGATAGATAGATAGATAGATAGATAGATAGATAGATAGATAGATAGATAGATAGATAGATAGATAGATAGATAGATAGATAGATAGATAGATAGATAGATAGATAGATAGATAGATAGATAGATAGATAGATAGATAGATAGATAGATAGATAGATAGATAGATAGATAGATAGAGATTGCAAGGCATACCAATAACACTTATGCAGCAGATATTGCAAACTTGTAACCCTTATTGTCTAGAACATGTCCCCTTAACTCATTCAGCCCTACGACCGTATTTCAACATTTTGGAGGCGTCAGTCATCTAATGACTATGCACCAGTAGGCAGGAGATGGCTCGACCATGATAATTCAAGGGCAGTGTCAGATTAGCTTGTCGCAGACAGGCGCCAAGCTAATCTGGCACTACCCTTGAATTACCATGGTCGACCCATCTCCTGCTGTAGTGCGTCAGGGCTGAATGGGTTAATACGGTCCTATGAGCCCTAAAGTCAAAATTTGGGAGTTGTCCTGATGACTACAGGACATTTCAGGACGCATTTATCGACCATGCTAGTTAAAGGGTGGTGCCAGGCTTAGCGCCTGCAGGCGCCAAGCTATTCTGTTACCATCCGTCAATTATTATGGTTACTGCACATCTTCACTAGTGTGTGCGTGGGTTCTTCATATATGAAAACGTGGCTTTTATTGAGCACTTTGCATTACATGCTATGCCTGCAGGCTAGATCTCTTTATTTTAACTTGATTTAAATCAGTTTATTTACGTGTGATTGTCCTTGTATAATGAAATACCGCTTTAATGCAGTGGCCATGAACTCTGATCGTGCTGAAAAATATAACAACCATCAAAGAAGGACACACGCTTTTGATACCAAGAAATATATTTTAAATGAAATTATCAAAGCGCACAATTTTCTTTTGTTTTTTTGTTTTGTTTTGTTTTGTTTTGCTTTACTTTGTTTTGTTTTGTTGGGTTGGGTTGGGTGTGGTTTGATTTAAGTTGGTTTGATTTGGTGTGGTGTGCTCTGGTTTGGTTTAGCGTGTTTCGGTTTGGTTTGGTCGGGTTGGGTTGGGTTGGGTTTTTGTTTTGTTTGTTTTTTTTTTTGTGTGGTATAGCCTCTCATGCTTTGAAGCTTTCCGAAACACATCCTTCTCTCTCTCTTTCTCTCTCTCTCTCTCTCTCTCTCTCTCTCTCTCTCTCTCTCTCTCTCTCTCTCTCTCTCTCTCTCTCTCTCTCTCTCTCTCTCTCTCTCTCTCTCTCTCTCTCTCTCTCTCTCTCTCTCTCTCTCCCCTTCCTCACACACCTTCACGGATCACTACCCTCACGACGACCATCTACATCGTTTGTAATTTTTGATAATTATCAAATAATGTTTAATTCTAATACTTATTTAGTTTTCAGTTAGTTTTACCAGCTTTCTGCCAAGTGAAGAATAGCCCATTATCTTCCTGGTAACTGTATAACCCAAAGCACGCAAAGGCCATTAGGCCTAGGTCGGCCGCAGCCGGGTATGCCCGCGCACAACTGTGCGCGGTTTTGCTTACTGGGATCTGACACACAAAATGCGTGTGTCAGATAACCGAAGTTTTTTCAGTCACACTGACGAGATGCTTTACAACTTTATGCAACCTCTCTTTCAACTGTCAACATTCCAGACGAAATAGGAACCCGATATTGAGTAGCTGTTCTCCGCTCTTCAAACGGCTTTTCGGGAGTACTAGTACCCAGGGCAAACAGGTTCAGTCAAACATGACGTCATCATCCGGGGTGGCGATGACGTAAACAAAATACGTCAGCACGAAAGCATTCAGTACCGAACCGGCCCTGGGCTTAAATAGAAGCTGGCAAATAACGGAGCCGTACTTTACCTCAAGATGGCAAATAATCAAACTCCGTTGTGTATACGTTTTTACTGACGCAATACCGGCCTCTGCAAGAAGCATAGATCCTCATGGGCCCCCGCATTCGCGGGGGCTCATGAGGATCTATGCCTCTTATAGCATAACTTTCATCGGTGTTCCTCGTGGGGAGAAAATTAATCATCTGGCGTCGATTGTATAGGGCCTACGGTGGGGTGTGAGTGCTCAGGGCCGTATGAGGCCTCTTAAGCCAGGTGCTTCTTTCTGATTAAACACACCTCCTCTACAGTTTCTATGCCTCTCATTTCTCCTAGACAAATACGTAGCCAGGCTTGGGGTGCTTACCGCGGCCATGCAGTGAACGGCAGGCGGTTTCTTTTCCATCTTGAGAATCATGCACTCCAATGAAATAAAACTTTGAAATGAAACTGTATCATTTTCTAGGATAAAAAGATTAGGCACGCAGGCCTTTTTTTTTCCAGTCGCGTCCTTAAATTGCGAAATGTTACAATTACTAGATCTACAAATTAGTGGTAGCAAGAGGCATAGATCTTCATGAGGCCCCGCAATTGCGGGGGCTCACGAGGATCTATGTCTCTTGCAGATGCGTTCTGTTCGTTGGAAGTCCGAGTATGATTCAGTGTGTGCCAAATTTTTAGCGTGACTGAGTAATTCCACAACCTAAACTCGCTTAAGGCGACCAGCTGAGTTTCAGACATGTGTTGGTTGACAACACGCCTGGCGGTAAAGCCGCAGAGTCAGGCAAGTTAGAATGGTGTGACAAATCACTTTGGGTCAATATTGATACAGCGGACGTGCGAAAATGCTATTAGGCCTATTTATTAACACCATCGCTCTCATGCCCACCACCACCCCTCGCCCCCCCCCCCTAACCTCCCAACATACACACCCACCCCAGCTCCACCACCTGCCGGCACCTATTGGCTTTTCAACGGTAAATCGTCTGATATTGCGCAAATATTTAAAAATAAGCTACATGTGCAACCCCAAATAAGGCTTCGGAGCTTTTCAAGATTTTTTTCCTATCTATATGGTGACCTTTTCGACAGATTGCTTGCTTGCTTTATTGACTCATTCATTGATTCATTCATTGGTTGATTTATTCTATGATTGATTGATTCATTCATTCACTCATTCATTGATGCATTGGTAGATTGCTTGATTTCTTGAATGCTTGCTTGATTGTTTGCTTGCTTGCTTGCTTGATTGATTGATTGATTGATTGATTGATTGATTGATTGATTCATTCATTCATTCATTGGTTGATTTATTCAATAATAAATTGATTCATTCATTGATACATTGGTGGATTGATTCAATGATCGATCGATGACCGATCGATCTATCGATCCATCCATCAATCCATCCATCCATCCATGCGTTTCTGTCGTAGAGTAATATACGTAGTACAAACCCTGCGGACGATCATGAAGTTGAGCATTGTTTTATGAAATACTCGAAAACCAGCGACAAATCTCTTCAGTCTGGTAAACGGCAACATGAGTAAGCCCCAGCGGTTTAGCAAATCACCTTGTGAACGTTTCTAATAGATGACAAAATGTGTGCTGGGCTGTGATGTTGAACCCTGCGGCTTTCAGCCGTAATGAAAGTGACAGCCATAATGTCTAAAATCACTGAATAGCACACAAGTAGTTTTTGTGCTTAATATTACTGAATAGTGTCGTCGGCTAGAGTATCGTGTCCATTTTTCATAGCTTCTTCGTCTCACGCGAGAAATTACAGCTGTCCCCAGTAAGAAAATTTCCTAGCACCTCAACGGCGCATGGCTGTGCGCAGGCCCACTGCGGCCATCGTCGGCCCGAAGATGTTTTGCTACTGAGGTCTTCTTCAGGAAAGTCGCATCGCTTCAGAAGATCGCCGCCCGAAATTCGAAATCAATCCGCTTACACAAAAATTTCCGAAGATAAATAAACCACCACCACACCCTCATCCCATCTCACCCCCATCTCCAACACCCCCCACCTCCCTTCAAAAGAAAAAAACAACAAACAAACAAACAAAAAACAACAACCAATCAAATAAACACACAACCCCCCCCCAAAAAAAAAAAAAATAAAAAAGAAGAACAACCCCCCCAAAAAAAAAACTAACCACCCCACCTCCCCCCCCCCCCAAAAAAAAAAAATAACAAAAAACAACAAACAAAAGAAAACCAACAAAACAAAACAAAACAAAAAAAAACCCAACCAACCAACCAAAAATAACAACCCAACAGCAAAACCCAACCAACAAAAAATGGACTGCATATGTTGTGTGGTAACATTACGCCTTCATACTTACTTACTTACGCCTGTCACCCCTACCCGGGTATAGGCCGTCGACGAGAGACCTCCAGCAACTCCTGTCCTGTGCTTCTCCTTCGATTCTACTCCAGGTGGTTCCCAGTCTCTTGATGTCTGCTTGGAGGTCTCGACGCCAGGAGTTTCTCGGCCTACCTCTTTTCCTCTTTCCCTGGGGGTTCCATGACAATGCCTGCCTAGTGATACTGGAAGCTGGCTTTCTCAGACTGTGACCGATCCATCCCCATCTTCTTCGCCCAATTTCATTCTCTGCTGTTATCTGCTCTGTTCTCTCCCAGAGTCTGACGTTGCTGATCTTCTCTGGCCAGTGGATTTTCAAAATTCTTCTAAGGCAACTGTTCATGAAGGTCTGTACTCTGTTGACTGTGGTTTTTGTCAATCTCCATGTCTCTGCTCCATATAGGAGAACTGCTTTTACATTGGAGTTGAAAATCCGGACTTTGGTGTGTTGTGACAGCTCTCTGGAACTCCACACTTTTTTCAACTGGAGAAAGGCTGCTCTGGCTTTACCGATTCGTGCTCTGACATCTGCATCAGTGCCGCCTTTTTTGTCTATGATGCTCCCCAGATAGGTGAAGGACTCCACCTCCTCCAACGGGGTGCCAGCAAGCAAGACTGGTTCTTCCCTGGTTGCGTTCAGCCTCATTGTCTTTGTTTTCTGTTTGTGAATGGTGAGGCCCACTTGGGACGAGATGTCAGCAAGCCTCGTGGTCTTGTCCTGCATTTGTTGATGAGTGTGGGACAGTAATGCCAAGTCGTCTGCAAAATCGAGGTCGTCAAGCTGTGTCCACAGTGTCCACTGTATTCCACTTCGTCTGTGCTCTGTGGTCATCTTCATGACCCAGTCTATGGCCAGTAGGAAGAGAAACGGAGAGAGCAGACACCCCTGCCTGACACCAGTTCTGACCTGGAGCTCTCTGGTGAACTGCCCTTCGTGGATCACGCGACATGTCATGCCATCATAGCTGCTCTTGATCAGGCGGACGAGCTTTGTGGGTACACCGTAGTGTCGTAGGAGTTTCCACAGAGTCTCTCGGTCCACGCTGTCAAATGCTTTCTCATAATCCACAAAGTTGACGTACAGCGGGGAGCTCCACTCCAGAGACTGTTCCACGATGATGCGGAGAGTGGCGATCTGGTCTGTACATGATCGGTTCTTCCTGAATCCTGCTTGCTGGTCTCTCAGCTGGGGGTCAACGGAGCTCTTCATTCTCTCTAGGATGATCCTGTTGAAGACCTTTCCTGGTACTGACAGCAAGGTGATTCCTCTGTAGTTGGAACACTTGCTGAGGTCGCCTTTCTTGGGAAGCTTGATTAGGTACCCCTCCTTCCAGTCAGCTGGCATCACCTCCTCTTCCCAGATCTTTCCAAACAGTGGGTACAGCATCTCAACTGTTGTCTCTAGGTCTGCTTTCAGAGACTCCGCTGGGATGCCATCTGGCCCTGCTGCTTTGCCATTCTTCAAAAATGCCACTGCTTTTCTGATCTCTTCCCGGCTGGGTCTGTCACAGCTGATGGGTAGGTCGGTCTCTGCCGGCTGGATGTCGGGGGGGTCGGGTGGGCTAGGTCTGTTCAGTAACTCTTCAAAATACTCGGCCCATCTGTCGAGTTGGTCTGCTCTGTCTGCAATAGGCTTGCCTTCTTTGTCTTTTACTGGTCTTTCTGTATGGCCATACTTACCCGACAATCTTCTGGTAATGTCGTAGAGCTGTTTCATGTTGCCGCTGCCTGCTGCCTTTTCTGCCTCTGCTGCCAGGCTGTCTGTGTAGGCCCTCTTGTCTGCCCTGATACTCCTCTTCACCTCGCGGTTGGCTTCCCAGTATTCCCCCTGTGCCCTTACTTTGGCTGCTCTCGTGCGACTGTTGTTGACCGCTGCTTTCTTCTGCTTCCTCGCTTCTATCTTCTTCAAGGTCTGTGCCGACAGCCAGTCCTTGTGGTGGTGTTTCCTGAACCCTACAGTGTCTTTGCAGGTTGAGTTCAGCGCCTCTCTAACTGCCTTCCACTGCTGCTCTGTGGTGACCGCCTCCTCTTCATTTACTAGCTCCTGTAGCGCTTGAAACCGGTTGGACAGCACCAGTTTGAACTCTTCTCTAACTCCAGTTTCTCTCAGGAGGCCTACATTATAGCGCTGTCTTCTTGTTGTCTCTGTGCGGCTTTTCTTTAGCTTGAGCTTCATTCTTAAGGTAAGCAGATGGTGGTCTGAGGCGACATCTGCTCCCCTCCTCACTCGAACATCTTGAAGGGATCTTCTAAATTTCTTGCTAATGCAGATATGGTCTATTTGGTTCTCTGTTGTATGGTCAGGTGAGACCCAAGTTGCTTTGTGTATTCTTCTGTGTGGGAAGATGCTGCCTCCAATGACAAGTCGGTTTAGAGCACAAAAGTCTACAAACCTCTCCCCGTTCTCACTCATCTCCGAGCCTAGTCCCTGTCTCCCCATCACCTCTTCGTATCCGGTGTTGTCCTCCCCTATTTTGGCATTAAAATCGCCCATGACGATGGTGATGTCTCGCTCCGCACATTTGTCCACGGCACTCTGGAGTCGGTCGTAGAACTCTTGTTTCTCTTCCTCGTCACTGTCATTGGTGGGCGCATAACACTGGATGACGTTCAGCTTGAGCTTTTTCTTAGTTCTAAAGGCTGCTGTTATAATTCTTGGCCCAAGAGGTTCCCAGCCCATCAGCGCTCTCTGTGCCACTGGTGACAGCATGAGTGCTACTCCTTCTGTAGGTTGTACTTTTGCATTTCCGCTGCTATCTGGGCGGCCTTGCCGCTCTGGTACATGGTCTTGACGTTCCATGTGCCCATGGTTGTATCCCTGGATAGAGAGAGGCGGCTCGGTCCTGTGGCTTCCGAAGACTTCCGGCTTTCACCACAGGACGTCATAATTCTTCTAGTAGAAGAACCTTCCTCCTCCAGGAAAGGAATTACTGTTAATCTTTTCGTCGGCGTTTTTGTAGCTATTTCCTTTTTTGCAGGGTGGGGAAGCTACCCCCACGCCCAACCCCCTTACTAGGAGGACCAGGGGTTTTCTGTCGGGGTCACCTTCCCTTAGACCATGTTGGTTCACGGCACCTTATTTCATTCGGTGCACCCCTCTCACGAGGGACCCCCTATCCACCACCCAGGGGACGCGCCTCAACGCCGTATGGTCCCAGCGCGAGGATTACGCCTTCATACCTCTGAAGAATCATACACAACGACGAAAGAGGATTTCCTCAAAGATTTAGAAATCCGAGACATGTCAATGCCCCCAAAATTAGTACAGAAATCAAGGAACAAAAAGGTGAACCTTATGCTGACAAGCGCAGACATTAACCCCTTCACTGAAAACGGCCAGAACTTACTTCCCTTAAATCACCACAGTGCCCGACAACCAGAAATTGCGTCCTTTTAAACCACGTGAATTCATAACTGTGAAAGTGAGTGAAACACAAAAGTATGCACGAGACTAGCAAGAGACATAAATCCTCATGAGCCCCTGCGACTGCGGGGGCTCATGAGGATTTATGTCTCTTGCATTTGGAGGGAAGGGGGTGTGTGTGTGTGTTTGGGCGGGGGGGGGGGGGGGGGGAGGTCCGGGCGGTGACTGAAAGGGTTAACTTGAAATCAGCAAATCGGAATTTTCTCGCACAATACCTGCGATTATTTGTGTCAGCCCAGGGCGAGCTGCGATAACCTTAGAAAGTCTTGCGTACACTTTAGCTTCACTGCCTAAAACTCCGGCTGAAACGTCTCGCTATTTTCTCACGCCGCAGGTATCCGTGAATCTCAAGTGTCCATCAGACTTTCACCAACGACGACCGGCTGCAAGATGCACAGATCCTCATGAGCCCCCCCCCCCCCCCGCAGGGGGGTTCATGAGGATCTATGCCTCTTGCTGATGAGTTGTGTTTTTCTTGCTGATTTCACTTTCATGTCAGTGTTCCTCTATAAAGAGGATTTTACGAGGAGCGGTTTAGTAGTCATCGAGTAAAAAGTCAGTGTATGGCTTTCAAACGATCAACCCTTCAAGCAAGTCAGTTCATCTGCAAAAGGCATAGATTCTCATGCGTCTTTGCAGCATCAGGGGTAAGAAATCTTGCCGCATTGCAAAGAACAGCGCGCTACATTTATTTTTGAGTCTTCTCTATTCGGTTTACATCAGTGTTCCCCAAGTATGAATTATATGGTGGGTTCCTATTTCGTCTGTATCTTTATTTGGCTTGGTTTGCCTCCATGCTCCTAAAATGAAGCAAGCCATCGGGACTTAAGCCTGTGTCTGCAACGGATGAGAAGGGAAGACATTTTGTGGGCTGTTTGCTGTAGCTTCTTGGTTAAATTAGAGGGCAGTGTTCGCGCCTAAGCCTCGGTAGCAGACGACACAAAACCGGGGTAAGATTTCAAGGGAAAAAGTGGGAGGAAGGATGTGCGCTGGTCACTTTACTGTTGAATGTACTACCTATCCGCAGACTTATACCTAAATCTCCTCAGTCTGAAGGTGTATATAGATGTATATGGGGTCGGTCGATGCCAGCAAGAGGCCGGTATGGATCCCGGCCATGAGCCCTTGCCGCTTGGCTGGGGCTCATGAGAATCCATGCCACTTGCAAACTTAATGACTGATGAACTTTGACTTCGCGAAACATGTCTTGAATACGCCGTAAAACGAAACGTGGAAAAGAAGGTTTTTAGATGAACGGATAGCATTGTTGTTTCGACAGTTTTCCATTCTCCAGTGTTTGCTTGGAAGGAAAGATATGATAGAATCGGGACAATTTGCTTTACGAGTTGAGTTATCCATTTCATGTGTCGTAAGCTGAGACAGACATGGCTACACTGTACACATGCAAAACGAGAGGTGATGTGCAGATGGAAACAAAAACCAAATGCCGGAAATTAGCGACGAAAAGTCCGTCACAGTCCTCTTTAAAACGATTGCACACTGGTTATCTACCTCGATTCGCTACCGCTGATCAGCGGTAAAGCGGAATTGAGGGAGACAACCAGTGTGGACTGATTCAGACTGACTTGCAGCTTATTGTCATGTTTTTTTTTTTTAAATTTAATTTTTTTTAAAATTTGTTAATAAACCACGTCTGTTCATTCTGGTACCAGCAAGGATTAGCCGTAAGTAAGACTAATTGGTCAGAAGCACAATGCTGAAACTTAGTAGTAGGCCTAAATTACATGATCCTAAAACCAAAGGTATGACACCCGATCATGTAATACTAATACTAATATTAATACTAATATTAATAATAATAACATTTATTTCCTCCGAAACAGGCTATAAGCGCGTCACAGCACAAGTCCCAAAGGAAAAAAAAAAACATGATAAAAAGGACTGAAACGGAAAACAATTATTCAAAATCAGCAAAGAAAATAAAATGTTACCTGAAAACCTTTTCACGTGCGCGGTCCTCAATGTCAAGGTACACTTCATGCGTGTCGTGTCACAGTCGTGCTTTTTATGACATTATGTTTCTATTCAGGAACAACTGATAGTTTGCACAAACTTGCCTGACGAGGAATTTCATTTATGTTTCATGCGTCAAAAATTCTATCATCGCCCTAGATTCGCTACCGCTGATAAGCGATAGCGAAGCGAGGAAGACAACTAGTTTGGGATATTCCATGTGCCTGACCAGTGACGGTGTAATTCTCTTGATGGTCACATTTTTCAAGTCGCCATTCAGTCGCTGCAATTACAGCCATAGACCCAGATCAGTAGCCACCAGGAATACATTGCCAGGCTTGGACCCAACCATCAGTACAACCCGTCAGCTGATGCGCTGGCCGCTGTAGTTAGTGGCATTGACATATGTTTCACGCCTCTTACGAACTCAGCAGATGTGATGGCGTCACACAGTTCGTTTGACTGGAAACGAATGACTCGGCAACAACGAACGAGAGCGAAATCACCGTAATGCTTAGACAACACTCCAAACATCTTTAAGAGGCATAGATCCTCATGAGCCCTGAGGCTTATGGCTCACTGCCGTAACTTTGCTCACGTTGGTTGTTGAGAGTCGTTCGGCGTAAACGCAACCTCTCTGCTATCTAGTACAGTGACGACGAAGAAGGTATTTGACATCGACTGGCTCAAGATATATGATCATTTCGAGGATTTGCACGCTTCAGAGCTGCTCTGAAACTGCTTACAACGGATGATACTGAAATTGTAGGGCTTTGACTCACATACTAGAACTGAGTGGTACCCTACCCCCCCCCCCCCCACCCCCCACCCCCACCCGCTCCCCGCCCCCCCCCCCCAACACACACCCCTACCCATCCCACCCCCGTCCCCGAGAGCAAAGCCGGCTTTTCGTCGGCGTACCTCAAACTTTCAAAGTCGGTCATTACCTCCTTCGAGATGTGCTACATTCAGATGCGCGGCTATATGCCGCATATCTGGATGCGGCATGTCTTGAATGAGTTAATTTTGTGATGAGAAGGCTCAGATCAGGACAAGTTCGAGAGTGTGAGAGCTTCGTGGAAAAGACATGTTACGGAAAGTTTGCAGCGGACGGATTTAGTTATGACAGTCTACAACGCATTCTTCTGCAGTGTTGTCTATGGACATATCAACAGTGTTTGATGAGACATTGACCTGGTGTGGGAGGGGGAGTGGGAATGGCGGTGTCAATGGGTGGGGTGTGTACCATTGATCAAAGCTGCACCCGAAAAATCCTTAAGAGATTGTTATATACTAATTGTGTGACGACATATGACAGGACTATACTCACTGATCACGCACTTAAACAACGACCCATGATTGTGCGGCGTAGAAATGCGAAGAAGAAAAAAATAACCGGAAGGAAGTACATTTATAATATCTGGATATCAGCTTAGGCTCACCGGCACGGGAGCAGCACCGAATACACTATGGTTCCAGGTATAGACCTATAAGGAAATGTCCTCGGGCCCACTGCGGCCGTCGTGGGCCCGAAGACATTTTGTTATAGGAGGGTCTATTTAGAATACCCAACTTTTCTCCGCTACAGCGACCTTCTCTTTTTATCCCCCCACCCCCCTCTACACCTACCCCTCTTCCTCTTCTCACCTCGGATTACTTGCCGATCGGATTTACACATTCTGCATACTAACGTTATTCTTACAAGCGACACAGAGAAAACATAAGATCCGCCTTCATAGGGAAACATGCATTGAAAGTGCTCCAGTTACTAATACAAGGTTAATTGACCAAAAGTCAGAGTTTGCCGCCTTCTTTTTTTTTAGGGCTAACCCATCCCAACAAGCCCTCCTATTCAACTACAGTCCTTAAGTGAAGGTCACATTGTCTGCAATAGGTTTGGATCCTCATGAGCCCCAGCAGGATATTTGGCGTTTCTTTGGAATCTGCATCTCACTCATTCGAGGCGTGCCGCATCCGGATAGGGGGCATTAAGCCGCGTATCCGAATGCAGCGCGTACTCAAATGTGTATTAACTTGAATGTTCAGCTAAGTGACTTTGAGAAACGCCGAGAAAGAATCTCCCAGTGCGCAAAAAGGTTTCGGGCCGATGTTGGCCGCTGCCGTTGGCCCGCACAGTCACGTGCGCTGGCCAACAGTGGCCAACGTCGGCCCGAAAACGTTTTGCGCACTTGGGCACCGGCTGTGAGAGTTGGCAACGTATAATGCCAGATTAGCGTGGCGTCTTCCAAGGCCCCATGACGATCTGTCTACACCTCTTACTCGCTGGCCTCGCCTCAAGTTTTTACATCAACGTTCCTGGAGCTGTGGTAATCGCGGTACATTCAATCAACGGTGCCACTGTATATGCCATGTTCGTTAGCACTCCATCAGTCCGTAGGCTAGTGAAGTTAGTATCGGGTGTGTGGGACCCCCGGCTAAATTACAGACCACTGGAGTGCTCTAAAGGCACGGGCAGACAACTTCATCTTGGCCGCCACGGGTGGGGCCCGGGTAACGGGCGTGTATTTTACACGGGCCGCGACAGGTTGTCATTAAAAGCTAAGGTGGTCCCTACCCTGGCCGATACTGAGTTTGCACAGGTTCAGCGAGGATGCATGTATACCTCGAATGCTGGTTACAGTGTCTAGCCCGTGCCATTCAGCCCAAACACACTACAAGAAAATAGTCATCGGCTACGATAGCTTGGTATTGATCGAGTGAAGGAATGCACGCTATTTCAGGAGATAAAATGACCAGCATAGTTCAAGTGCGGTGCCTGAATAACGTACCGCCTAGTACACGGGTGGTGCCAGGAGAGGCGGACGCATTTAGCCCCTGGACTGCTCAGTGCCTACGATAGCGTTCGGCGGAAAAACTGCGTTCACATTAAGGAAGCAATGAATCAATGAATCTTTATTTTACAACGGTGAAGATATTAACACAGTCAGAGACTATGTAATTTTTCGTACCTGCCGTTGCTACAACTACGACTAAGTACAAAATATACGTAAAACAGGAACATCAAAGCACAGTGATACAAAATATATAGTCCACTAAACACAAACACACGCATACACACACAAACGCATTTGCGTGCGCGTCCACACACACACACACACACACACACACACACACACACACACACACACACACACACACACACACACACACACACACACACGCACGCACATACACATGATTGTTAGAATATACACGTACATTCGTGTGTTTACGTATAACTAGATATTGTTATTTGAGTGATGTCAGGTATCTATAAAGACTTGTCTTGAAACGAGATAATGTCGGAGTGGCTTTAACGTGATGTGGGAGTGAGTTTCACTGTATGGAACCCGTAAATGCCAAAGTAGATTTAAATATATCTATTCGGGGTTTTGGAACAATATAAAGACCCCTGATATTCCCATGGCAGGAATCTGATTTTTTAAACAGCTCTGTTAGATATTCTGGAGCGCTATGTTCCACACTTTAAACATCAGTACCCCTTTGTTAAATTTCAAGTGATTTTGAATTGGTAGGAATCCAGCTTTACTGAGTTTTTCCTCGGTCGTCAGTCAAGTGCGGGTCGGGTAGAATTAATTTTGCCATTCTCCTATGTAAAGAATTTAGTCTTTTTAAGTGGAGTTCGCTGCAACAATCCCATCCCGTCGATGCGTAGTTTATATTTGACATGATGTGTGCATTACTGAACAATTTTCTGGTTTCACTATCTGTGTAAAGAGACCGTTTTACAGACATTGTCAATGTGCATCTGCTACCTCAGCTGATTATTAATTGTGACCCCCAATAGACAATGTTCGGCTACCTGTTCTATGATATCGTTGCCGAGTGTAATGTTTAAGCTGCAATGGTTTGAACTGATGCTTTTGGCAAGTTGAAACAATCGTAGATTTTGTTTTATTAGGATGCAGAATCATTGAGTTGACTTTACACCATGCTGATATAACGTCGACACTTTTTTGAAGGCCGTTTTCAACTACACTTATGTCTTTGTTAGCTGTGTGGATTGAGGGATCATCGGCGAACATATCACAATGTGTTGCTTCGTAGGTGAGACTTAGAGGTAGGTCATTGATGTAAATACAAAATAAAAGAGGACCTAAGATTGACCCCTGCGGAACTCCGAGTTTAACATCTTTAGTATACGAGTAGGCTCCATTAGCAATTACTTTCTGTTTTCCGTTTTCGAGGTGTGACGTAAAAATTGAAACAGCTTAAGTTTGGAAATCAATATTGTATGGTTCACTAAGTCAAAAGCCTTTTTAAAGTCAAGATAAATTACACCTGTCAGCTGCGAATTATTTATATTTGAAATCCATGTGTCTGTTAATCTGCTCAGAGCCGTATGACATGAGTGCCGAGGGCGAAATCCTGACTGTTACGAATTGAGCAACTTTCGGGATTCTAAGTAGTCAGACAGATGTTTATGTATATGCCTTTCGAGGGGTTTAGATAACACTGACAGCTGAGAAATGGGTCTATAGTTGTTAGGGTCAGTACGATCTTTTGATTTTGGCAGTGGCGGAACGACTTTTGGTCTGTAGGGAATACATTTTTTAAATACATAAGTTGTAAATATAAGTAAGGGTTTCTATGATGTATGGTACAGACAACTTTAATATTTGTGGGTTGATATCATCATGGTCGGAGGACTTCTTATTAGCTAAGTCACTGATTAGTTTGCCCACTTCGTGCACAGCAAGTATGGGGATATTAAATGGTAGTGTGTTAGTTGTTTTTCTGTTGCAGAAATTAACTAAGTAATCGGGGCATATGTCAGCCTCTGTAACACGACTAGGAGTAGTTATCAAATCCGCAACAGACAAAAAATGTTCGTTAAATGTGTCGGTGGAGAGATTACTGGGGATGGTTGTTGACCTACTGCTATTGCCTCGGGTGATCGAATTCAGTACCCGCCACACTGCTGACACATCTTTGTTGTCCTTGACAGTGTTGCGGATAAAGTCTCTACTCGCGGCGCGAACCATTGACCTCACACGGTTTCGCTGCTTTTTAAATTCATCAAAGTTCTTTTCTCTTTTTAGTTCATTTTGCACCGACATGGCATGCATTATTTCTTTTGTCAACCAAGGGGTATCTCACTCTTTACTCTTTTTTAGTTCTAATCGGCGCGTGTCTATCTAATACTCCAAGGAATAATCTGTATCAAGTGGCGAGCGCACTGAATATGTGAATCATCTGTGAGAAGGACCTCGCCAAGAGGAGTGTTACTAAGATCGTGTAGAAACTCATTACGGATTGAAATGCTTAAACGACCTGTAGGTTGTTGTGGTATGACGATGTTTCTTTAATTTGGGTAGTTTTATAGACCAGCAACAAATCACGGGGCAGTGGTATTTTATCTGAGACACTAACATCGGTCACCGCCTGCAGTTTGTTTGAATAGACGTGGTCAATGAGCGTAGAGCTCGTGGCGGTTCGTTCGTTCGTTTTATCCATTTTAATGTCCCACTGGCACATAGGTGATCGGGGACTCGTGGCGATAGTTCTGGTGGGGGATTTAACTAGCTGTACTAGGCCAAATAAAGAAGATGTAGTGTCCCATGCAGGATGGGGTTTAAGCATATTTATATTAAAGTCATCAAGAAGAATGACGTCATTTTGACCTTTACACACCTTGTCTAGGTTAGTAGTAAAGTTGTCACACCACTTGAAGGTAGTCGCCGGATTGCGGTAAAGAAACCCGACAAATGACGGTGAGCTATACGGCTCTTGACCTCAACCCACACACACTCTACTAGTTCAGCCGTTTCTAAGTCTTTACGCCTACGGACTAAGTGTTCAATAGAGTGATGAACGTATACAGCAATGCCTGTTTGACCGTGACAGGAGGAATCTCTTCTCATGATACTACAATTAGGAATTTTCACGGCATCATCACTGATATTTGAATTTAGGCGTGACTCGGTAAGGGAGATGGATCAACCATGCTATGTTAAGAATAGTGCCTGATTAACCTGTCGCTTTCAGCTAATCAAGCGCTATTATTAAACAATCTTGGTAGAAACACACAGAGAGAATCAATGAATCAATGAAACTTTTTTTTCCAAACGATAAAGGTATTAGCATAGTCAAAGACAAGCTATTTTTCGCACCTGCCGTTGCAACAACTACAAAAACAAACTGAAAGGGGAAAGGGGTACATAGACGACGGGGGGGGGGGGGGGGGGGGGGGGAACCCAGCAGCAACAACAAATACAAAGACCGAAAATACAAAGGCACACGCGCACACACACGCACGCACGCATAGAGCAGAGAAAGAAAGAGAGAGAGAGAGAGGGAGAGAGACAGACTGAGAGAGAGAGAGACAGAGAGAGAGAGAGAGAGAGAGAGAGAGAGAGAGAGAGAGAGACAGACAGAGACATAGAGAGAGAGAGAGACATAGAGAGAGAGAGAGAGAGAGAGAGAGAGAGAGAGAGAGAGAGAGAGAGAGAGAGAGAGAGAGAGAGAGAGAGAGAGAGAGACAGAGAGACAGAGAGACAGAGAGACAGAGAGAGAGAGAGACAGAGAGAGAGAGAGAGAGAGAGAGAGAGAGAGAGAGAGAGACAGACAGACAGACAGACAGACAGAGAGAGACAGACAGAGAGAGAGAGACAGACAGAGACAGAGAGAGACAGAGAGAGACAGAGAGAGAGAGAGAGAGAGAGAGAGAGAGAGAGAGAGAGAGAGAGAGAGAGAGAGAGAGAGAGAGAGAGAGAGATTATCAAGCACTACACTTTACCCCTGCATTTCCAACGGACGCAGATTGTGTCTATTTTAATTTTACGCCAAAGACCACCCCTCCCCACCCCCCTCCCCCAGGCTGCCCAAGGAACGTGGGTTCAAAGTGATGTCAGCAAGAGGCTTAGATCCCCATGGGATGGCAACTGCTAGGGCTCATGATGATCCATGCCTCTCGCAATTGCTTGGCGTTTGCATTGTCTAGGCGGTGGAGATGTGTCGATCTATCCTCCGTAGCTGATGCTAAAACTAAAATGGAGAGAGGTACATGATATCTAAGCATATTCCCAGACTTCCCCCGAGGGATTTTATCCGAGATTGAATGACTTTGTGGCGCGGGTCCCCTACAGATACAAACAACATTCAAATAGTTTACGACGCGGTAAATGGCTCCTATCTTATTCAACCCTTTTACCGCCAAGAAAAAGAGAAATCGATCCATCTGCAAGAGGCATAGATCCTCATAAGCCCCGCAGTCGCGGGGGCTCATGAGGATCTATGCCTCTTGCTGACACCACTCTGTATCTACTTTCCTTGAACGGCTGGGGCTCTATTAGGCGTCGAATTAACAAAGATTTTAGAAGCGCAATCTGATTACACTGGCAGTGAAGGGGGTAAAGTGTTGTGTTTTTGTTTTTGTGTAGTGTTTGGTTTTTTTAATTTTTTTTTTTTTAGTAAGGCTCGCCATAATGTCTGATTACAGTGCGAAAATTTTTGATGCATTGGTTTGTAGAAGGCAGACTAGTTATCTGCGAGAGTGAGAAATGCGTGTGGCAAATTCATTGAAGAAAAGAATTTATTCCGCAACTGATCAGGAAAAAAGTAAAGCAGTTTTATACGGACTGTCTCGCTTGATCGCCGCGATCACTGAACTTTTGACGTCAAAACGCCTGACAAGCACCAATCCGTTTCTTGACTGTACGTTGCTAACGGTCCCGCCAGAAACACTACTTTTTTTCAGGACATGACTGCACTGCACGTATTAAAAATAAAAATAAAACAGAACATTAAAGGTATGTCGCCAGCCCGTTTGAACTCGCTAAATAAACCTTAGACATGCTAGGAACGCTGCACTTTTATTCTGATTTACCGAACCCTAGTCTACAAAAGAGAGTAAAAAATCAGTACAATTGCAAAATATGTACAGAGAAATGATATTCAACATGAAAAGAAAAGGGGAGACTGCCAGTGCTAATACTTTAGGAAGGTTACAAAGTAAAGTAGGTTATAGCACTGTCAGGGGAGAGAAATGTGCATGATCGACCAGTGATCATAGATCTACTGTGGCCAAAGCACACACACACACAAAAAAAAAAAAAAAAAAAAAAAAAAAAAAAAAAAAACAAAAAAGAGATAGGAAAGAGAGGGGGCGCTAAGAGAGTGACTGAAAGCAATGCATATGGAAGCCCCCCCCGAAGGGGGCGTATCACATATCCACCGTTCCAGCCACTCAGTGCATGGAAATTTAAATCTAGGTCCCCCAAGGGGGGTCCAGATATTTAGCCGGTGTGGACAGCTGTTTCGGTCTTGGCATGCCACCACCACCACCTGCATTCATCAGTGCTATAACCTACTTTACTTTGTAACCTTCCTAAAATATTAGCACTGGCAGTCTCCCCTTTTCTTTTCATTTATTACTACAATATCGATACAATACCACCACCACCACCTGCATTCATCAGTGCTATAACCTACTTTACTTTGTAACCTTCCTAAAATATTAGCACTGGCAGTCTCCCCTTTTCTTTTCATTTATTACTACAATATCGACTGCAACCCCTTCCCCCCTTTTGGTAGGTTCTCTTTTAGGGTGCATGGAAATTTAACTCTAGGTGGTGGCATGGAATGTATGCCCCTGCAGACACCACAGTAAAATGTGGTTGTCATTGCAGGTAGGCAGAATTTCCTGCCTCCTCCAGTATTGCCGATGGTGTGCTGAAGAGGTCGCCAAGACCGAAACAGCTGTCCACACCGGCTAAATATCTGGACCCCCCTTGGGGGGACCTAGATTTAAATTTCCATGCACTGAGTGGCTGGAACGGTGGATATGTGATACGCCCCCCCCCCTTTCGGGGGGGTCTTCCATATGCATTGCTTTCAGTCACTCTCTTAGCGCCCCCTCTCTTTCCTATCTCTTTTTTTTTTTTTTTTTTTTTTGTGCTTTGGCCACAGTAGATCTATGATCACTGGTCGATCATGCACATTTCTCTCCCCTGACAGTGCTATAACCTACTTTACTTTGTAACCTTCCTAAGATATTCAACATGCATTAACCGGAAGCATATAACATACGTACGCACCCATCCGGCTCTCGTCTACATCTCTAGGTCGCTGCTTCAGTCAGCATGTCATGCTTATGCTGACCCAGCATTCTCCTTCTGATTAGGGACACGGGTGTAAACAATCCAGACAAGAGGCACAGAGGGCACATGAGGATCTATGTCTCTTGCATCCAATACCGCTACAACTCCTGGCATACCCACAACCCGGTTGTCAGTGCACCCGCTCACAGCTGGAAACAGGTAAGAAAACATTTACTGCAGCAGTCAGGGGAACAGTGAAAGATGGAGAAATTACCCGACTTGAACCGTAATCAGGCGTAATTAGCGCAAATTTACGATCTTGCCTATTTTCCAATAAACCTAACTGGCTGAGAATTTAAAAGAAATTAACGACGTTCTTTGTGCCTGTCAAAAAGCGCCCAACATCGCATCAACTCTGAAGAAAACATGGCGACCTCCTGGGCTGAAACTGATCAGTGGCTGCACGCGAACAGTATACTAACCTAACAACCCATTAAGCCCTGATACACTACAACAAGATACGAATCGACCATGATAGTTCAAAGGTGGTGCCGGAATAGGCGCCAAGCTATTCCGTCATCATCTTTGTAAAAATCATGGCCAATCTATATAGCAGTTTGATCTGGCACCACATTTAAACTATCTGGCATGGTCAAACCGTCTACTAAGCTGTAAAGTAGGTTATAGATATTGACTACCAAGATTTGGCACTTTCAGCATCTAAAGTCTCATTGTGCTATTTAAAAAAAAATGTTCCTACTGGGATTTCGATTTCGTAGTGCATGCCTTTCACAATCAGTGGTGCTGGAGGCAGTATAGTGTTACCTGCGTCCGTTTGACGTGTTAGGGCTGTACAAGTAGTAGTACTAATATGTTTCAATCACAAAATTGCAAGTCAACAGATACATTGGGCATCTCTCAGTTACTTACTTACTTACGCCTGTCACCCCTCCCAGGGAATAGGCCGTCGACGAGAGACCTACAGCGACTCCTGTCATGTGCTTCTCCTTCGATTTTACTCCAGGTGGTTCCCAGTCTCTTGATGTCTGCTTGGAGGTCTCGACGCCAGGTGTTTCTCGGCCTGCCTCTTTTCCTCTTTCCCTGGGGGTTCCATGACAATGCCTGCCTAGTGATACTGGAAGCTGGCTTTCTCAGACTGTGATCAATCCATCCCCATCTTCTTCACCCAATTTCATTCTCTGCTGTTATCTGCTCTGTTCTGTCCCAGAGTCTGACGTTGCTGATCTTCTCTGGCCAGTGGATTTTCAAGATTCTTCTAAGGCAGCTGTTTATGAAGATCTGTACTCTGTTGACTGGGGTTTTTGTCAACCTCCAAGTCTCTGCTCTATATAGGAGAACTGCTTTTAGGTTTACGTATTAACCGATTCGTTCTCTGACATTTGCATCAGTGCCGCCTTTTTTGTTGATGATACTCCCGAGATAGGTGAAGGACTCCACCTCCTCCAACGGGGTGCCAGCAAGCAAGACTGTTTCTTCCCTGGTTGCTTTTAGCCTCATTGTCTTTGTTTTCTGTTTGTGGATGGTGAGGCACACTTGGGACGAGATGCCAGCAAGCCTCGTGGTCTTGTCCTGCATTTGTTGATGAGTGTGGGACAGTAAAGCCAAGTCGTCTGCAAAATCGAGGTCGTCAAGCTGTGTCCACAGTGTCCACTGTATTCCGCTTCTTCTCTGCTCAGTGGTCCTCTTCATGATCCAGTCTATGGCCAGTAGGAAGAGGAAAGGAGACAGCAAACACCCCTGCCTGACGCCGGTTCTGACTTGGAGCTCCCTGGTGAACTGGCCTTCGTGGATCACGCGACATGTCATGCCATCGTAGCTGCCTTTGATGAGGCAGACGAGCTTTGTGGGTACACCGTAGTGTCGTAGGAGTTTCCACAAAGTCTCTCTGTCCACGCTGTCAAATGCTTTCTCGTAATCCACAAAGTTGACGTACAGCGGAGAGCTCCACTCCAGAGATTGTTCCACGATGATGCGGAGAGTGGCGATCTGGTCTGTACATGATCGGTTTTTCCTGAATCCTGTTTGCTGGTCTCTCAACTGGGGATCGACGGAGCTCTTCATTCTCTCCAGGATGACCCTGTTGAAGACCTTTCCTGGTACTGACAGCAAGGTGATTCCTCTGTAGTTGGAACACTTGCTGAGGTCGCTTTTCTTGGGAAGCTTGATTAGGTACCCCTCCCTCCAGTCAGCCGGCATCACCTCCTCTTCCCAGATCTTTCCAAAAAGTGGGTACAGCAGCTTTACTGTTGTCTCTAAGTCTGCTTTCAGAGCCTCCGCTAGGATGCCATCTGGCCCTGCTGCTTTGCCGTTCTTCAAAAATGCGAATGCTCTTCTGATCTCTTCCCGGCTGGGTCTGTCACAGCTGATGGGTAGGTCAGTCTCTGCTGGCTGGATGTCGGGGGGGGGGGTGGGGGGGGGGGGTCGGGTGGGGTTGGTCTGTTCAGTAACTCTTCAAAATACTCGGCCCATCTGTCGAGTTGGTCTGCTCTGTCTGCCTTTTTTGTCTTTTACTTCTCGCCGTGAGATGGCCTTAGTCGCCTCCTCGGCGTTAAACACCAATAAATAAATAATAAATAATTGTCTTTTTCTGGTCTTTCTGTATGGCCATACTTGCCCGACAATCTTCTGGTAATGTCGTAGAGCTGTTTCATGTTGCCGCTGCCTGCTGCCTTTTCTGCCTCTGCTGCCAGCCCTGATACTCCTCTTCAACTCGCGGTTGACTTCAGAGTATTCCTCCTGTGCCCTTGCTTTGGCTGCTCTCGTGCGACTGTTGTTGACAACTGCTTTCTTCTGCTTCCTCACTTCTATCTTCTTCAAGGTCTGTGCCGACAGCCAGTCCGTGTGATGGTGTTTCCTGAACCCTACAGTGTCTTTGCAGGTTGAGTTCAGCGCCTCTCTAACTGCCTTCCACTGCTGCTCTGTGGTGACCGCCTCCTCTTCATTTACTAGCTTCTGTAGCGCTTGAAACCAGACAGCACCAGTTTGAACTCTTCTCTCACTCCAGTCTCTCTCAGGAGGCCTACATTATAGCGCTGTCTTGTGTGCGGTTTTTCTTTAACTTGAGCTTTATTCTTAAGGTAAGCAGATGGTAGTCTGAGGCGACATCTTGAAGGGATCTTCTAAATTTCTTGCTAATGCAGAAATGGTTTATTTGGTTTTCTGTAGTATGGTCAGGTGAGACCCAAGTTGCTTTGTGTATTCTTCTGTGTGGGAAGATGCTGCCTCCAATGACAAGTCTGTTTAGAGCACAAAAGTCTACAAACCTCTCCCCGTTCTCACTCATCACCCCTAGTCCCTGTCTCCCCATCACCTCTTCGTATCCGGTGTTGTCCTCCCCTATTTTGGCATTAAAATCACCCATGACGATTGTGATGTCTCGCTCCGCACATTTGTCCACAGCACTCTAGAGTCGGTCGCAGAACTCTTGTTTCTCTTCCTCGTCACTGTCATCAGTGGGCGCATAACACTGGATGAGGTTGAGCTTAATCTTTTTCCTGGTTCTAAAGGCTGCTGTGATAATTCTTAGCCCAAGAGGTACCCAGCCCATCAGCGCTCTCTGTGCCACTGGTGACAGCATAAATGCTACACCTTCTGTATGGGGGTGGGGGGGGGGGGGGTGGGGGTGGGGGCATTCTCCTCTACATGACCTGAATACATAATCATCTCCCCACTTAACAGCCTTTTCTGCCCAGACTGCGTCCACCTGGCTTCAATGATACCTAGCAGGACAAGTCTGTACTTTTGCATTTCCGCTGCTATCTGGGCGGCCTTCCCGCTCTGGTACATGGTCTTGACATTCCATGTGCCCATGATTGTCTCCCTGGATAGAGAGAGGCGGCTCGTTCCTGTGGCTTCCGAAGACTTCCAGCTTTCACCACACGACGTCATAAATCTTCTGGTAGAAAAACCTTCCACCTCCAGGAAAGAAATTGCTGTTTGTCTATTCGTCGGCGTTTCTGTAGCTATTTCCTTATTTGCAGGGTGGGGAAGCTACCCCCATGCCCAACCCCCATAATAGACCAGGGGTTTTCTGTCGGGGTCTTCTTCCCTTAGACCATGTTGGTTCACGGCACCTTATTTCATTCGGTGCAGCCCTCTCGCGAGGGACCCCCTATCCACCACCCTGCGGACGCGCCTCAACGCCATATGGTCCCAGCGCGAGGCATCTCTGTTATGTACGCTAAATTACGCTTCGGTTGTAGTCAAGCTTTGTTATGAATATTATGTTGTTGTAATCACAGACCACATTCTGGACATTGAAAACCATCAGCAACTTTCCCAATGCGCAAAAGGCCATCGGGCCGACGTCGGCCGCCTTTGGCATGCGCACGTCCGTGCGCGGGCCAACGACGGCTGACGTCGGCCCTATGGTCTTTTGCGCATTGCGCATTTTGCGGTCGGGGTGACCATTCATATGTACTGGTTCTTGGTGTCACAACAAATCTGTGATGGTCTATAAATGCGGGCTCGAGCCGTGAGGTCCAAGCGTATTTACATAACTCATTCAGCCCGACGCACGTATTTCCCAAATTTGGGAGGCGTCATCTAGCAACTATGCACCTGCTGCAGGAGATGGATCTACCATGATAATTCAAGAGTGTTACCAGATTTGCTTGGCGCCTGTCGGCGCCAAGCTAATCTGGCACTACCCTTGAATTATCATGGTCGACCCATCTCCTGCTGTAGTGCGTCAGGGCTGAATGCGTTATGGGCTTGATTTACAAAATGGACCTCGAACCGCTAGGTCCAAAATCACATACGTGTATTTACGTAAGGGCTTGCTTTACAAAATGGACTTGAACCGTTGGGTCCAAAATGACATAGGTGTATCTACCTATTAATGGCTTGGTTTACAAAATGGACCTCGAACCGCTAGGTTCAAAATCACATTCGTGTTTATGTAAGGGCTTGCTTTACAAAATGGACCTCAAACCGTTATGTCCAAAATCACAGTGTTACAGAAGTGACTTAGGTTACTATTTTTTTTTTTTAGCTATAACTAGGTATAATTTTTAAGGGTTTAGCTATAGGATTTTCAGGTAGAACAGTTTTTTTTGTTGCGTAATAGTTTTTTTCTCGTGCCACCTGGGGTATTCGGGTAGTGTTCAGGTTAGCGGGGGTGTTATTGGGATTTTGAACAGTTTTCGTTAGTGCTGGTTGGGAGCATGTGACGGCAGGGTGTGTTTAGGGCCTATGGTATGTTTAGTGCTTTCGGTTGACTTTTCTTTTTTCTGCTATTTCTTATGTCGTTAGGTTAGAGTAGGGTTAGGGTTTATTGGCTTGTATTTTCACCTTTATTGTTTATTTCTTTGCATATTTATTATTTTGTTTTCTTAATAAAATCTAGCTTGCTCTCTTCAGTTTGACTTTTCTTTCTTTGTTCCTTTCTGTTTGTTCGTCCCTCACTGACACACCCTCGGCTACTTGACCATTACTTGACCCCGGTCAGGTTTGTGACACACAGACCAGGAGCTAGTTGCGGCGCACCTTGCTTAGTGGCTGGTGCAGGACTAAGCTCGCTCATGCAACTGGCCCCGGGACCCATTGCGCGCCCTTGGGCGCCTTGACAGTAATTTGAGTTGCGTCAGAGCTTAATCCGAGTGAAGATGATACAAACTCACCATAAACTAAATCTTCTACAACCTCCTCCACTTGAGAAACACTATGTAAAACTTTACCAGCAAGAGTCATAGATCCTCATGAGCCCCCGTATATGCTGGGGCTCATGATGATCTGTCTCTTTCCGATAGATGGTGTCCGATACACGAGTGACTATTTAACCGGGTGGCTGTGTGGCAGTGTGCTGGGTCCCATCTCACTGATCCTCAGGAGTCAAGTGAAAGATTGATATCCGTGTCAGGGTGGCCGTATTTCCAGGGTCGGTAAATCTGGTCTGACTTTGGACAAGACTGCCCTCTGAAGGCAAAAGAAAGTAAATCCAGTCTTGTGAAAAGCAATAGTTTCATTGAAATACATTGAAAATCTCGCTTTTCCGAAAATGGGTTTACCATCTTTTTCCTTCACAGGACCGGACGAATTAGAGACACAAAAGCTTCTAACCTTTTGGCTGTCGGTAGCGGTTTTCGGCGAAATGATTCCTACAGGAATTATAGAGACAAAATCCGCTACCGAAAGCCAAAGTGTTAATCATAACTATTCCGATCGCAACTTTGGGAGGCGTTTATAAAGACTTATACAAGTTGTGGGAGATGAATCGACTGTGATAGCTGTAAAGGTAGATCTGCCACTTTGCACTGTGAAGGCAAAAGACAGTAAATCCGTTGTTTTAGAAAAGCGAGTTGTTCCTTGTCATACACTGAACATATCGCATTAAAAAAAGAACAAAAAAACAACCTTAACTCATTCGAGACGTGCCGCCTCCGGATACGCGGCTCAACTGAGCCGCGTATCCGGAGGCGGCACGTCTCGAATGATTTAAAAGTTACCGTCTTTTGTCTGACAGGGCAGCATTGGCCCTGGCTTGAACTGTCATGGCAGATCCATGTTCCGCTGTGGTGTGTTCCCAGTGAATGTGTTTGTAATCTAGCGTTTATGCACTGTTCTCACGAATTCATCGCAATCGTGTACCATCGCTTTGGTCGTTGGGAATTTACTTACACAAGTAGTTGTAGTAACTCATTGGTTGTCGGTAGCGATCATCGCGACAACAAACGCTACGGACAGCCAAAGGGTTAATTTGTGACTGTGAGACGGTTCAGGCCTTGTTTGGTAATCGATCGGAAGCTGTAGTCAATTTTTAAAAAATCAAATAAAAAAGTCAGTCAGTCAGTCAGTCAGTCAGTCAGTCAGTCAGCCAGTCAGTCAATCAATCAATAAATCAATCAATCAATCCCTTGTCATTTTGAATTAAAAAAAAAGGAATTTTATTGTGCTAGGTCTCTGGTCCCCGTCATCGCGGATTAAATAGAAGGATCATCGCGGATGGTTCTCTAATGAGGCACATCGAACTTAGGCACACCCAGCCAATCAGCAACTGGCGACGGGATTGAACGCTGATTGGACAGACAGCCAAGGGGCACAAGTCAAATCCTGCATACTTCCTCTAGCAGAAGGCAACTGTTGTGATCTCAGGCAGCACTCGGTACTGACTTGAAGTTTCGGCTAGAACATTTTATTCGTACAACAAGGCGTTATCAGGATCTGCTAGAGGAGTCCGAAATAGCTCAGGCGGTTAAGCGTCGGAGCAGGAGAGCGAAGGGAATCGCCGGGTCGTGGGTTCAAATCCCCGTCCCGCCCCCGGTAGCTGGACTCGCAATCCAGGGGGAAAAGACTGGCTTGTTCCGCAATAGCATGTCCGTTGAAAGGTCCTGGTAAATCAAAGTGGCACAGTTGCAGGGCACCTGAGTTGATCAGTGTTCAGGTCGTACTCCATAGGCAATAGATTTCCCTGTTCTGCATAACCCGCCCGTCAGGGCCGTCCATCACATCACTTCGGTGCCGTGGATGTTAAACCCCGAACTAATCAATCAATCAGGATCTGCTAGATGTTTCGAACCACGACGCTCTGTACCTAGGCTAGTACTAATGCAGAAACCATCGGGTTCAATTCAAATTCAAATTCAAAACAACTTTATTTATCCCTTAAAGGGCAATTACATTTGTGTGGACGGGGGGAACAATCAAATAAAAGTCATTCAATAAACATTAATAATTAATATCAGGACATTCTAATATCCCAGTTGTACCTGATATTAATATGCTAAATCTGTAAGACTGAAAATACCAAGATTAAGACTAAGATTAAGACATATTAAAACTCTAAACTAATACAATTACTAAAACATTATTTAAACTTAAAGAGCATTATTAATGACATTGTCAGCGAACACATTAACGTCTTACATTCCACTTACACATTCTACAACTGTCCATCCAGGCCAGCGATACTCACGCGCTGAAACAGCTGTATAAAACACACACACACACACACACACACACACACACACACACACACACACACACACACACACACACACACACACACACACACACACACACTTTTAACAGCTGCATAGATTTACAAAATATTTAAGAGTTGGACAGCAACAGGGATGAAAGACAGTTTCCTGCGGTTGGTTTTACATGATGGTTGTCTTTATCGGCGGCCAGACGGGAGCAATTCAAAGAGATCTTTCATCACGTGAGCACCACTAGCCTAAGATGGAAGTAGCTTTTCTTACAATCTGACGATCGCAACACGGCTAAACGTCTCTGTTCTTCCCCAATGATGTGTGAGCTGAGTCGAACAATTCTCTGAAGACTGTTTTTGTTCTTGACACTAAGATTTGGGAACCAGCAAATGAACGAAAACGTCAAGAGACTTTCTAAGAAAGATTTGTAAAACAAAGTTAAAATAGTCCTGTCAACAGAGAAAGAGTTCAGCTTCCTCAAAAAATACAATCTCTGTTAGCCTTTCTTCACAACAGTTTCAGTATTGTCATCCCAATTCAGTTTATCATCGAAGATGGTGCCTAAGTATTTATACTTCTGGACAATGGCAACTTCCTTATCATGTATAATAGTCTTACTGTGATTCTGTTTGTTCATCCTAAAGTCAGTCAACAATAAGGTCACATGTCTTACCCACGTTAAGCTCTAAAAACGAGTTATCGCACCATTGAACAAAGTCAGTCAATGAGGGTCCATGTTCATCAGTCTTGCGCGGGACCACTGCGGCCGACTTCGGCCCGATAGCCTTTTGCGTACTCTGTAGTCATCTAAAAACTTTTCACTGGCAGACTGTATAAACGGAATGAGAAATCGAATCTGGCATCAGTATTAGTGGGAAGTCTGTGATTACCGGATTGCCGGGAACGAATGATGAACGCTAATTATATTATCGACCGGAAAATGAAAAATGAATTCTTCGACTACTGTAGTTCAAGGTTAGTGTTTGTGTTTTGCTTTCACTATCGATCCAATCTGCCACAGCTCATATGCTGTCAAAGTAAAAGAAGTTATTAGTACTTTAAAGGATACCGGTAGTGCCTGATTGCTGTCACACACGATACGTCTGCTTCGTATTATATGGCTCTGAAAGTGAAAAGGTACGAATAGCGGTCTGTCAAAACAGTTTTTACACTCTCACTCATCCTCAACGAAAAAGCACAAGGGTGGTGCCTGATTAGCTTGGCGCTTATCCAAGCGCCAAGCGAATTTGGCACTACCCTTAAGAGATCATGACCGATCCAACTCTCGCATATGGCGTTCGAGGTGAAAGAAGTGGATCGACTGTGGGCTTCCTAATGAACCTCACCCTGTCAGCAGTCATTAGAAACAGTATCGACTGGCATCACCAGTCGGGATTCGTCGTGGCGTGGTCTGATACAGTGGTGGCCAGGAAATTACCAATAAACACATTTCCAAACACTGCACAAAGGCATGACATTGGAAAAAAGGCCTCCAACTCAGCCTATTGTAAAACCAAACCAACTTACCAAACCAAACCAAACCAAACAAAACCAAGCAAAGCAAAACAAAACAAATACCTCCCCCCCCCCCCCCCCCCCCCCCACACACCTAAAAAAAAGCAACAACAACCAAACAACAACAAACAAACACAACACAACACAACACAACAACACAACACACCAAAACAAAACATCATTATTTCCAAGCCAAACAAAGACAACAAACAGACAAGAAAACAAAACAAACAGATACACAGCAAAGTAACCAGCCAACCAGCCATCAGCCAATCGACCAGCCAACCAACCGACCAACCAACCAACCAACCAACCAACCAACCAACCAACCAACCTAGAAATAAACATTGTGTTTTAATGCATTAAAAGTACACATACAATGGTTTGTCTGGGGCATACAGTACATAGTTTTCGCTTATGTAAAAAACAACAAAAAAAAAAAAAGTGAAACACAAAACAAAACCAAAAACAACAACAACAATAACAACAACAACAAAAAACTTCATAGGTATGTTTGTATTGTAATACATACCAATAAATAAACCAATCCTTTGCTAAGTCGAACACGTTAGCGTGACTTTCAAAGTAGCCACGGGATTCCTGACACCATGTTTGGAGCTACATGCAAGTCTGCAGATTTCCCACTGGGCCACACTCACACAGCCTCCACGGTACTACACAGTTAGCACGATGAAATTAATTACTGCCTCTCTTTGTAATCAATTTCAGCAGAGATATTATCAAAGATTCAGAAATATTCATCAAAGAGTGCACTCTGCATATAAAAAGGAAACTGGTTCGCTTTCAGTGCAAGTTGCATGAGATGGATCGGCCAAGGTAACTCAAGGGTAGTGCTGGATTAGCTTGGAGACTATAGGCGCGAAGCTAATCCGGCACTACCCGTGAGTTTCCTTGGTTGAGCCACCTCCCGTGACGTGTACTTTACGCTTCAGTCTCATATGCTTGGAAACTATGAGCCAAAATTAAAAGGTCAGCTTCTTTGATAAACTTTCTTCTCCCGGCCTTCCGTGTGAGTTTTCGAAGTCGGGTTTTACAACCAGGTAGCAAAGCTTGGGTTCTCTGATCTACAACCCAATCACTAGAACTGCCGCAGTCTCCGTCCGATGTGAGAAATTGCTTGGGAGGCGGAAAGACTGGAGCCAGGAACACTTACAGAACATTCTTCTGATCAGTGCCTATACACTTGGGCCATTGAGTAGAACAGCACCGGAATTGTTATTTATTTCCCCATAACCGGAAATTGATATTGGTCTTTCAGGCAGCTATTATTGGTTTTCGGCAACGGAGAGTTTCCTGAGTGCTCTGTGGCGTGCGTTCAGTGAACGACGCCTACGTTTGCTATATTTTGGCCTACGAATATTTCTGACCTGTGAAGGTAGGGCTGAATGAGTTGATATTCAATTCCGCGGCATGAAATCAACACCATCCAACTGCAAGAAGTATAGATCCTCATGAGCCTCTGCAATTGCAGGGGCTCACGAGGCTCTATACATCTTGCTGAAACTGCTGACTTTTGTCTGCTTTTTATTTTTTTAAATATTAAAGCTGCATTTAAATACGCGGCATAAAGTCAACACAATTCAACACCATACAGCTTGCTGAAACCGCTGTATATTTGTTCCATTTACTTTTGTCTGTTCGTTATTTTTTTTTAAATATTCGACCTGAATTCGAATATGCGGCATAACGTCAACACGATCCAACTGCAAGAAGTATAGATCTTCATGAGCCCCCGCAATTGCGGGGGCTCATGAGGATCTATACATCTTGCTGAAACCGCTGTATATCCGTTCCTTTGACTTTTGTCTGCTTTTTATTTTTTTTAAATATTAAAGTTGCATTCAAATACGCGGCATAAAGTCAACACAATTCAACTGCAAGAAGTATAGATCCTCATGAGCCCTTGCAGTTGCGGGGGCTCATAAGGATCTATACAGTTTGCTTAAACCGCTGTATATCTGTTCCATTGACGGGTGGGGGATCTTTGATGTTGAATGTACAGTGATCTCACAACCACAATCTGCAAAGGGACTGAGATACCACGCTGGGAAGTTGATCGGTCATGCTATTCCAAGGGTACTCACAAACCAGATAGGCGAGGCCAGCGCTGGCAGAATTGTACAACAAACCAAGAGGAATCAGCGCTGAGTGATTCCCCTTGGTTTGTATTCCAAGGGTGCTGGTCTGTACATTGGACCTTACAGTTCTAGGCCCCAATGTCCAAAATTACGGACCAGCACACATAAACTTCTCAAGTCAGTGGGGGTGGGTGGGTGGGTGGGTGAGGTGTCGCTAAGTAGATTTATTGTAATGATGTGTTCGTCACATGCCTTTTTACACAGTTAAACTTTTAACTCTGAATTAAGTGAGACGGCGTTTAACCCCATCACTGCCGAGAAGAGGCGAACACGATCCAACTGCAAGAGACATATATCCTCATGAGCCCCCGCGTCTGCGGAGGCTCATGAGGATCTATGCCTCTTGCTGAGACCAGTTTGTATCCAGGTTTCTTGGACGGTTTTCGCTTTTGGTCGACAAGTGAACGAAGACTTCAGAAACATGAATGTACGTACAGCCTACAAGGCGCCAAGCTAATTTTGACACTGCCCTTGAACTATCATTACCGATTTGTCTCATTCTGTGGTGTCGTACTAACGTTAAATGGTTCTTTTTTTTTTTTAGGGGAGTTGGGAATCTCAGGTGATGGATCAGGTGCAGTGCGCGTGAATTGATCAGCGTTCAGGTCGTACTCCATAAGCAATAGCTGTGTCTGTCCCACATAACCCTTTATGGCCGTTTATTATCACTCCGGTGCCGTGCACGCTAACTCTTTCGAGACCTGCAGCATCCGGATTCGCGGCGTAAAGCTGCAGGTCTCGGAAGAGTTAAACCTCGAACTAACCATCAGGCCAGTCTGAGAAAGCCAGCTTCCAGCCCGTATCACTAGGTATCACTAGGCAGGCATTGTCATGGAACCCCCAGGGAAAGAGGAAAAGAGGTAGGCCGAGAAACTCCTGGCGTCGAGACCTCCAAGCAGACATCAAGAGACTGGGAACCACCTGGAGTAGAATCGAAGGAGAAGCACAGGACAGGAGTTGCTGGAGGTCTCTCGTCGACGGCCTATAACCGGGTAGCGGTGACAGGCGTAAGTAAGTAAAGTAACCATCAGGCAGTAGAGCGTTGGACTCTCGTCCAAAAAGTCGCTGTTCGAACCCAGGCCTGGGGTCAACATTTGTCAGTACAGACCCTTTTCGGCGCCCGTCTTTGAAATCATCTTCATGGTGGCAAAACTGAGACGGTTAAGTCTTGAACGTTTAACGGTTGTTATTTGTTTCTTTGTTCATCGTTTAGGGTCGACAATGTGCCACTTACAATAAGTGAAGATGCATCAGCTTAACTCATTCTACCCCAACACCGAAATCCCAAAATGTTGCCGTTGTCCTCTGAAGACTGCATTGCAGTGCAGGACACAGATCGACCATGATAGTTCAAGGGTGATGCTAGAATAGCTTGGCGCCATAGGCATCACCCTTGAACTATCATGGTCGATTCTTAGTCTTGCTGTGGTGCGTCTGGGGTAGAATGAGTTTTAAAGGTAAAGTGTAATTGGCTTGCCACCTCCCCAGAGGCTCTAACACCCTTGAGTCATTCAAGCCAGTCAGGCACGAGTCTTGAGATATCATGGTCAACCACTCCCACAGTCGTCACTGTAAGTGAAAAAGGCCACCACTTTCAATAGATGTGGAGCGCAAGCAGCTCGTAGATTTTGATTTGAAAAAGAGTCTTGTCGCTCAACGCACCTTGGGAGCGATATTAAAAGAATTATCACGGCCAACACAGAAATCCAGGCGGGCGACGAGGGCCAATGATATCGCCATTCATCGGACAGGGGCTGTCTTGCCTCGAGTGGCCATAGACAAGGTCGCTGAAGCCTGCAAACATAGCCTGAAGCAATTATAGTACTCTCTACTCTCAGCCACACATGTAAATCGGGGGTGTCTCCTTTTTTTTTTTTTTTCTTGTGTCTTCTTGTTGTTTCTTTACCTCCTTCGCTGTCGAGAAAAGGTGTGCACGACCCAACTGCAAGAGACATAGATCCTCATGAGCCCCCGCATTTGCGGGGGCTCATGAGGATCTATGCCTCTTGCTGGCACCACTCTGTATCCATGATCCTTGGAAGGCTGGAGCTCTCTGGCGTTGAGTCAGCTGTCACTGTGCGTACATTGTACGTCCGAAATCTGTGTAAATTCAACGCGAAAGAGCAGCAGCCCTCCCATGAACAATGGATACGAAGTGGTGTCAGCAAGAGGCATAGATCCCCATGAGCCCCCGCAACTGCGGGGACTCATGAGGGTCTATACCTCTTGCAGTAGTCTGGGTGTCCTTTTTATTCTCGTGATGGGGTTAAGATTTCAGAAACACAATCTGCCACCGCCGACAGTGACGGGTTGCGTCTTGTTGTAAATTTCTTTAGCGGGGATTCATGAGGATCAACGCCTCCAGCAGATGTAGGGAATTTCTTTCGGGAGCTTGAGCGTTTACTGACCAAAAAAATGTCAAGTACACAACTGGCACTTTGACACTGAATACAATTTAATAACAAGTCTTGAAGTACCTGCCTATAAACCTAACGGACATTAATTTTTTAGTATGGAAGATTGCTTGTTTTCGGTGACAAACAACCCTGCCGTAGGAAGGTACAAGACAGTAAGTCCATTTTTAGCGAAAAGCAAGATTTCCATTGTATTACAACAAAGATCTCGCTTTTCGTTAATAATGGACTTATTGCCTTCTGCTTTTAAGGAGTAAACCTACCCATGCACTGAAACTGACGCATGGTTGGAAAGCAGTTTTTTTTTTTTTTTTTTTTTTAATTACCTAGGACGAAGGAAAGTTGTTTTGGGGATAAGTATACCTCGCATAATGTTTAACTTGCAATACAACTTACCCGTTATCTTTTTGCTATTTTTGCCAAACAACTGTTGGGCACTCAGTAGAACTGACACCTTACAAGCTACCTTCAGTGACCAAAGTCATCTTGTGACTTCTTTCATGTGTGTCTTGCATTGAAGCTGTACTTCTGTTTTAAATCAAGTGTCCTCTGACTCTGTTGTTTACAGAGTGTGGAAGTGTTAGAAAGTTCTGCTGGCTGCAATTACCTGTTGGACACGAAACTGCACTGGGCTGGTCGGTTGGTTGTTGGTTGGTTGGTTGGCGCGTTCGTTTATTTATGTGTGTTTTCCACTCCGGAAACTATACTGAGGAGCAAAAGAAAAACGACATTTGACCAGAGTGACCGGATGCATACCTGGGTGGGACCGGTCTTGCTCTTTTACCACCAAGGGACCAGAGTGACCGGATGCATACCTGGGTGGGACCGGTCTTGCTCTTTTACCACCAATCATCGGTAATTCCAAAAATGTCGCCTTTCTTTTGCTCATCAGTATATAAGGCCTACACTAACAAGTCTAAATCTCACGTTATTCACACCGCTTTCTTGCCAGTTGGTCCTGCAGTTTGACTTTACGGACTCTTATCAGTCGTCCAGCGCACGATGTCGTCTTATGAACTAAATAAGACAAATGTGCGAAGAGAGTACCGCTGGCACAATACAATACAAGATTGTGTACACGACTGGAAAAGTCCTTATAGTCGCCCTTCATCTGGGCTAATTATTAATAATGAACTCTGGTGTGTGTGTGTGTATCGCACAAATTAGAGACGTAATATCTACAATCACATATCATCACACATAAAATAATTATATTATATTTATACGAGAAGTGAAGTGTTACTGTTAGCTGTTCGTACACTGACTACATTCAAGACGTGCTGCATCCGGATACGCGGCATAAAGCCGCGTATCCGAATGTAGCACGTCTCGAATGAGTTAAAATTATGTTTTGACATTCGTAAACTGTTCTGTCCTTGCCTTCATGAAGCGCGTTTCTTGTATTAATGGATTTTTTAAAAAAAATGTAAGTTTGTGTCATATCTAAGTCACTGAGCCTGTCGGCCCACTTTAATTGCCCCTAGCGGGATAAATAAAGTTTATTGAATTGAATTGCTACGCCTATTATGGCCACAAATGTTGACACCTGGTCGCACGGTATTAAAACATATTTGGCACCGAGTCACACCAAGACAATAACCTTCAAACCAACGTCGACAGCTCCGACACGTACGGTGTCACATGTTTACAAAGCGGCGCACGAGGAGTGTTTCTTTAGCTGTTTGTATATTAATCAGTGAAACCACGGTAGCATCAATACATAGTGTCAAAGTGACAGCATTGAGGCAGTCGCTGAGCAAATCATCGTAATCTGCAAGAGGCATAGATTCTCGTGTGCCCCTGCTCCTGTAGGCGCCGGGGCAAATGGGAATCTATGCCTCTTGTTGCATGATTCAGGATTCAACGTAATGTGTTTTAAAGATACTTTTATAATCTCAAAAATCTGCACATTTTCTTCTTTCTGTCCTGAGCTAGAGGCATAGCATGCGACCACCTGCGCTGTGGCGACAAACAGGTGTTTTATAAATTCAAACCAAATATTGCAATACACTTTTCACATCTTTTTAAAAGCGATCGTTTCATGGCTGCATAAAATTTTAGCTCATCATGTGTGGGAAGGTAGGGCCGCGCGTGGAAGCAAAAAGTACAAATTTTAATTATACAAAGTCTGGTCCAGTGTCTGTGAACATACATTAAAACATATAAATTGTATTCATAATCGATACATGACGTCAAAAAAGCTCATTTATTTAAATACAGCTTACTACGCATAAAAAGCACATATCAGCATGTCTTTTATCACACAACATCAAAATCATTTACATTTCCTTTCTCCAGATGGAGGAGACCTCCGGAGGTTACACCCATTACCTGGAATGACACCATTCATTTAGAATGTCTGGTCGAGTCTCCGCTCGGAGATCTGTCTTCCCCGTTTTCTCTTTTTATAGTCGTTCGTCTCGAACCGTCTTCGTTTTTTTAATTTTTGGCCGTTCGTCGAGTCGCCGCCGCAAAAACTAATTTGTTTCCTTTCTCGCTGTTGCGCTTTACGTCTGGTCGTTAGAACAGATTGAGAAGGGGAGCTTTGGGCTGACAAACAGTCAACAAACACGTGTCTCTGACCGCGCATTAATGCGCCGGGACACTTGACCGCAATCGGGCAACCCAGACGAATTTGTGCTGGTTTGTGAGTTTGGACCTTACGGCTATAGCCGTAAGGTCCAAAATCACAGACCAGCACCCCCTTTTTCAACCTGTTCGGGTGTGAACTTTTCATCTTGAAGATGTGTAGATTTTCGTGATGTTCTGCAGTCTCGTGGTTTCCCCTTGAAGCTGCAAATCAGAACAATTTAGATACATGTCTTTCGCTGATATGAATTAAGTCCCATTGACTTTCAGAATGATTCTCATTGAAGAAAAAGGCGTCGGTGTTTAAGTCTGTGGATGCCCTTGTGAGGATCCGTTTTACGTAAAGCCGGATTACGTATACAGCATCGTTGACTGACTGCTCAGCAACCTCATTTTCCTGAGGAAAATAGCTATAAATCGAACCTACAAGACGCGTAGCAGCAGGAGCACGTGAAGATCTATGCCATTTGCAGGTTGTGAGTTTACATTAAATGAGCTTTTAGTAGCGACCTAGTATCACAGCATTCAAAGCGCGAAATAAAAAAAGTGCGCGACGCTCGGGTTAATGTGAAAAAGAATTTCATGGGTCACAAGCGAGAAGAGAGATTTGAAAGCGACATTCAGGGTCTGACTCGAGTTGTTGGTCTGATTGTTTAGCACCCCTGAGAGGAGCGTTTTCTTTACACGGTTTACTCTGTCATTTCTACCCCTATCATTCCGTCTGCAAGAGGCATAGATTCTCATGAGCCCCTGCTTTGCAGGGGCTCATGAGAATCAATGCCTCTTGCCAACAGATTGGCTCTCTTGATACCTTAAACTGAAGACGTCCTCAGGTTTATGTGTGCGACTGGTTTGAACGTCCCCCTCCTTCTCCCTTCTCCAGGGGCATTGAAGGATATCGGCTGTTTTGTTGAACGAGGTTCTTTGAGGCGTCTTTGAAATGCCAGCAGGCAGAACCTTTGACACTTTCCATAGACAGTCCGTAAGGCGTTCTGGTGACATTGCAATGAGCCTTGTCACTCTTGGTGGCTCACCCAACACCTCCCACAGATCTCTGAGGGGCACAGACGTTCATGAGTCTTTGTGGGTTTCAAGGCTGTAGGAGCGTGCAAGACTTGTTTGTGTTAAGTCCGGACCAATTTGCTATTAAGAAGTTAATTCCAAGCGTATTACAATTAAGATACATCAACGACAATGAAGCACACAGTGAAATGACAAAGTTGAAATTTACTAACGTAATTATCTTTTTGTTCACTTTAACCTTAAAAATAAAAAAAAACGTTTCGGTTTATTCTTATCAGAGCGGCGTTTTGTCTACTTTCAATAGTGTTTGTCTTGTTGGCATGATTTACGTCTGTGTAACTATCTGTGACGGAGGCGGGTGTTCACATACACTACGATGGCTGGTGTTTCATTCAGATGGAGGCGTGGAGCGGACACGCTTAATTTCACATTGTTTATTATTCCTGTTTACGGGGCATTACTACCGTACATAGAGACAATCCGCCAAGTCTGTAGCGCACATAAGGACACGCTTGAGGATACAGTCAAAAACCTAAACCCCGTTTTCCTCGTCAGTCTGAGGAGCAGAGATGCTGAGATTCACATACATGTACACAGGATATAACCAACAAAGAAAGAAACACGCTTCGGAAGAACTAGCAAAAACCAACAAAAAGTTTACTTAAGTAAATTGTTTGTTCTTTTAATTGCGAAGTGTGTTTTGCTTTTTGTTGGCTATTTTCTTTCATTTTACACGCTTGGCAGTCACTCAGATTTTCAAATACCTCCAGCAAGATAAAGAGATCTCATGAGCCCCTGCGACTGAAATTGCAGGAGCTCATGAGAGTCTGTGCCTCTTGCAGATGAAACGACCTTTTCCGAGAGAATGGTCACTGTGAATGAAAATTCGTAGACCTGCCTCCTCGACAGTACCTGACAAAATGAGACTCCTCCTTTTCACACTGGTGGTTTTTTGCCACATTACCCCGCCCGTTAGAGAGCACGCATGGACAGCTAACTGCAGGCAATGGGTATATATCCTCATGGGCCCTCCAAGATCGCAGAGGCTAATGAGGCTCTATGCCTCTTACAGCAGGTAAATGATGCGTGCTGCAAAATGTCTTCTTTGTGCCCAGAGCTAGGGGCATAACAGGGGACCACCCGTGCTCTAGCGACAAACAGGTGTCGTTTTATTAATTCAAACCGCATATTGCAATACACTTTTCACAGCTTTTTAAACGCGCTCGTTTTATGGCTGCATACAATTTTAGCTCAGGTGGCGAAGGTAGGGTCGCGCGTTGAAGCAAACGAAAAAGATACAGGTATGTTAGTTACTGCCTGAAAAATTAATTCAGCTTTTGGCGGCGTGAATACACACGTGTGCGGGGTTTATCCAGGTTTAGTAAAACCGAACAAACAAATTGTCTCAGGGATGAACTGTTTCTAAGTCTTTGCTTTCTGCCTCTTGTGCTGCACCTTAAGTCGTCTGATCTGGCCCCAGAGTCACGCTGTCCTCGAGTCAACACAGCCTAATGCTTAACCCACTGTGCCCCAAGACCGAAATCCCCAAACTTTGGAGTTGTTATACGAAAACTGTATTAAACCGGGGCGGTCCGTGGCGCAGTGGTTAAGGCGCCTGCCACCAATGCCAAAAGTGCAAGGTTCGAAAACGGGTTCCGGCGTCGGACTTTTCTCCTCTGGTAAGTGTCACCGTTAATTCGGGCGGACCGTCGGGGGTTCTTTCTCCGGGTACTCCGGTTCTTTCACCCCCCCCCCCCACCCATCCCCCCACCCCCCCCCCACACTTTGGTACCGGTTTCAGGCCACTTTACAAATTTCAAATACAAGCGATCAAAAATCTTTGTAACTTCAGTAGCTGAACTGGCCCTTCGTCTGTCTTGTACTGTGTTTGTCTTAAATGCCGTAAATCTGTGCCTGTTACGTGAGTGTGCGTGTTGGGTTTCAGTTCGCGGCGCTTTGAGTCGATTTGCCCAAAAATTGAGAACAAGCGCCTATATAATAACGGTATTATTATTACTATTCAGGAGACAGATCGACTATGATAGTTCAAGGGTGGTGGCAGAATAGCTTGGCGCCTATTGGCGCCAAGCTATTCTGGCACCACCCTGGAACTATTATGGTCGATCCGTATCTTGCTGTGGTGCGTCGGGGCTGAATGAGTTAACCCGAATGACACCTTCAATTTGAGCGACAGCTTTAGCAGCCCGTAATCAGTGACAGGCATACAATTATTATCTTTGTGTATCTGTTATGTCTCTTCTAAAGGTCTCCTGATGGTCCAAACGGGATTACAGACATTTTTGGGATTGTTCGTCAGCTGTCTATCAGATTCAGACCAAGCGTGTAAAATGAAGAGAAGAAACACGTTTAACAATAACAGTTACAACACAATTGATTAACATTTCGGCTAAAAACCAATTTTCAAAATAGACAAACACACAAGTATACAAATCAGTCGCTACTTATCTTGTGATTGATGTTGATGAGTCTTTTATTGCAGGATAAGCTATTAGGCAACTCAATGCCTGTCTTACCAGCTGTTCTGAGTACAAAGCAAAACACGACAGGAAAACAATCACATCATAAAAAGATTTTTTATTTAAAGTTGACATGTGAAGTGAGAAGAAGCAAGGTGTGTATCAGATGCTGACTGCTACGAGCTAGACTGCATTATTTTATGGTATCTCAACTGAGAGAAAAAACGTGCATGCTAATTGATTATTGTCTATATTAGCCTCCATTGTCTCCATCAATTATTGCGACAAAATAAGATTTTTTATTTAAAGTTGACATGTGAAGTGAGAAGAAGCAAGGTGTGTATCAGATGCTGACTGCTACGAGCTAGACTGCATTATTTTATGGTATCTCAACTGAGAGAAAAAACGTGCATGCTAATTGATTATTGTCTATATTAGCCTCCATTGTCTCCATCAATTATTGCGACAAAATAAATCAGTGACTTTGTGAAGCACGTTATTGCATTCTCAAACTGTTCGAAAACAACAGACTTTAGACATGCAATTTGTCAGTAGTTGCAGTCTGATCCTTCAGCTCCTCATATGGAGGTCAGGGAAGTTAAGTCTGTGACCGACATGAAAGACAACTCTTGGACTAGAAGTGGTCTAGAATATTGGAAGTGACCCCCGGGGTGGACTGAACACTTTCGGCCACACGGCGATTATAACGGTCATAACGCCGACATTAGTGTGGCTTGCCTTGATTTACACCCAACACTCCCTCGGCCAGGTCATTCCGTCTGCAAGAGGCATAGATTCTCATGAGCCTCTGCATTCGCAGGGGCTCATGAGAATGTATGCCTCTTGCTGGAAGGGATATGCCCTATGTGCATCCGAAGACTGAAGAATTTAGTTCGGATTATTTTGACAACTAAGCAATCACAGGCAGCAATATTTGCTTGATATTTTAGACACAATGTCATCGATGAGACCCAGCGCTACCACAGGGCTTCAAAAGCTGTAGTGGTCTGGGCTCGGTTGTGTGACTGCACTGGTGGATCGATTCTGACTGAACTGACTAATCATGGAATGATTAATTCCCCTGTAAAAGGTGGCAAATACCTCAAACTTCAAATCAAGCGATCAATCTATTGATCATTCATTCAATCGATCGTTCCATCCATCAGATTAAACGTATTATGTGTTTCACCTGAATCGTCACTCACATCACTCCATCCCTCCATCCGTCCATCCGACCGACCGACCGTCAGTCAGTCAGTCAGTCAGTCAGTCAGCCAGCCAGCCAGGCAGCCAGTCGGTCAGTCAATCACTCGATCACGCAATCAGTAGGCCAGAAGTAGTTAAATCTGTGAAACTGAACTCATGAAAACGCCTGTGTAATGTAATGTGACTGATTTATAACAGGGACTACGTAATGTGCGAAAGGCCATCGGGCCGACGTCGCCGGGTCGCCGTTGGCCCGAGGACGTCCGTGCATGGGCCAACGGCCGCCGACGTCTTTTTTGTTAGTACAAGTATTGTAAAAGTAAAAGTTATACATAACACAGGAACAGTCAAACGAATTAAATAATCACCTACCCCCCCCCCCCTCCCCCCCCTCTTTTCGTCACATTCAGGAAAATCCTCATGGGGCCCAGTGGGGCCTAGCCTAAGGTTTCCAAACCTGTGCTTAACTGGGACGGCTATGTCACTGTCAGCTGATCGATTTTTTTTTTAATACGAGGCGTTACACCTCGTATCTGAATGCTGCACGTCTCGCCAGAATGAGTTAAGAGATGACTAACCATTGATTCACGTGCAGAAAAAGCAATTGCAATAATACACGGGCGGTTTTTTTTATTATCTTAGTTTCACGTGCATAAAAAAATGCAATTACAGTAATACATTTTTTTCTCAAAATGTAAACACCTGGGAACAGTGACCAGCCCATCACACGAATCAAGGTTGACTAATTGGACTGACTCACTTGTTGTCTCCAAATTGCATTATGTAAATCAAACTCAGTTTGAATAATGACGGTGGAGGCATTCAATCGATGATCCATCATGTGTCCAACAAAAATAGTTTGACGTGAGTGACGATTCAGGTGAAACACATAATACGTTTAATCAGCATTCTTCGTGACTCGATTGGAAATCCCGGATAATCTGACCTGCGGAAATCAAGATAATGAAAGTGTGAAAAATGCAGAATACAATGACTCATAAACACATTTGGTAGCAGTGAAAACTGAGAAGATGAACAAATAATGAAACCTGCGATTTAAAAAAAAGCTCAATTATCAGTGAAGCAAAGGAGTTTCCTCTCAGACTGGCCGAAAGATTTTGTCCGATCACAGTCACGCAATACATTCTGATTACGAAGCATGCGTAACAGCAGTGAAACGCCATCTGGGACCCGAGCTTTACAAACCTCTAGGCTAGCGATTACGCCTATGCTGAATCATCATGGCTGCACATGAATTTGTGTAAATGTGCAAACCTGATTAGAATCATCTTAGAAAACCTGATAAGAACCACCTACAGCACACTTAAATCGATCATGGCAGTTCAAGAATAGTGCCAGATTGCTTGGCGCCTTTGCGGTAGGCTATACGACCGATGATTCTTTTACACCTAAAGGACACAATCATGTAACCTACTGTACATAAATGAAACAAGAGGCATAGATCCTGATGAGCCCCTCTTCCTGCTGGGGCGCATGAGGATCTATGCCTCTTGCAGATCATTCTGCTGTAGGGACGGTGGTACTATCTCATCTGCAAAGGTGTGAGCAGTGAGACGTTTTCTGCGTACAAGGTGGGAGGGTGGAAAGGAAAGAAGTACGCTACTCAGCCGCCTGGCAATAAATTACACACACTATGCAATCATGACGGAATGCATAAGGTTATACATGGCGGAACTCATTCACAACACCCATGTTGAGTCGGGTAGTTTCACCGACTTGTGTGCCTAGGTTTTGTGGACTGTAACCTATCAGGGCGGATCAGTAACATGTTACGGGGAGGAGTTCCTAACCTTGAGTGTGACATGAACATGATAAAGCGCCGAGACAGGCGATCGTGCTGTCCACAATCGAAATGATGATAGTAATAATAATAATAATAATGTGTGTTTATATAGCGCTTATTCCAAATGGCTCTAAGCGCTTTACAATTTCAACATATAAAGTAAACATATATAAATAAAAACAAAGTTCACAACTAAATACACTGGGCCGTACAAACTTAGACATCAACACATATCACATCACATAATCCACAATCCAAAAAAAACCACATTAATACAATGTAAGTAATTAGAATGACAAATTCGAAACAGTTTTGTAAGAATAAAGACTTCAAAATCAGCTACTGTGCAGTGGTAAAAGACTGGCGAAACAGGTAGGTTTTCAGGGCCCGTTTGAAAGCAGAGGCAGATTCGCTGTGTCTGATTTCAAAGGGGAGTGTGTTCCATAAGACAGAAGCTTGGTAAGCAAAGCTACGCTAGCCAAAGGTTTTTGTATGGACAGATGGAATTCGTAGCCTCCTAGTTTCAATTGCGGAACAGAAGAATCAAATAAAGAGATGATTACATGACATCTGCGGTGGAAAGACAATTTTTGCTATGTAGCATTCATTTCTGCCACAGCTTAAACAATCATCTTAACCTATTTAGCCCCACGGCCACATTTCACAAATTTTGGAGGTGTCACCTAAATACTCTGTGCAAAGTTGCAGGAGATGGATCGACCATGATAATTCAAGGGTAGCGCCAAGCTAATCTGGCACTACCGTTGAATTATCATGGTCGATCCATCTCCTGCTGTAATGCGTCGGGGCTAAATGGGTTAAAGTCATCTTGAATTAAATTCACAAGTGCAGACCAAAGAGGCGGTTGCTAAGCGTGCAAAGGTGACAGACAATTGTGAAAAGGCAAAGAAAATCCAACAAAGAAACACTCTTTGAAAAAAACACTGAATTACAACACAATTAATTACATTTTCAAAATGGACGTTCGGTGCTCTACATACATGTTTGCTTCGTGAGTATCTCAGTGTTTCGAATTTCCGACGTTTACATTTTCATTTCTTTCTTTCTGCCAGCCAATCTTCATCGCCGCCGTTTCTTGCTTTCTTTTCAAGTATGGGGGTAGAGTGAGCTGACTGTATCCAGGCCTCGCGAGACCCAGTTTTCACGGGTAGGGAAAATTGGTCATTAGTTACAGCATCGCAATCACGAGCCTCACACGCGGCACTCTTTTTCATATGACTGCTTCACGACTTGTCAACGGGTCTCGCTTGCGCTGTGAAAACATCGTTCTAATATGACGCCTTGGAGCGAGAAAATACGGAAAAATATTTTCCTTGTCAAGCTTTTACATTAGTAGGCAATGAAATGCCAGAGGCACAGACTCTCATAAGTCCCTGCAACAGCAGGGACTCATGAGAATCTATGCCTCTTACTGGTAGGTACCGGGTCCATGATCTATCTGATTGAATTCTTTGATGGTGTGGGGAAACCTATACAATCTGTGGCGACAACGGAGTGTGTTATTTGTTCACGCTTTCTGAATGGCAGCCTGTGTAACTGTTTCCTGCTAATTTCACTCGATTACGACTGGCCTGGTCCCCAGGCGTGAACAAGGTGTCAACATACACAGGCAGCAGTCCTTCGGCCAGACCCAATTTGCAAATAAAATTATTTTCATTGGCCCCTGCAGCTTAGAGGGTTTGTGATAATCTATGCCTTCTTGCTCAGGCGGCGATCGATCCTACACATCCTCTGATGAAGTCATCCGGTTTAGGTTTAGGATTGCCCCAACACCCAATGACTACTCCCACTAAAAGACATATGCCTAAATGAAACTTGGGCCAGCAAGAGGCATAGCTCCTCATGAGTCCCCGTCGGGGGCTCATGAGGATCTGTGCCTCTTTCAGATGGATGGATTTCACCCAGCAGAGAGTACGTGTTTTGTTGAAATTGTGTTTGAAATCTTGTGCCTGACTCGATGACTTCTCAGATGCGACTCAGTGGGGACTGAAACACACGTGCTCATTGCTTTGAGGACGTTTCGAGAGACTAGTACAGCCAGCGAAGTAAAGTTGAAGTGTTTGGGCTCCGAGATCTAGCAACTGAGTGTAAAATTCCTGATTTTTTTCCCCCTGCTTTCCTAACAGTTTTCTTGCATCGTCACCTGTGTAATTGTGTGAATGTAACGTGCTGAGTGTTGGTGATCGGTATTGGTGACCACGGTGGTGTTAGAAGAGAACGGGAAGAGGGGGGAGGGGGGGGGGGTTGGGGTGGGGTGGGGTGGGGTGGGTGGGTGGGTGGGTGGGGAGGGGGTCGGGAATGCCGTTTATGCAATATATGCATACATTAAAATAAAAATTAGTCTACTCAATGTCCTTCTTCCACGACTTTGTTAAAATGTGGGGAGCTAGTGTTGTTTGAATTAACCTATTGACTGCTAATGACAATACCGCTCGGCGGAAAATATGCGTTGTTACGTGTCTTTTCCGGCCGAACGGTATCGTAATTATAGCAGTTCAGGGCAAGCGTTGTGTAGCGTGTTTGTGTGTCTGTGTGTTTCTTTTTTTTTATCTCTTTTTTTTCTCAGGCACGAGAAGAAAATGACCAAAAGCGATGTGCTGTTGAGTTTGGCCTTGGTTTCGTCAGGATGCTTGATTGCAGAGAGTGATACAACCGTGAGTTGAAACTGACTTCCAGATTGTCGACACTCCGCTACAACACAGGGCCTCCCTCAGCACAGGTTGAGGATTACTAGCAGTGACCTGAAATTAAGATTACCTTAGGTTCCGTCCGACTTTAAGGTCTGACGAAACCTAGGATAAAATCTCAAATCACTCTTGATCATCCTCCGCCTGTATGGCAGAATCCCCAGTAGCAAAACGTCTTCGGACCCACGGCGGCTGCAGTGGGCCCGCGCACAGCCGTGCGCAGGCCCACTGCGGCCGTCTTGGGCCCAACGACCTTTGCTTACTGGGGTGTCGACTGCTGTGAACTACTAGTTTTTACTTACAGCATATAATAACCCTTTGTCAAAACCTTTCCCTTATGTTCCTGCTGTGAACTACTAGTTTTTACTTACAGCATATAATAACCCTTTGTCAAAACCTTTCCCTTATGTTCCTGCTGTGAACTACTAGTTTTTACTTACAGCATATAATAACCCTTTGTCAAAACCTTTCCCTTATGTTCCTGCTGTGAACTACTAGTTTTTACTTACAGCATATAATAACCCTTTGTCAAAACCTTTCCCTTATGTTCCTGCTGTGAACTACTAGTTTTTACTTACAGCATATAATAGCCCTTTGTCAAAACCTTTCCCTTATGTTCCTGCTGTGAACTACTAGTTTTTACTTACAGCATATAATAGCCCTTTGTCAAAACCTTTCCCTTATGTTCCTGCTGTGAACTACTAGTTTTTACTTATAATAACCCTTTGTCAAAACCTTTCTCTTATGTTCCAGCCACTGGCTTAACTCATTCTACCCCAACACCGAAATCCCACGATTTTCCCGGTGTCCTCTGAAGACTGCACTATAGTGCAGGACACAGATCGACCATGATAGTTCAAGGGTGGTGCCAGAATAGCTTGGCGCCCATAGGCGCCAAGCTATTCTGGCATCACCCTTGAACTATCATGGTCGATCCTTATCTTGCTGTGGTGTGTCTGGGGTAGAATGAGTTAACCTATACTTGAGTGGCGCGGAAATTCTGGCATCACCCTTGAACTATCATGGTCGATCCTTATCTTGCTGTGGTGTGTCTGGGGTAGAATGAGTTAACCTATACTTGAGTGGCGCGGAAGATGGACTGACTAATCCGTAAGCCGTCAGGTTCAAAGCCAGAGACCAGCACTCACATCGAGGCGCCAAACTTACAATTTTTAGCACCAGCGTCAATCTCCCTGGAGCGTAATGCAATCAGCCCTGACACACTATACGAGTAAACGGATCGACCATGATAGTTCAAGGGTGTTGTAGAAATAGCTTGGCGCCAAGCTATTCCTACAACACCCTTGAACTGTCATGGTCGATCTGTCTCCTAAAACGTAATGTAGTCTTCAGAGGATAACTCCCAATTTGGGAAATTACGATCTTAGGTCTCAAAGTTAAAACAACAGCACACATATCACGGTGCCCTCGGTCTGTCGCGGTCGATCCATCTCCCGCAGATGACACTGCAAGGGAAAGAACTGTCACCCCCTACTGCCCACTTCACTGGCCCTTCGGACCACGATCGCTTGGCTTTACAAATGAACACTCGCCGCCACTCTCAAAAGTCGGCTACACTCCGCCGATGAAATGTGCCACCAGAACGCGAGAATACTCACATGCGCAACCAGCAAAACTCGGGTTTCTTTTTTGGGGTGGGGTGGAGTGGGGTGGGGTGGAGTGGGGTGGGGTGGGGGAGGGAGTATATACATTTTGTTTTTACTTCAAATGTTGGGAACTTACTGCCGTATTTGGGTTTTTGTAAAAACGGTGAATATGGAATGCAATCACGAACATTTCCATAACAAACTGTCAAAAGCTACATTTTCTTATGAGGTTTGTTATTATTTTTTTGTGTAAATAATTATGTGCCCCTTAATTAGGCCCCTCTGAAAAATGATGAATGTGGATTGTGCTCACATACATTTTGTAAGAGAGAACAAACAAACAAACAAACCAACAAACAAACCAACAAACATTTAAAACAAACAAACAATCGAACGAACGAACAAAATAATGAACGAACAAACAACACAAACTAACGAACGAACGAACGAACGAACGAACAAACGAACGAACAAACGAAAAACCAACCAACCAACCAGGCAAACAACAACAACGAACCTTAAAAATACTGTTCTAAATCTTGTACAAGTGACAGTCCACTATTTTAGTACTTATTCTGACACAGAAGTTACTTCTGCGGTGGGGGTTGAAAGATACGGCAGAAAGCTGTGGTGCGCTACTGAGCTGACGAGCTTTGATTTGTTGGGACACAGCGCTCTGACCACCGAGCCTCTCACTCAGAAAATCCCTCTGAAGGAGGCAACGAGTCTCACGTATCTAAGTCAGAGGTCAGTATAGATTGTCAAACAAATCTAGCAAGAGGCGTAGATTTTCACACACATTCTCACGAGAATCTACTCCTCTGGCTGGTAAAGTTTTGGGGAAAAAATCAAACCCGGATGTTTTTTTTTTTGATAATTATTATGAAGCACGGTTGATGCCGATTTCGGACAGCATTGCGCGAAAGGTCAGCAGCATTGATTCTCAGTTCAGGTGTGTGTGTGTGTGTGTGTGTGTGTGTGTGTGTGTGTGTGTGTGTGTGTGTGTGTGTGTGTGTGTGTGTGTGTGTGTGTGTGTGTGACGTTCTCGTCAGTATTACTGTCACACTTCTCGAGTAAAAAAAAAGAAGAAGTGCATTGTATTTTTGTGTTTGTCAAGTTTGAAAACAGGTTTTTAACCCGGAAACGTAATACATGGTGTCGTACTTGTCCTTTCTAAGCGTGTTTCGTTGTGTTGGGATTTTCCCAGCACTGCCCATTCACATGCGTCTGCATAGTCTTTTAGCTGGAATCAGGAACTTTTATTTTAATTCTGTCTCCCTGATGGAAGAATGGGCTGTTGTCACATGGACTGACTACGCGCGGATACCCCCCCCCCCCTCTCCCTCTCCCCTTCTCATTTACATCTTACGACCTCAGATAGAGGAGGTCATGGGCGGTTAACCCTTGCAGTGACCACGGGGCTGCGGCGATAAAAGCGACAGAAGCCCACACCTGGGCCGCAAAGCCCTCTTGATACCGGCGCGAGTCCGCGGGCAAACACTGGCCACAATGCCCGGCATATTTCCACCTTTTCTCAGCGCCTGGCAAATGAGACCCCCACCCCACCCTCTCCCTCCCTCTCTCCCCTTTTTCTTTCCCTCTTCAAGAAACGTCACAGAGTTACATTTGAAAATTCTGGAAGATTCGAGATGACTTTTCCTTAACAAAACAAACAATAAAATCGCGATGACTGTACAACTGTGTGCTGGTCTGTAACTTTGGACCTTGCGGCTTTAGCCTGTGGAGACCTGCACACAAAATATTCTTCTGAGACTGTACTGTATATTGTTGTAACAATAATTAACCTGGTTTTTACCTCTGTGTTTCAAAGAAGGAGCTTTATTTAGGTTAAACAATCACGATGAGTTTACAAATTGTGTTCTGGTCTGTGATTTTGAACCTTGCGGCGTTAGCCGCAAGGTCCAAAATCACAGACCCACACACTAAATATTCTATTGAGGCTGGACTTCATATTGTTGTAAAAAGAGTTAACCCGGTTTTACCTCTGTGGTTCAAGGAAGAAGGTTTTTTTCCCCTCAGGTTCAGAGTCGCATGGTCTTTGCCGTCGACTGTGACTGATGCACTCCAGCCTGTCAAAACGAGAAAAAGCTCTGTTAGTTTTGTCAGTGGCCAAGCTTATCGCAAACACCACCCATTGGCGAGACTGAGAGGGAGCTTGAAGGGGCTCGCGAGGATCTATACCTCTTGCTGACCGCATCAACGTATGTGTCATTTCTGCTGGAGAACTGAAGTCATCTCAGTGGAGTTCAGTCTCTGATGGTCGTTAAACCAGACGCCGAAATGACTCTATGCGGCAGTGATTTGAAACTGAATTTTGCCTTAGTTTCGTCTGATTTCCTTGATTTGAAACTGGAAACAGATTTGAAACTGAAAAAAAAAAATCTACCTTGGGTTTCGTCTGACTTTTATTATTTGAAACTGTATTTACCTTAGGTTTTGTCCGACATCTGGTATTCGAAACTTGGCTTATCTTAAAGTTCTTCTGTGGCTTATGATTTGAAAATAAGTTTACCTCCGATCTCGTCTGGGTTGGGGGGGGGGGGGGGGGGAGGGGAGCTCAGTTGGAAGAGCGTTCGACTCTTGCTAAAAACTGTCGTGGGTTCGAACCCATCTGGGGTAAGAATTTGTACAGACCTCTTTTCGGTGCCCCGTCTTTGAAATCACATTCGTGGTGGACAAAAGACATTAAGCCCTAAACGTCAACGTTTAAGGTTTCGTAGACCTCAGTAGAACTGAGTTTACCTTAGGTTCGTCTGAATTCTACGATTTTAAATAGCACTATCGTAGGTATCCTCTATTAAGTCAGACGAAACCTAAATTAAACACAGTTTGAAATCACTGTGAACGTCAGTTAACTCATTACATCCTGAGGATCCAATTTTCAATTTTTTAAAAGATATCCTTTGAGGTCTACGTCACAGATTTTGAGACAGATCGAACACGACAGCTATTCTGACACCACCCTTGAACTATCATGGTCGATCCACATCCTGTGGTAGCGTATCAGGGCGTTATAGGTTATGTCATCCGCTGGCAATGGGAGTAACAGGAAAAGTGGTACGACATCTTCTGCCTGGCTGTGACCATCCTACATTAAGACCTTAACCAGAAGGTTGTACACATTGCGAATATGATCCATCGTCTTTTGCGGACGGCCGCTAGGTTTCGGCTTGCCTGTATTAATCAGGAAATAGATAATGACGGTTCCTGGTGCCAGTTGGATGAGCGAGCTTAGTCCCGCGCCAGTCACTAAGCAAGGTGCTCGCTATAGCGGAGCACCTTGCTTAGTGGCTGTCGCAGGATTAAGCTCACACATTCAACTGATCTCTGTGCTCTAGGCGCAAAAACTATTCTTGCACGACCCTTAAAATATCACGGCCGAACAGCTCTCGACTGATAGTAAAGTTTTCTTTAAAAGGACGACTCCGAAATCTGGAATGTTCGAAAGCAGAGATCACAGAATCTGTTGACCCTGAATCGGCCGATGTAAAAATAAATTCAGACGCAACCGTGAAATTGTGAAATCGATGTACAGACACCGGCGCGAACAGATAAAAATGTTAATTGTAATCATCTGTTAAATGTGATGTCAAGAGGGACAATGCACTCGTGTTAACTCCACTGTTCGACTAGATAAAGAGCGTGTAAAGCCTTTCGTCACGAAACGAAATTCCTTCGCGAACACCTAACCTAATACGCAACAAGTCATCGGGGCCGCGTCGGCTGCAAGTTGGCCCGCGCAAGGTTGTGCGTGGGCCAACTGCGCCCGACGTCGCCCTGAGGAACTCTTGCTCACTGTGCATCTGTTCTTTGTTATCAAAGAGCACAGATAATGATGACGTGATGGTGAATGGAGAATCCAAAAGGGAGACAAATGAAGTGTGCATTTCCGGTAGAACGGTCTATCAGTTCGGTATTTATTTTTGGCTGATCATTGTTTGTGCGCACAAAAACGTGGCAGGCTGGGTGTGTCACCGTGTGCTGGTCGATGATTTTGGCTCTTACGGCGCTAGCGCCGTAAGGTCCAAAATCACAGACCAGCACACATCTCGGAAATTTATTGAAGCTCTGGAATTCGGTTGAGTTACATTTGTCAGATTTTTAGATAATCTGCTTATTATGACGCATCAACTGATACATTAAAATAGCAACATATAAAAGGCAGTTTGTGTGGTGAATTCAATTTGATTACGAGCGCTTGCCACACGCCAGAAGCAAGCGACAAGTGCTCGTCTAGAACTGCAATGAAAACAAAAGGGTGGTCCAAAAGTGCGGTGTGTCCTCCTCTTTCGAAAGGCGGTGTCACTGAGGGGTGGATCAGTCACATACCTGAGACAAGAGATCGTGTTCTCTAGACTGTAAGAATAGCCAACAGCATGATGAAGGGTGTGGGACGCGAGAAGAGAAAATACGACAGCTATTTCTAAAACATGCATATCCGCCCTTGAAAAATATAACGATGGTCTCGGTGTGGAGGTGAGCGGATGGGGACGGGAGCGAGGGAGGGGCGAGGGAGAAGGGGGGGGGGGCAGGAGGGGAAAGGTCCGGACCCCCCTCCCTTCCTTCCCCCGCCATGTCCGCCCTATGGTGTCATTGGAACATCAATTAACGATTGTATAGCAAAACAATTGTACGGGTATGGTTGTCAGAAGAAGTAAACAAGACCAAAGCGTCCAAAGCGTTGACTGCCAGTGCTGGTAATTTAGAAAACACTACCAAGCAAATAGAGAAAACACTATCTTTTTGTGCTTTGACCAAACTAGATCTACGATCACTGGCCGATAATGCACAATTCTCTCCCCTGACAGTGCTTTTTCTTACTTACTTTCTACTGGTAGTTTTTTGTCAGACGAAGAAAAACCTACACGTCAAAGTCCATATAGTTCAAACACCTTTAAAAAAAAAAAAAAAAAAAAAAAAAAAAGAACACCCACAAGTGACTTTTGTGTCAACCTGCAGGTTTAAGCCGTTCACCCCACGTACACTACCACAAGACATAAATCGACCATGATAGTTCAAGGGTGGTGCCAGAATAGCTTGGCGCCTTCAGGCGCCAAGCTATTCTGGCACCACCCTTGAATTATCATGGTCGATCCTTCTTAAAGACTGTAATATAATCTTCAGAAAACAGCTAGCGAGTTTGGGTGAACATCGACATTAGGGTTTAATGCGTTAAAACAAGCAAACACATCAAACAGGTTCAAGCAGGTTTAGTTTGCCTGTGTAAATAAAGTCATTAAGTGACATGCACGAATGAAAAGATATATGGTTTCTTTATCTTTACTGCACGTAGCAATTCCTCTGCTGTGTACGTTGTGGCTGTGATAATGCTTAGAATATCATACAACTAATGCTTGAAATTTAAAACAAATAAGTATGCACCTGTTTGCTGCAGTAGTGTAGGAGGATATTTTTTATTGGGAAGGGGTGGGGTGGGTTGGGGTTGGAGGCGGGGGCGGGGACGGGAGGAGGGGGGGGGGAGGGGTCCATGTGTTTGACATTACTGTTCAACCATCGAAATATCCAACATCAGGGGTGGGATTGGGTTGTTGGAGGGCGGTCGTACAGCCTCGACAAAAATCAAACATAAATACAAAAAAAAGTCGATACGATTTTTTTTGTGGTGGTGGTGGTGGTGTTGTGGGAGGGGCCGCATGGGTTACCCCCCACACACACACACACCCACACACCATCCCCCTGCCCCACCCTTCGTCCCTGTTCCTACGCCACTGATGTTGGTCTCATGTATCTTTATACTTATTGGAAATGCATTCCGCATCAAGAGTTGTCTTTTCCTAACGGAGTATAGACTCTCACCAGTCTCTGCAGCTTCCAAATGCGCAAAAGGACATCGGGCCAATGTCGGCCCGATGGCCTTTTGCGCATTGGGTTGCCTCCAGCGCTCTTCAGCCCGGATCTCACGTTATGCTGCTCTTGCTGGCCGGTCAGCAAAAGTCGCCAAATATCCCTTAAGGCCAGATGAGATTCTATGTTCTTTGGGAGCAATAACACCTATAAGAGCCAATCAATTAGTGATTGCATAATATAAAAATAGGCATTATTCCTTGTTCATAATTAGGTCAGTCTAAATGGTCATTGCCCTTTGACAGATAAAACAATGCGAGGACAGAATTGGATTCATTAGGATTTTTACATGAAGTTTTAATAATAAAGTGGACCTTTGTATTATATTATGAAATTGTTCAAATAGATTTGGCCTGCCTGCTATCAGTGTTTACCGTCCTTTAAAGTACCTTTACATGTAAATTTGAAGACACATTTCAGCACCATTTGTGTTTATTAAGCCTTGTCGACACCCCTAATGAACTTTAACAGCAGTTGGGACACGCAACAAAAGCACGCTTGAATCTGGCTTACTGTCCCTATTCACTATTGCTAGTATAAGGGACTATCATGTTTAAATATTTGTTAAGAGGGGGAGGGGGGATAGGGGTGGGTTAAAATTGAGCCAAGTGGGTCGGCGGTTAAGGCCGCGCGACCAGTACAACGATCCTTTTAATGTCGGAGGCCGAGGCCGTTCCGCTAGTCCCTTACCAGAAACAACGGTCCTTTTCATAAAACTAGGCTATGTACAGCGCTTAACTTTATTTACTAAAGAAGTCTAAAATGGACCATATTTACAGTTTATTAAAAGTAGTTACCGACCTGAGCGAAAATATATACATCAGGGCTAAATATCAGGTTATGACAGGTTAAATCTGAGGTTAAAATTTATTTCTATGGCAACGAGAGAGAGAGAGAGAGAGAGAGAGAGAGAGAGAGAGAGAGAGAGAGAGAGAGAGAGAGAGAGAGAGAGAGAGAGAGAGAGAGAGAGAGAGAGAGAGAGAGAGAGAGAGAGAGAGAGAGAGAGAGAGGGAGAGACACCCGCAGTTAATAATTATGTTTTCGGTTGGCGCACGCATGTAATCGCACTTATTTATTCAGCGCAGTCGTTAGCGTGTCAGTCTATTTTTAGCTGTTTCTCGCACTGATAGCGTTGTATTTCTAGAACGGAGCGGAGTAATTGTCAGGTTACTTGATATAAAGACGACGTGTGCTGAACTGGACTATCCTGTGTCTAAATGAACCATAACTAGACCTGTGTGTAGCGTTTTGTAACCATCTGTTACATAAGTTTATCTTTGAACAGTTACGGCGGTAGTGGGCCTTTAATGATTACATCGATTCAATATTTTCAATAATTTCGAGACGGTGTCGTACAAATTATCGTTGCCAAGCCCGAATGAATGTGAAATTCAGACCATAAAGGTGACTGCCAAGCGTGTAAAATGCAAAGAAGTACATAACGGAGAAAGAAACACGATTAGAAGACAGTTACAACACAATTTATTAATATTTTGGGTAAATAGCCTTTTTCAAAATAGACAAACAAACAAGTAGAGAGATCAGTCGCTACTTATCTTCATTTCAATCGCAGAAGGAATGTGGCAACTGAAGGATGTGAAGTAAAATAAAATAAAAGAAAAACAAAAGTGCGTAAAAAAGAAGAAGTAAAATGAAAATAAAAATGACGTCAACGAAAAAAATCATAAGAGTGAGACTCGGAGAGAAACTAAACACGAGATACAAGAGTGTTAATAAATTGTGTTGTAGCTGTCTTTTATAAGCGTGTTTCTTTCTCCGTTGGGTACTTCTTCGACTGAATGTGACTGCACCTAGTAGCACGGATGACAGGCGAGGAAACGACTTGTGATGCTCCGGGCAATATAAGGGTTATCTGACTGGGGATCTCCTGTGATGATTTCATTCATAATGTTAGCGAACGTACAATGTCAGCGAACGTTACCAGTCTACACGAGGCATAGATCCTCAAGAGTCCCCGCAGGTTGCGGGAGCTCATGAGGATATGTGCCTCTTGTGGACCTAGTTTACATCTGTGTTTCTTTTGCAGGATGATGTGTTTAGGTATTTAACCAAGATAATGCACCTATGGGACATCCTCTTTCTTTCTCTCTACAGATGGTTTTAGCCAGCCACACGCATACAGTGCATATTATTATGAACCCGGATGGTTTCTAATTGGAAGAACTGAGACTAATATGGTCGAATCTAAAACCAGCAAGAAACATAGATTCTCATGATCCCTTGCGATGGCATGGGCTCTCAGAATCTATGCCACTTGCAGACACAAGGGACTTAACTGGCTGAGATACGGTAGGTCTTCTCCTCACGGTGATCGTGAGGAGAAGACCTACTTGTTAAGCATCTGGCTAAAGATGGCCAACACACGCGGGGAAACAAAACCTGCGGCAAATTTAACTTCGGATTGCAGATTTCAGAACGACTAGTGAACGAAGTCTGGAAGAAAGAAGTGGGCTTTTTATATTTTAAATAATGTGGGTGAAACGAATCAGGCGTAGTGTGTGTGTGTGTGTGTGGGGGGGTGGGGTGGGGGGGGGAGGGAGCGGTGGGAGGGAGGAGAGGGGCGGGGTGGGGTGGGGGGGGACGCGGGGAGGGGGAGGAGGAGGGGGGGGGGGGGGCGGGGAGCGGGGGAGGGGGGGGAGCGGGGGGGGGGGGGGGGCGGGGAGGGGAAAGCTGGATGAGATGCGTTTGATTGGCGTGATTGGCGTTCATTGGGTTTCGTGATTACAATATTTTCATACTCGTGTTCCGGGATACGTCGTAAAACGCGAAAGTCAAAAATAAGATCCTTGTGATTATTTAAACGTCCTGGTTATTTCGTAAATGAAAGGTGAAAAACATGTTGGTGATGGTCCCCCCCTGCCCCCCCCCCCTGCCCCCCCCCCCCCTGCCCCCCCCGTCCCCCCCCCCCGCCCCCCCCCCCCCCCGCCCCCCCCCCCGCCCCCCAAATATTCCTCCCCAACCCATCTCTGTTTATAGGAGTCACGAAGAGAAACGGTCCCAAATGTAAAATATTTGATCTCACGTATAGCAATGTTGACTGACCAGGGGTATAAAAATTAGTCGGTCGCAGTCACCTCATACAAAATGAAATCAAAGCGCTACCTAGTACGCAAAAGAGTGACCATCAGGATCATATCGGCCGCAGTCGGCCCGCGCCAACAGCCGTGCGCGGGCCGACTGCGGCTGGCGTGGGTCCGATGAACATTTGCGCTCTGGATGTGCACAAAATTATGAGCGTTCGTCTGTACTTTGTACCTCTTGGTCGAAAACATTCAGAGGGCACCAGTATGTCAGATATGATACATAGACATTTCATATTAAAGATAACAATGCATTATATATGCACAATGTATACGCCAGGGGCATATTGTCTCGGCATGTTCCTTTATATCAACAATATCAATCAAAGTGGAAAATTCAAAGAATGATCATGCATGAGTTGCTTTATAGCCACGTTCGCCCGGAGTCAGACCTGATCATGCATCACTGGTGTATTTTTTTAAAATCGTAAAGCACTAGCTGTCATATTTAAAATTACAAAAATGCAGCCATGGCTGAACTTTGGTATCAGTTTAAATGTATTTATTAATTTACCAGTCAACCAACAAACACGCCTTAGTCTTGGCGTGTGAACGTGTGTGTGCGTGTGTCTGTGCGTTCGTGCGTGCGTGCGTCTGTGTGTGTGTATGTATGCGTTTGTGTGTGTGTGTGTGTGTGTGTGTGTGCATGTGTATGTGTGTGTGTGTGTGTGTGTGTGTGTGTGTGTGTGTGTGTGTGTCCGCGTCCATCCATGTTTGGTTTGTGTAAGTCAAACTCAAGTTATTCAGTCATATGTGAAGCCATCGATCACAGCCGTCTACTAGCCTACTGAGGCACGGCAAGCAGTGCCAAAACAAGAAAAATAAATAAGAAATAGAAAGTGAGGGATAATACACACTGATTACATTACAAGGTGAAAACTTGTCCTGCCTAATTCGCCATTAGTATTATCGCCAGGTTAACTGTTACCAAATGCGATCCAAGACGACTTCCTTATCATAAATTTTTACAGGCATCTGAAGGCGGCTGCTTATATCTACTGTACAAAACTCTACAAAGTAGTTTTTTACAGTAGAAATAAAGCAAGCTGCCTTCAGGCGCCTGTGCCGTCAGCATCCAATTTCATGGCCCCGGAGGCCATCAAGAAAGCGAGTCTGATTGTTTCGCCTTTACAAACAGGCAATAACAAAAGGGGAGGGGCCACTAACACTTCCCCCATTCATGGCGCCCGGGCCACCCCTACCCCACTAGATGGGTCTGCCAAAGGTGCCAAAAGTGGGCGGGGCATGACGCGTGACGAGCAGGTACCTTCTGCCAATCGGCTTTGGTCGTGGCCGCGCATATCAAATTAATGGAGTGTCCACACAGCTAGCCTCTATAGACAGCTTTAATCCCGGGAAACTCTCACCCTTTCGAGGAAATCTCAGATGTAAAATGCGTTGAGGTTAGCCAGAAAGACGAAACGATTTTCTCACCCCTCGTGGCAGGAGGCATAGATCCTCACGAGCCCCTGCGACAGCAGGGGCTCATGAGGATCTATGCCACCTGCAGGTGCCGGGAGACATCGTGGCTGGCGAGCCGTTTTCTTTCTGCGCATTTGAGTCTAGCGGAGTGGCTGACAAGGCGTTTCACACCTCATGAATGAGCGAGGCAAGGCCCGCACTGAGCAGCGGCGCACACGGTACGTACCCCCCATGTTGGACCCCAGTCACGGCATCACAGTCGCTCTCTTGGGGAATCCAGCGTGAACTGCGCCGTCTGGAGCAAGGAATACCTGCACGTCTGTCTACCTGTATCCAAAGGTGCATATCCTGCTCATGCTGATAAAATACAACAATACGGTTTCTGCGCGTTGCGGCGTGGACCCTATCTCATGGTACTGACAACTTCAGTGTGAGTGGGTTTTCAGTTAGTGAACCCTTGCCGAGTGCGTACGGTACAACCTCAACGTTTCTCACGTTGAGGTTGTACCGTACGCAAGGGTTCACTGACTCAAAGAAACTGTATTATTGTATCATGTTAGCCTGCACTGAGGCGAGTTTTACCTGTATCCCCTGCCTCAGCAGCCAGCCACGGGAAATCGTCAAGTGCACGATTCCGCTTGTTACAATATACACAGGTAAATCGCTAGGCGCTGCCAAGCGTGTCTGTCTTGTCTTGGGACCGCTAGGCTGCGCACTGGCGGCTGTATGTGTCTCAGACTCGCCTGGCGGACGGAAGCAAGCAACCTGACCGTGACTGAGTGACGGCCTCACACTGACGGGCTCTGTCTCTTCCATGTCCGATAGTCAACGTTACTTTTGGCCGACACCTGGTCTTACCTGCGCTCTGTTGCCAATCTACTTGGATTTCCTAAATCTTGAAGGTTTACCTGGATTTCCCACAACTTGACTGCATCTCCTGCGACGCTGTGGATATTTTATTCTACGTGTTCGCCGGGTGTATGGATTTACTGTTATCATCCTTGTCTCGGACGCTTCCGTATACAATAATACAAAACCGCGACTGAGTGAGCTGAGCAGCTCCAGAAAGAAAAGGTCGGCCTGAGAAAGTTCACTGGAGGAAATTCCAAGCCTTTGTCTGTTTATTTTTCTTCTATTTTATGAGCGAGGCGCAGTCTTTGGGGCGCGCTGGGCAAGTGTGAAGAGGTTGTGGAAATTTGTTTGGCGGAGATATCGCATGACAGTTGCCCGCCCGCTAATCCGCTTAGTAACGGCCCGGAATTCCTTCAGCACGGGATGTGCAGCAAAAAACACTACACCCCGACTGCCATGTAATAGAGTGGATAGGAGGCCTTGGAGAGAGAAAGAAGGAAGGAACTCCTGCACTGACACTGAAGAGAGGCGCACGTGTCAGTGTACAGTGTATTGTGTTGTGTTGTATTGTGACCGAATTGTGGTGTACGCTGAAAGTGGACTGAAACTGTCGACTAGGTCTAATCCAGAAGTCTTCGCAGTAGGCTAAGATTTCTGGATTAGACCTGGTCGACGGTTTCTGCCGGCCACTTTCAGTTCATACCTCTCACTTGTCTGTATATACTTGTATCACTTGAAGTGTTGGAGATTGAGTTGATGTGTGACAACCACCAAGGAAGATGAGAGGCGAGCGGCGGTGCCGGGAGATAGGCTAAAGTAGCATGCGAAGTACCTGACACACATAGCCGCGACAAAAAACAACTTGTAAGTTTACAGCAGGGTTTCACCGTGGCCCCGCGCGGCCACGCCGCTCTTAGTCTTGTACAGCGGTGCCATCAGCTTTCGGTGTAAATCAGTACACTCTCCGCTACAAAAATATAGTGGTGTTTTACCTGTTTCCTTCTTTTACAGAGAATCCAGATCCCAAGTGTGTGTGTGTGTGTGTGTGGTTCTTCGTTTTACCGGAAGTCAGTCGAAATCTTTCTGTGTTCGTGTCCAGAATATTTGCACTGCGTGGTGTAAGCATCGTGTTCTTGATTGTTCACGTGTTGAGACGGTGCGTGGGTGCGAGAAGGAAGGAAGAATTGTTTTGCCAGTCTGTATCTTCGCTCGGTACGTGCCGAGTCTGTGTGTAATGAAGGAAAACGGTGCAGCGTGCGACTGAAATACTCATTCCAGGAGTCGTTTTCTCCACCCTTCCTGGGTGCGAAGCCACAAAACATGTAACAAGTCCCCGGCGGGAGAGAGGCCTGTGGGGATACTTAGCGGATCTTGGTGAGTGAGTGCACGTGTGTGAGTTGCCAGCCGAGCGGGACCAAGCGGTGCACCATGTGTCACGGTGCTCACACGTCACGGACCGTGGGTCGGGGAATATGCAGGTGGCGGGGGGTCAGTGTCCGGTGCACGGTGGTGGTGTTGACGTTGATGATGATGTGGTCACGGCCGATGACGACGGCGGGCCAGCAATACAGAAACATGTTCGCCGCGCAACAAGCGCCCCCCGACCCGTGCTTTGACGACATGGGACAACCCAAGCGCTGCATCCCGGACTTTGTCAACGCTGCCTTCAGCAAAGAGGTGGTGGCCTCGTCCACGTGCGGCTCCCCGCCCAGCAGATACTGCAAGTCCAGCACGGACCAGAACAAGCAGGTCATACGAAATTGTTTTATCTGTGACGCCAACCACCCCAAGCGTCGTCACCCGGCCGCCTACCTGACGGACCTGAACAACCCCAACAACCTGACGTGCTGGATGTCGGAGCCCTTCGTGCAGTACCCGCAAAACGTCACGCTCAAGCTGAGTCTCAGCAAGAAGTACGAGCTGACCTACATCAGCCTGCAGTTCTGCTCGGCACGCCCGGACTCCATGGCCATCTACAAGAGCGTGGACTACGGCAAGACGTGGGTGCCCTTCCAGTACTACTCCAGCGACTGCAAGAAGATGTACAGCAAGTCGGCCCGCGCCGCCATCACCAAGGCCAACGAGCAGGAGGCGCTGTGCACTGAGGAGTACAGCTACATCGACCCTCTCAGCGGCGCCCGGGTGGCCTTCAGCACCCTAGAGGGACGGCCGTCAGCCTACGACTTTGACAACAGCCCCGTGCTGCAGGACTGGGTAACGGCCACCGACATCATGGTGGTCTTTAACAAGCTCAACACGTACGGCGACGAGTCGGTGGATGACGAGGGCGCCAGGGAGAGTTACTACTACGCGCTGTCCGACTTCGCCGTGGGAGGCAGGTGCAAGTGTAACGGTCACGCGTCTCGCTGCATCAGCAACCGTGAGGGGCGCCTGGTGTGCGACTGCAAGCACAACACGGATGGATACGATTGTGAGATGTGCAAACGCTTCCACTACGACCGTCCCTGGCAGAGAGCCACCTCCACTGAGGCGCACGAGTGTGTGGGTGAGTACACAGTCATCCGTCAGCCTTGTCCTGCCTCGTGTCAGTCTTGTCTCGCCTCATGTCTCTTCACATTCTCATCAGTTCATGCACGAAAATCTTTTTGTTGTGTCTCTGAACTCATTCGCGACGTGCCGCGTACGGATACGCGGCGTAAAGCCGCGTATCCGTATGCGGCACGTCTCGAATGTCTTTATCCTCAAGAGGACCATCGAAATAAAATTTGTTCTTCTGTCTCTCGACGTATTTGTGAGTTCGTCCGTATCTGACATGACTGTGTGCTGGTGATACCAGCACACAAAATCATCATTCTTTCAACTATCTGTCTTCTTCCCCCTGTCTGCTCTAGAAGGCCAACGGCGATAAGTCAATTATTGTGAAAAGCGAGATTCTCATTGTATACAATGAAAATCTCACTCTTCACAAAAAGTGGACTGAATGTCTTTTATTTCCACAAGTCAGCTGTCCCCACATCCATGACTTCTCTCGTCCACTTGCACTATCACCCTCGTTTCCATGTCCAAGCGTCTCATTCCCTTCTAGATCTTTCACATTTTTATTTCAGAAGAGCTAACATAAGACGATTGTGGCCAATCGCTAACACCAAGAAGCATAGATTTACATGTGCCCCTGCGACAGCAGGAGCACATGTGAATCTATGTACTTGGACGTCTAGTCCAAAGAGACACATTACCTTCTAATTTATGTTCATTTCACAACACATGTAAATACTGATCTTTACACAATACCGCCAGACTCGTACATGCGCTAACTTTATCGCTAATCCCAAGGGAAATATTGCACAGACTATAAATTACAACCTCCGGGGCAAAAAACAGGATCAACAAAAGAACAGATTGGGTGTGTTATTGAAATGTTCGACATCATACGTTACATCTAGTACACGTCTTCCTTTTATCGTCGGATATTTACACCTATTTCAAAGCCCACACACTTTTTCCCACATGTTTCACACTTTGATGTTGTTGTTTTTTTATCTCCACTTTCTGTTGTGATACTGGATATCCCCTCGGGCGTTTAAAATGAACATTTGAACTGAACCGTTTCAAAACAGACTAACTTATCCATGTAATATCAAACGCTTGTCTGATTATTTGGTTATGTAACTCATTGTGCCCGAGGTACGAAATACAAACATTTTGGAGTTATCCTCTGAGGACTTCATTACAATTCAGGAGACAGATCGACCGTGATAGTTCAAGGGTGGTGAGTTGCGCTGTCGTGTGAGGGCAAAAAGACAGTAGATTTTCATTATGCGGTAAAAGACAGTAAGTCTGTTTTTGTGATTTGAAAAGCGAAATGTGCATTGTACACAATAAAAAATTCGCTTTTCACAAAAGAATGACTGCCTTTTTGTTTTCTCAGGACAGCATGCTTGTTAGCGTCGTTAACCCAGTACATCCTGAGGCAGATTTGTTAAAATGTGCTTATTGTCCTATAAAGGCCAATTTACAGATTAGGAGATAGATCAACCATTTTAGTTCAAGAGTGGTGCCAGAATAGCTTGGCGCCTGAGGCGCCAAGCTATTCTGGCACCACCCTTGAACTATCATAGTCAAATGTATGTCAAGCAATGGGAGTATCATGATGAAAAGGGTTAAATTATTAAAACATACAAGAACTTCATCTGTTAAGTCTGTATGATGAGAATTGTTTCCTGCATTTAGTTTTCAGTAGAATGACTGCAAATCGTGTGGTAGGAAATGCGCAGCAAGAAATAAACTTACCAAATAACAAGGACAAAACTTAACGTGTGTTGTTTGATTTTGGGACCTTCGGACACAGAACCGTACTGTTTTTAAATCACAGACAGGCCCATTTATTTCGCTTTTTTTTTTTTTTTTTTTTTTAAATACAACACTCAATTCGGCTACGTTTGCGAGAAGTGATGTCACCGACATTGAAAATAATGTATTTCTTGTTCGCCGATTTCGGGTTTGTTTACATTTAATTATTGTTTGGTGATCTGTGATTTTTTTTAATAACCTTACCGCCGGAAGCCGTATTGTGGACTGCAGAATGTGATGATGGAACTTGCTGTTCCATAGCCGTAAGGTTCAAATCACATTCAGTCTACATAAATAATAAAGCACGGAAATAACAAAGCGCTCGGGGCCCCGCACTTTGTGTTGTTGTATCCGTCGTTTTTTTATTTTTTTATTTTTTTTTAATTTTTTTTGTAAGCGAATTAACTCTTTCTACCCCAGACACACCACAGCAAGATCTGGATCGGCCATGATAGTTCAAGGGTGATGCCAGAATAGCTTGGCGCCTATGGGCGCCAAGCTATTCTGGCATCACCCTTGAACTATCATGGCCAATCTGTGTCCTGCACTAGAGTGCAGTCTCAACTTCAGAGGACAACGGCAAAATTTGGGGATTTCGGTGTTGGGGTAGAATGAGTTGTCACATTGAGATGGTGTGTTTTGCGCCTCAAAAAAAAAAGTGTTGTTACACCCGACTTTTGTTATATCTGACCTTGTTATAAGCGAATTCGACTTAAGTCTGAGGGCACGCTGAATTGTGATACGCTTGCAAACCAGTCTACACTTTTGCCGACCTTGTTATAAGCGAATTCGACTTAGTCTGAGGGCACGCCGAATTGTGATACGCTTGCAAACCAGTCTAGGTTGGTTAGTTCGGGTTTAACGTCCACAGCACCGAGGTGATCATGGACGGTCCTGACGGACGGTTTATGGGGGACAGGGAAATCTATTGCCTATGGAGTACGACCTGAACACTGATCAACTCAGGCGCACTCCAACTGTGCCACTTTGATTTACCAGGACCTTTCAACGGACATGCTATTGAAAAAAATCCGTTTTTTTCCCCCTGGATTGTGAGTGAAGCTACCGGGGCCGGGACGGGATTCGAACCCCCAAACCAGTCTACACTTTTGCCGACCTTGTTATAAGCGAAGTCGATTTAGTCTGAGGGCACGCTGAATTGTGATACGCTTGCAAACCAGTCCACACTTTTGCATTGTTCGACATTACTCGACACCTCACCCTATCCTGCCATACCTAGTGAGCAAAAGAGTCCTCGGGCCGACGTCAGGCCGCAGTTGGCCCGCGCACGGACGTGCGCGGGCCAACTGCGGCCTGACGTCGGCCCGAGGACTCTTTTGCGCGCTGGGTACTGATACCACACTGACACCTAGACAAGAACAACACAAAAAGACAAGTGTCAGGTTCTGGTGTTTTGACGTGCTCCCGTGACCCCGCACTTGCTGCTAGAAAAATATTACAGTCAATGAATAAACAGGTCGCAATGTAGGAAGTGTTGTTACGAGTTGAAAATATTAAAAAAAAGAAAAAAAAAGTAAAAATAAAATAACAAATAAATAAGTGAATGAAATAAAATAAACAGACTTGGTATTCCTGTGAAATTAGAAAGCGTGGTGTGGGTGACTTAAACTAATGTGAATTTTTGTTTTTTACGAAGATGTTTGTCGATGTTTCTATTTTTCCTGACTTTTACTCCACCCCAAACATACATTTTGTTAACTTATCAAATTCTGTGTCCACAACAAAAATTGTCTGTAAAATTGTTGCTTGCATGCAATGTACCTTTTTAAAATCATGTTATTACAAATTATCCATGGTTATTTTGTGTGTTTGACAACATCTTTGTCGTAGATTTCCATTTACTTTAAAAGAACAGCAAACGTCAATTGTATTAGTACATGGTGTAAATAATTAGCAATGTGGCCCGTCTGAATAAGTAAATAAATAAATAAATAAATAAATTGATTAATTGATTTGTAAAAAATGCGCATTGTTTTACTATTTTAAAGACAAAATAAAGCAAATTACAATACTCGTTAAATGAGACTGAACATTTTGCTTTTAGTGAGGGCTGTAAGCAAAATGATGGGGACAGAGTTGACAAAAGCACCAAACATTTTGGAGATGTTTGTTAGGTCCTGCAGCAACAATTTTTATATGTTCCACAAAATCAGTCGCAGCTGATATTCTCACGTGACAAGTATCAAAATATGATGACGCGACAAATGAAAAAAGTCAAGAAAAAGTTTGTTTGGCTTGCTAATGGTTAATTTTTATTGATAAATTTGTCTAATTTTGATAAAATTAAATACACAAAACTCATAGTAGACATAGCAGACATGTTTAAACGAATATGGTAGAAACTGAGGATCAGTCAGCAGCAGTTTTCCCGCAAAACGTTTGGGTTTGTCAAGCCAAATGTTCATATGAAATTAACATCTTATCCTTCATGCAGTTACACTTGCAAAGGTATGTACATCTCCACGTGGCTTTTTTAGCAAGAACATTTTCCGGTACAACCAGCAGCTGCTTTGCAGCTACACTTCACATGTTCACTACATGCTTCTGAAGCAATTGGTAAAGATGTCCACAGTGCAATCCAACAACAAGTGGCGGCGTGTATTTTCCAGCCCTATCTTTTGGGGTTGGTATTTGCTGTTGAGATTGATCGCTTGTTGTCCAGATTCCAGCTTGGTAGACACAACGCTTTGTGTGTTGCAGGAGAGCACCTTGTGTGGGAGGAATAGTGTCCATGGTTTTGCTTTGTTGGCAAAACATTAACCTTCTAGCCTCATTCACAGTCTCAAATCCGCATGTCTTCTGGTACATGAGGACGGTGAAGCGCTCAAGAAGTTTGAAGTTCTCATCACTGATGCCCACCTCTTTGAAAGGGTGACTGGCGATGTCATTGAAGGCCTTGGTCACATCAGGGAAAGATTTTCAAGTCTCCCAGGCAAGCCTTTTCCCTTTCCAAGAAAGGCTGATACTGTATTGCAGCCTGTGAAGCTGTGAAAAACTGGCAAGGCAGTTGACATTTCTTTGCCAAGGGTTAGGACATATGATATGAATGTTGGAAAAGCTCCTTTATGTGCCAAACCCAACCCCGATGTTCAGTGTCGAGCATATGTCTTGCAGGTGATAAAACTTGCCAGTCAATATGACAATAACATCGGTGTCCAGGGTGCGAACAAAGCATTTCTTTGAACCCTGCTGTAATGCATCTTGCACATGAAAGAGTAGTCTGGTATCGGCCTCTTCATGGTTGCAGGCAGGTATGACGTGGTCACTTCCTCTGACGATAACATTTTCTCCTTGTGTCACCACCACTGTTTTGCCAGGAGGAAAATCACTGCTTTCAATCTTCTTGGACAGAAATTCAAAGAATTCTTCCTTGTTTTCTGCATCACGCAGGAAGTCCTGCCACTGTCCTGGAATTTTGTTCTGGCCGGACACCTTTCTTCTCGTGCCTTTTCCTCTCTTTTCTCTGGCAGAACCTTTGATGCTCTTTTTTGAGATGCCTGTCCCAAACAATGTCAATCCTCTCTGCATTCTCAAGCTGATGCCACACATGAGGCAAGAACACGTCGGCAACGTAGTCGTCAAATGTCTTCACGCCACTAACAGTTAGAAGACGCACCACAAATGCGCCGTCAAGCACCTTCACTTTAAAAGTATCGAGTAGATCTTTCTCACATGTTTTCTCCAAAGATGCGAGTAGCTCAGGAGGAGCGTCTAGGACTTTTATTTCTGGATGTTGCGCATCCTCATCGAGTTGCTCTAAGGCTTCTGCCAGTTCATTTGCGTTGTATGGTTCTGGGTTAAACATCGTCCAGTAAGTGTGTAGCAGATGCCTCCACTCTCTTTGTTAAACATGTCAGTAGATCAGATTTCTTACCGAGACGAAATTTTCCTCTGTCTAGCAAAGACGGAGGGAACGGGTGGATTTCATGGCTGAAAAAGGAAGCCATATCAGACTGTATGTATAGTCTGGAGAATAGGCGGACATCAGTCTTCAAATCTGCAATCTTGTCTGCTTGTTTGCTTTTGTTTTTAGGATTTGGACACTTGAACAGACGCAAACAGTTCTTTTTGTTGGGATCATGAATGGATCTGTCACAATCAGTCAAAACTGAGTTGCAGTAGTGGTTGTACTGTTGTTCGCCAAGATCCTCAATGGTGCGGACTATATGTATGACATTGAGGACATCAGGTGAATCGAATGTCATTAAATCGCCGTTGTCTGTCAAGAAAGGATTGCCCATTTTTTTTAAACACTCTTGTAAGGCTGAGAGTTTGTTGTTTGAAACACTCTTGAGTTGACAAACCTTCTTCATGATGAGAGTGGTTTGCACAGTTTAGTCTTGAACAGTCTTCAAACTTAGTCAGCATGCGTGCTTGTTCTGGACTGCCATTTTCGGAGAGCAGATGGGTTTTCTGTAAGCCATACGGTTCCACCATAGCCTGTCACCAATTCATTATTTTTTCTTGAGCCTGATCTAATGACATACTTGAGAACTTGTTTGCCGTTTTTGAGACAACCCAGTGACCATGCTCAACAAATTCTTCCAAGGTAAAAGGTGGCAGATTTTTCATGTCTCGAATGTGAACAGGAACCCAGCAGGCATAGTAATTCGAATGGTCCAGGGCAAAGAACCACTTGACCAGAGCTTTCAGGGAACCCGCACACAACCCAAAGTCAGCCTCACGATGTGCTCTGACAAACAGAAGAACAAGGAGTTCAAGTCTGAGTATGGTGTCCCAATACTGAAATGGGGGCTCTTTCCAACCATTTCTTGTAGTCAAGCTTCTTCTGACTCTTTATCTGCTTCCGGCTGCAAGGTGATAAATGCTTCGTTTTGGAGTTTTCTCAAAACGACAGCGTTAACTTGATGGGCATGTCGTGTTCCCTTTTTTGTGAGAACAGCTCAGAAACGACTCTGCTGTGCCTGATGATGCAATCCATGAGCCTAGTTATTGACCAAGTCCTCCACTGTGAAGCTTTCATCAAAGGGAAGAGTCACAGGTAACATGCGCAGTCCCTGAAATTCACTGACGATATTCAAAAAAGTTTTTATATGGCTGCGACTTGTTTTTACTCCCATGGGACTTCACGGGGCAGTTCTACTTCGCACTAGTTATTTGGTGGCAAATCAAACAGGCTTGCCAATTCATCTTTTACCTACTATAGGTCAACCCTGGAACAAGCTAAAAAAAAAAAAAAACCCACCCTTTTTATAATAAATAAACAATTATGGTACCATACACAAGTATAATGCTTTGTTTCTTTTAGTCCAGTGGCTTCTTGAATGACTCATTTAAAATAATTAATCTATTCAAAGAGTCTTTTCTCATTTAATTAATGTCGGATGTCAAAGACACAACCACAGCCAATAATTTGTTCGCGTTCGCCACGCTTTGCGAATTAAATTGTTTCTCGGAACCTATTGCTGTGCTACCTTGGAACATATCAAAATCTGAAAGCATAAAGCATGTAGATCATCTGGAAAATTTATGGTACTTTTGTCAGCTCAATCCCCATCTCATTAAATAATGGGTCTTACAGCCCTCACTATTTGTCTTTAGTCTCATATTCAAACAGTTTCAAGTTTATCGATAGCCTTATACTTCAATTTGTTCCGGTGCGTTCCCAGGCTTTTCGCTGTATTCGATTTTGTCCATTTACACATTCACTATATTTATCTACTTAACACATTCGAGACGTGCTGCATCCGGATACGCGGCTAGAGCTCTAGCCGCGTATCCGGATGCGGCAGGTCTCGAATGGGTCAAGCTGTTTCACACACTCATGTGCAGACGTGCACACCAATCACAGGTGCAAGATGACACAGCGGTTAGAAATTGAGTTCAGTCTGATGAAATTAAAGCTAACTTCTTTTCAAATCGCTTTTGGTCATCCCACGCCTGTGTGTGTTTTACAGTTGTGCTACACACAAAATGTACAGCGACATATAGAGGATTTTATGCAATGTGACTGGGCGGAGATGCAAATGAAAGTGCCTCCTTCTCTGGCGTTGGGACAATACGCGGCTGTCTGGATGAACCTCTACAAATCCGGTATCTCGCTCCCAAAAGCGATGACACCTGCTCTCTGTGAGGTGGGAAAGCGGCTGATCCTTGACAGTTTGAACCAGGAGGAGGTGACAGATTCTCGTGAGCCATTTGCTGACTTGCACAGGCTCGTGGGAATCTATGTCTCTTGCACATCTAAAAATTGAAGTAAGAAGATTGAATCAGGAGGATCCGTGTTAAACACGGGAGTTAGGTGTTCCGAGGTGTTGACAGAACACTCCACTTGACCACATTGGCCGAACCCCCTTTGATCCCCTCCGCCTGAGGAAAAACAGATGCAAACTGATCTAGCAAAAGGTATAGATCTTCATGAGCCCCCGCTTTGCGGGGGCTCATGAAGATCTATACATTTTGCAGTTGTTTTGAGATCGCTCAGAAAATGTCTACTTGAGAGAGGGTGCTATACCCGGTATAGTTTGGGGTGGCGGCATCCAACACAGGGGATAACTCTTGTTCCTGTCACTTTTAGCGCCAATCGCTTGAGACAGAACGACCAAACAGGCACACAGAACCGAAGCTATGTCAATAATACAGTACCTTTGAGCTCAAATGATCGGTTAAATTCTGGTGTAGTCTCAGTGTAATTTGCTGTGGCTTAGCAGATTGTTTTCGAAATGTGAGTCATTGACACCGCTATTACTGAAATGAGAGAGAGAGAGAGAGAGAGAGAGAGAGAGAGAGAGAGAGAGAGAGCTAGAGAGAGAGAGAGAGAGAGAGAGAGAGAGAGACCATTTAAGCCCATGGCCGCATTTCCCAAATTTTGAATATGCCAACGAGTATTAACCAGTTGCAGTAGATGGGTCGACCATGATAATTCAAGGGTAGTGCCAGATGAGCCAGAGAGAGAGAGAGAGAGAGAGAGAGAGAGAGAGAGAGAGAGAGAGAGAGAGAGAGAGAGAGAGAGAGAGAGAGAGAGAGAGCACGTATCTCATGTGCAAGCCAACCACCCTTTCTCAGTCTACACGTGTTTTTATAAAACTTGCTCTCGGCGCACTTATACTATCAACAATGAAAAGATGAACCAGCTTTATCTGTCTATTTATAGACACTCGTGACAGAATCCATCTCTGATGGCGTGAAGAAAAGATTAGGCCGGTAAGACTTTGTTTTTAAATTTGATATGTACTTGTTGAAATTGAAAGTTAAAACTTTAATTGATTTTATGGAATGATTTGGGCTTCGTTAGTCACAATAAGCGTTACTGGATGCAGTCAATCTCTTAACTCATTCTACCCAAACACTGAAATCCCCAAATTTTGCCGTTGTCCTCTGAAGACTGCATTGCAGTGCAGGACACAGATCGACCATGATAGTTCAAGCAAGATAAGGATCGACCATGATAGTTCAAGGGTGATGCCAGAATAGCTTGGCGCCCATAGGCGCCAAGCTATTCTGGCATCACCCTTGAACTATTATGGTCGATCCTTATCTTGCTGTGGTGTGTCTGGGGTAGAATGAGTTAACCAGTGACCCTTCAAGCGTCTTTCTTTCTTTGTTGCGATTTTCTTTCCACTGTAATGCTTTGCAGTCCCTTTTTGATCTTTATTTAAGCAATTAACCAATAAGTCAATGAGTCAGTGAATGAATAGATGGATGGATGAATGAATGAATGAATGAGCGAGTGAGTCAACGAGTGAGTCAACGAGTGAGTTAATGAATGAGTCAGTGAATGAGTCATTGAGTGAATATGCCAATGAGTCAATGAATGAAGAGAGAGAGAGATGAATAGAGAGATGAATGAATGAATGAATGAATGAGCGAGTTAATGAATGAGTCAATGAGTGAGTGAGTCAGTTAATAAATCAATCAATCAGGAAGAGTACAAAGTAAAGTAGGTAAAAGCATTGTGAGGGGAGATAATTGTGCCGTATCGACCAATGATCATAGATCAAGTTTGATGGAAGCACAACAACAAAAACCCAAAACAACAACAACAACCCAAAAAACAAAATGAGGATTTCATCCCAAAGTCTACGGTATTGTTTGGAGCTCACGTGCGTTTTTCTTTCAGGAACATTCAGAGTTGTTCATATTTTTAAGCTTATCCTTCTGATCCATTTCCCTCCTCTCTAAGCCAACCTCTGATCAACACACACGCCGGCGCACACAAATAAAGACGGACACACATCGCTTCCCGCCATTAGTACGCTCTGTGGGCTGGAGTAGCGACAGGAATTCTGAAGAAGAAGAATAGCACGAGCAGCAAAATGACGTCATTATAAGCTTCACGTCATGGCATCACTGGTCTCACGACACCGTGTACACTGGGACGAATTTGATATTTCAAGTCATTCATCCGAAGGCACGCTCTTCCAGAGCTAACCGTTTTGTTCCCAACAGCCTTTTCCAGCGGTGACTGTTTAATGGGAGTAAATAATGGCTCCAAAACTTGCATGAATTAATTATTATTGGAAAGGTTGAAGAGGTACAACGCTAGATTACGAACTCATTCAGTATCTCCCTTTCATATAGTGTGCGTACAGTAATATAGGAGATTCTCGTGTTTACATACGGCGCTTCGCGCCAAATGGACGTTCAATAGCAAGGTTAGAGTGGCTAGAAGTGACGCCATTTTTATCTTGTTACTTCTTTGCCAGACCATGAGCCCCGCCCGCCTGTTATGTTCTTTGCATTCTACGGAACGTGCTCCGACCAGCCCCGTCCGAAAGTTACCGTATTTTCAATACGGTAGACAAAAAAATAGGAAATAAGATGGGTGCGCTAAGTGACTGGAAGTAGTGAATATGGAAGCCCCTTCCCTCCCCCAACCCCCCAAGGGGTGCGTATCGCATATTCACTAGATGTCTAGCCCCTTGATGCATGGAAATTTAGATATAGGTCCCTTAAGGGGGGTCCACATTGTTTAGAAGGTGTGGATAGCTGTTTCGGTCTTGGCGACCTCGTCAGCACACCATTCGACATACCCAATCCAGGGGGAAAAACGGATTTGTTCAATAGCATCTCCGTTGAAAGGTCCTGGTAAATCAAAGTGGCACAGTTGGAGTGCACCTGAGTTGATCAGTGTTCAGGTCGTACTCCATAGGTAATAGATTTCCCTGTCCCCCATAACCCACCCGTCAGGGCCGTCCATTATCACTTCGGTGCCGTGGACGCGGTTAAACCCGGAAATAATCAATCGACATACTGGTGGAAGCAGGAATGTTTGCCAAACTGCAAAGACAGCTTTCAGCCGTAAGGTCCAAAATCACAGACCAGCACACTTCTCTACGGGTTGTTAATACTGGTGCAGCGGTATGTGATTTGGACTGTACGGTTCAGAACCGCGAGGTCCCCATCACTGATCAGAACTCAGTTGCAGCTTTTATTGGTGTAGTGTTCTTACTATAGGTTAAATACAGCTCCAAAAAGGTGACTACCAACTGTGTAAAACGCAAAGACTCCGAAAAGCCCAGGAAAGAGAAAAGCACGCTTAGAAAGGACCGAAACAGCTGTTCACACCGGCTAAACAATCTGGACCCCTCTTGGGGAACCTAGATCTAAATTTCCATTCATCAAGGAGCTGGAAATCTATTCAATATGCGATACGCCCTCCTTCGGGGGGTGGGGGTGGGGGTGGGGATGGGGTGGGGTGTGGGGGCTTCCATATTCACTACGTCCAGTCACTTACTTAGCGCACCCTTCTTTCCTATCTTTTTGTGTGTGCTTCGATCAAACTTGATCTATGGTCTTTGGTCGATACTGCACAATTCTCTCCCCTGACAGTGCTTTTACCTACTTTACTTTGTAATCTTCCCAAAATATTAGCACTGGCAGTCTCCCCTTATCTTTTAATCAATCAATCAGTTAAAAGTCAAAAGAATCTCCCACAACACAGTAAAACAAGTCAATTACATTGAGCCGTAAAGACAGAATTTCAAACTTTAGGAGTCACGTTCTCCTCTCAGGACAGCTTCCAACTTCCGGTGATCGACGACCATGATAGTTCAAGGGTGTGCCAGAATAGCTTGGCGCCGATAGGCGCCAAGTTATTCTGGCACCACCCTTGAACTATCACGCTCGACACGTCTTCTGTGTAGCACATCAGATCTGGAAGGGCTAAAAAAGAAAATCTGAGTTTAAGTGTGGGCGGATGAATGTATTCGCAGCAAGGGCCTTTTATACGGTTTTCGTCAGCATCAATTTTTAGGGCAACGGATGCACTGAGAAACCCCAAGAATCTTAAGGGAAAACCTCCTCTGATCTCCTGATTTATTTGGGAAAGATGAGAAACTAATGTTGCAATGATGATGCAGAAGACAGGCCCAAGTTTAAGCCCTTCCTCACATTCGTCGATTTTGTACGTGTGCGTGTGTGTGTGCTGGCCTGTGATTTGGGACCTTACGGCTTTCAGTCGTAAGGTCCAAAATCACAGACCAGCACACTTCTCTGCGGGTTGTCGATACTGGTGCAGCGGTCTGTGATTTGGACTGTACGGTTCAGAAGCGCGAGGTCCCCATCACTAATCAGAACTCGGTTGCAGCTTTTATTGGTATAGTGTTCTTACTGTAGGTTAAATACAGCCCCCCCCCAAAAAAAAAAAAAAAAAAAAAAAAATAAATAAATAAATAAATAAATAAATAAAATAAAATAAAAAAGAAAAACAAAGTGACAGCCAAGTGTGTAAAATGCAAAGAAAAGCCCAGGAAAAAGAGAAGCACGCTTAGAAAGGACAGCTACAACACACTTGTGTTGCAATCGTGGTCGGATGAATATTACGCCACGTGTACGTATACTGCTTAGCAGATGAATAAATATTTGAATACAGTGTAATTGTCCTTTCTAAGCATGTTTCTTTGTGTTGTAATTGTCCTTTCTAAGCGCGTTTCTTTCTTTGCTGCTATTTTCTTTGCCGTAGGTTGTCGTAGATAAATATTTTTTATATAATTTCCTTTTTCTTGTGGGCTTTTAAAGTTTCCGGCGGTAAAAAAAAATTGGCAAATAGATCTACCCTCGCAGCTCAAGGTACCTATAGGAGTACATTTTTCTCACGTGATCCATAATTGTAAGCTCTTTCATTTCTTGTATTTGTATGTATCGACTTCGAGAAACGGACCGTATCGACTCTTTGGCTGTCGGCAGCGAATATTTTCGAGTCCGCAAGAATCGCTACCGACAAAGAAAGAGTTAAGTCGAATCCTCCCTCGCATTCTGATCTCGAAAGAAATGAGACTTTGTAGTGTCCCAGTACGCCAAGGCCATCGGGCCGACGTCAGCCGCCGTTGGCCCGCGCACGGCCGTACGGAGGCCAACGGCGGCCGACGTCGGCCCAATGGCCTTTTGCGCGTAGGGGTAGGAAGTATCCAACTGTTATTACGGTCAATCTGGCTCCTGCCACATCTACGGATACTGCTTATCAGACGAGTATGAAACTTGATCCGTATTGCTTTGGGATGATACTCAGAGTGAGAGGGTTATGGGCCATTAGAAAACGTTTTCTTTTTCTCCTCCGATGTGATAGTTAAAGTACCATTATGCATAAGTATGAAGACAAATTTCAGCACCATTTGTGTTTGTTATGCCTTTTAGACACGCATAATGAACTGTAACGGCAGTTTGGACACGCAGCAAACTCACACTGGTAATCACACTTGTTTATTTTGCGCAGCCGTTTGCACGCCAATCTATATTTAGCTGTTGCTCGTACAGACAGCGTTGTATTTATAGAACGGAGTAAAGTCATTGTCAAATTACTTCGATATTATGACGACGTGTGCTGAAGTGTATTCTAAATGCCTAAATGAACAATATATTTATATTATGACGACGTGTGCTGAAGTGTATTCTAAATGCCTAAATGAACAATATATTTATATTATGACGTCGTGTGCTGAAGTGTATTCTAAATGCCTAAATGAACAATATATTTATATTATGACGACGTGTGCTGAAGTGTATTCTAAATGCCTAAATGAACAATATATTTATATTATGACGACGTGTGCTGAAGTGTATTCTAAATGCCTAAATGAACAATATATTTATATTATGACTACGTGTGCTGAAGTGTATTCTAAATGCCTAAATGAACAATATATTTATATTATGACGACTTGTGCTGAAGTGTATTCTAAATGCCTAAATGAACAATATATTTATATTATGACGACGTGTGCTCAAGTGTATTCTAAATGCCTAAATGAACAATATATTTATATTATGACGACGTGTGCTGAAGTGTATTCTAAATGCCTAAATGAACAATATATAAATTATGACGACGTGTGCTCAAGTGTATTCTAAATGCCTAAATGAACAATATATTTCGTAACCATCCGTTGCAGATTTTTTGGGTTACGGCGGTAGTGGGATTTTAAAGTATCATACCCAATGCGCCAAAGGCTATCGGGCCGACGTCGGCCGCCGTTGGCCCGCGCACGACTGTGCGCTGGCCAACGGCGGCCGACGTCGGCCAGATGGCCTTTGGCGCATTGGGATAGTCACCCATTTCCTGCGTCTCAACTGTACCAGCTTTGAAATATGCGCTATAACTGGTTCTGGACTGCGTAAGGTAGTGGGATTCCCGATAGAGGGTCGCGTCAGCCAAAATACTCCGCCGGACGACCTCCGGCCAAAGATTATAACTTTACGATGGGAGAGCCGTTACAGTCAGTGTGAGTGGGGCGATGTGCGATAATTTCACACCTGTACTGACGTGACGTGTCGCTCGATAGCTGTTCCCTACAGGCACAGGATCACACAGCAGTGATTTGAAATTGAGGCTTCGACTGACTCCCTAGGAAGTTAGAAGAAACCTAAGGTACTCTCAGTTTTAAATCACTGTTGGTGTATCGGCCATGATAATTCAAGGGTAGTGACAGATTAGCTTGGCGCCAAGAGGCGCCAAGCTAATCTGGAACTACCCTTGAATTATCATGGTCGATCAATCGCCTGCAACTCGTACATAGTCGTTGGATGACACCTCCAAAATTTGGGCCAAAATTTATGGAATTCAGACGAAACCAATTTCAAGTCATTGTCAGTGTTAGCAGTCGGCCAAGTTCTGTGGCTATTCAAGACTGACAGCCTTAGGTGTATGCCGCGCTATCTTCATCGGCGGAGCCCACACGATCTATACTTCGCACTGCCTGCTGTCAAAACTAAACATCGTATGTCGCTGTTTTTGACGCGTTCGTGCACATATTTCAAATTTCGTTAATAGCCAGATGTCGATGTCACTTGCACCCTTCAAACGCTAATGACCGTAAACGAAGCTTGGATCGGCCAGATTTTCGATTGAAATGCTTAGAATACCCATATTTGTGAAATATTGCTGTACGGGGTATTCCTCCGCAAATTTATACGAACAAGGAATGGGATTCCAACGCAAGCGAGGCACGGTATGTGGTGCACGAAGCCAACACCAATGCCGTGATCGACATTGTGCACCTCTTCATTTGCACAGCCCTACTTTTTCCCGCCTTGCTGAGAAGCGGCATGCTCCGAACACTTTCATGCGCACGCTCGTTTCACAGCAATAAGGGGGATACTAAGTGAAACGGGCTGTGTATAGACGATGTCTACCTGTCTTTGTAGGAAGCACAGTTATGGTGTCTCGCCAGTGCGCGGTTTCTTGATACGTTTTAGTACCGGTCGATCACTAACTTTTTTCTGGCTGCACTGCAAACGGCCAGCGACTTCCTGGTCGGTTTGAGGCTTTTACTAGTATAAACGCCGATTCCGGCGGGCACGGCCAGCGAGAGTGATAGATTCTTGTGTGCCCTTGTATAGCAGCTACGTTTTGTGTCATGTGTGTCCTGCCTTGTGTCTTTCTGCACTTCAGATGATGACTTTTTGACGACCCGCACCCTCATGAGGCACTATATAATTATTTCATGAGGCCCTGCAACTGCAGGGCCTCATGAGAATCTATGCCTCTTGCTGACGTAAGGTTAAGGGCCTGTGCACCCCCTTCACCCTCCCCCTTACCCTCCGTACATAGCAGTCCGCAGGTAGGAGGAGTGTGCGCCGTTTACGCGGCTATCGTAAATCATCACTAAACCGCGTGAAGAAAAGGTGTGAGGCTGTGTCGGGAGGGGCCCTAAATCATCAGGAAGGGTCACCTGACCTTTATGGCCCTCCAACACCTGTTTGATAAAAGATATCGGGTGTAGCGACTACCACGGGTTGTTGGCTCGAGTCAGGGAAGCTATGACACCATTCTGCAAGAGGCTGGGCGTGGAACCTCACGAGCCTGGCAAGCAAGGAGTGAAACGACCGCAGGTCTGAATTGGGTTTTGAGCATTAACGCCGGTGATCCGGCCACTAACCCGTCTGCACGAGAGTGACATAGATTATCACGAGCCCCCGCAACTGTGGGGACTCGTGATGATCTGTCTCTTGCTGAGAAGTAGCAAGGATTGTTTATTTTTATCATATTTGCGGGGATCGAGGATCTACGGGAATGCGTCTTGCATACTTGGGGTGCGAATTTTTGTTGTTATTGACAGATGTTACGTGTTTTTTTGTTTGTTTTTTGTTTTGTTTTGTTTTTGGTCATAGGCTCGCGACGATCTATAAGGTTCTCATAAAAACGGGCGAGGATTTTGTGTTATTTGTAGTTTCTCGTATTTATACACTTTTTTTATTTTCAATCTGGCCTTTGAAAGGGATTAATAAACCTACTTTTTCCCATCAACATGTATATATCTGATCAGGCTCTTGAAATGCTATATTTATTATTTTGTATTGTGTCAGTGTGCATTTGGACCTATGAATGATTGCGTTTTTGTATGTTGTCGGTACCTTAGTTAATTTCAATTAGTTAGATTATCTGGATGTACAACGCTCTGGTGGGGATATTGCGCTATGGAAGAGTTAATTATTATTATTATTATTATTATTATTATTATTATTATTATTATTATTATTATTATTATTATTTCCTGTAGCGTAAGGGGTTACCTGGTGCTCATGACTTCGACGGTCACGGTGTTCTGATTCAGTTGAAAAGCAGCGTTGACAAGGTGGGCTTGAGAATTTCATTGAAGGAGGGGAGCACTGGACAGTTACGAACAGAGGCAGGGAGGCTGTTCCAGGGAGCAGAGCCATGATACTACATGAGAATGGATGAGTATCTGCATCAAAACTTTAAAAAAAGCAAAAGAATGACACTTATTCTGGAATTAACTGATTGAGACGTGATGGAAAATTTTTGCGTTTAGTTGTCCTCTGAAAACGGCAATACAGTTCTTGAGACACTTCGACCACGACAGTTCGAGGATGGCACCATCCTTGAACTATCATGGTCGATCCATATTTTATTGTAGCGAGTCAGGGCCTAAAGGGTTAACGCACACGTGCATGAGGTAAAGATAACTCAGTCTATACGTCACGCGAGTATCCCCGAAGGGGAATCAGACCTGAGAACGACCTCACTGAGTATCTTCTGTACCAGAAAAAGACAGACTCAAATGCGCTAAAACCTTGATACGAAAAGAATGTATCCGCATAGACCACTGCATATTGCAGTGGTTCATTCAGATATATGTGTCAAGTTTGCACAAGGAAAGATTTCGCTGCAGGAAGAAATCAGTACAGATGTTGCTGAGATAAGTTAATGAGGCGATGTGCTGAGTTAGGGAAATACCCACTGGCAGATTACGCCTTGAGGACATACATTTTACACATGTTTTCTTGTCATCAGGCGAACTTTCTGCACCAGTTGATAATAATAATAATAATAATAATAATAATAATAATAATAATAATAATAATAATAATAATAATAATAATAACAACAACGTGTTTTAGGCTTTGCCGATGGGGTTCATGTCGCCTGCAGGGTCCGGATCGGGAGCTGATGTTCAAAGTAAAAGTCGAGGGCTTAAACGGGTAACTGACCAGGAAGAAATAGGCTGTTAGAGCTAGGTCAGCGAGGAAAAGTGTGAAGAGTCGGAAAGAAGACAACAACAATTATTATTATTATTATTATTATTATTATTATTATTATTATTATTATTATTATGATATTGTTGATGCTGCTGTAGTTTTTTTTTTAATGCAAAAGCTGCCACATGATCATACACGTGACGTGTATGCTCCTCTCCTTCACCCCCACCCTCACCCTCACCCCTCACCCATAAAGAAAGTGGCATGGCTTTCTGAAACCATTTTATCAGATGCCACTGGCGCGTATTATCTTGTGACGATGGAGTCCATTTAAAGGGTGCATCTGTCAGATCTAGTCTCTCGGTCGGGTTTTTTCCCGCCACCTTTGATATCCAGACCTTTTGAGAATGGGTGGAGTCTTTTTAACCCCTTCAGTGCCAGCTGACGCAGAAGGTGATTTTGCAGTATTCGTTGATTCGACACTAAACCACCCTACATCTGTCCCAGGAACATGGATCCAAAGTAGTGTCAGCAAGAGATATAGATCCTCATGAGCCCCGGCAACTGCGGGGGCTCATGAGGACCTATACCTCATGCAGTCGGGTGGTATCAGTTCAGATTTCCTCGGCACTGAACGGTTTACAAAGTAAAAAGTCTTTCAGCCCATTTTTTTCCCCAAGCACTAAGAAGCGTCGTTTTTCACACACACATACTACGGGAAGCTCGCAGCGAGTAAAACTGAAAAAAAAAAGAAAAAAGATTTCGCACTTTTTTTTTCTTCTCAGCTGCACATTCATACTGTAGTAACTCCGACACGTGACACTTGGCCACGTTTGTTCAATCTGTCATCAGTCGCAGCAAAAGCGTCTATCTCACACCATCAGCATCTTGATCAGGCCACGCCACACACGGGCTAGATAAACTACAACGACAGCTACTGAACTGGGCCGATAACGCCACGGTGACTGCTCTCAATTTTTGTTTTCTTTCTCTGAAGTGCACTTTTGACTCATTCAGACCTGATAGTCTTCAAACCAGATATGGATCGGCCGTGATAGTTCAAAGGTGGTGCCAGAATAGCTTGGCGCCTGTGGCGGCGCCAAGCTATTCTGGCACCACCCTAGAACTATCATGGCCTATCTTTCTCCTGAACTTTTGATGCAGTCTTCAGAGGGCAAGTCCCAAAGTTGTGAATATCGGTTTCATGGTTAAACTCATCTAGAACTTTTTGCAACTGTGTGCAATAGCGGGTTAATGGTTAGCAATATTTCCTGACAAATTTCAAGTTCTCAGTTTGTCTTATAGTGCCGCACAATAAGGGCGTACTTTAGGTATGAAGCACAATAAGGGCGTACTTTAGGTATGAAGCACAATAAGGGCGTACTTTAGGTATGAAGCACAATAAGGGCGTACTTTAGGTATGAAGCACAATAAGGGCGTACTTTACGTATGAAGCACAATAAGGGCGTACTTTAGGTATGAAGCACAATAAGGGCGTACTTTACGTATGAAGCACAATAAGGGCGTACTTTAGGTATGAAGCACAATAAGGGCGTACTTTAGGTATGAAACACAATAAGGGCGTACTTTAGGTATGAAGCACAATAAGGGCGTACTTTACGTATGAAGCACAACAAGGGCGTACTTTAGGTATGAAGCACAATAAGGGCGTACTTTAGGTATGAAGCACAATAAGGGCGTACTTTACGTATGAAGCACAATAAGGGCGTACTTTAGGTATGAAGCACAATAAGGGCGTACTTTAGGTATGAAGCACAATAAGGGCGTACTTTAGGTATGAAGCACAATAAGGGCGTACTTTACGTATGAAGCACAATAAGGACGTACTTTAGGTATGAAGCACAATAAGGGCGTACTTTACGTATGAAGCACAATAAGGGCGTACTTTAGGTATGAAGCACAATAAGGGCGTACTTTAGGTATGAAGCACAATAAGGGCGTACTTTAGGTATGAAGTTTGAATGCCGTAAAATGAAAGACATTTCTGCGGCCCGTCTTTTCATTTCCTACACAGGAGAATTCCCCCGTTGTGCAGTACCCAACTTCAACTGCCCAACAGCAAGAGGTATGTATCCTCATAAGACCCCGCAGTTGCGGGGGCTCATGAGGATCTATACCTCTTGCTGACACCACTTTGAATCGAGGTTTCCTGGGACAGATAGGGCAGTAGCACACCTGTGTTACATGGCTTGTCAAAAGAAGAGCAGTAAAGTCTAATTTGAGGCAAGACAACATTGAAAACAAGTTACACTGGCGAATTTGAGCAATTAAAATCCCGCCCTGAAGCAAGAAAGAGTGTGCGCATATGGATTTTTCTTCAGGGTTACGCTCTTTCATTCTTTGTTCAGTCGTTATTAATGACTAAACCGGCTGCAACAATAGGAGTCGTCTATAAGGACGGATGTTGTACCAGCTGTTGGTGATGGACCGGGCAGGACTGCTTACTGACAGTGCCTGATTAGCTTTATGGATTGGGAAATATTTGGAAATGGTATACTAAACGTAAACCACAAAAATACACAAAATACACAAAAATCAGTTATATCTACATTTTAAGGTTCTTATTTTTTTTTTGGCCCATGTTTGTTATTATGTTTGACCGCTGGCGACTACTTCATGTTCGTTATTTTTTAATTTTTTTTCACAAGCGTGCAGCACGTCCTGAAAGCTTGTTGCGTCGGACGTTAGCAAGTCAATCAATCGTGCCTTTAGATTTGCGCTTACACGTAATCCTAGCATGAATCGGAATTTCTCGCTTTCTAAATATTCCGCAATCCGCACGTCTTTTGCGCTGAAAGTGTGGTTTTATTTTGTTTGTCGCACTGAAACTCCTCCATCCTCAATAAGACACAGATCTTTATAGACCTCTTTAGCCTGCAGGGACTAATGAGGATGCACACTTCTAGCGGACTATGTTTTTTCTTCATTCGCCTCTGTGCTTTTGTCAGAGGTTGGTTATCTGTTTTTGTTTTCGGGTTTTTATTTTTTCATGCAACAGCTTTTGGTCACTCGATCCTTTTTTGCTTATCCCCCGCCCTTAGTCAAGTAGGAATGCCAGCCCCTCCCAGCTTGCGAGAGGTATAGAGTCTCATGAGCCCCTGCAGGTGGGGCTCATGAGAATCTATGCCTCTTGTTCACGAAAACCTGCCCTAATCAGTCCCCCAAACTGAGGGTGTTATTTAGGGTTTAAGCTTGAGACTGCCTAGTGGAATGCTTCTTTCTCGGCTCTGTGGAAACAAAACCCTACATTATCACCCCGCTAGCATGGCGTTTCCAAAAGCTTGCTTCTGCAGGAGGCATAGATGCTCATGAGCCTAGGCAGTCGCAGGGGCTGATGAAGACATACACCTCTTGCTGGCACAAAACTTTCTCACGTATACCTGCATTTCTCCAAACTAAGAAAATCATCTGGATAATTTTTTTTTTTCACGACTGGTGACTAGAAACTAAAGCAAGTACGCAAAAGACCAACGGGCCGAAGTCGGCCGCAGTGGGCCCGCGCACGATCGTGCGCGGGCCCACTGCGGCCGACTTCTGCCCGATGGCCTTTGCGAACTAGGATATTCCTCCCACTGTAGAATGAAAAGGCGGAATTCGCAATGTGGCACTCGAAGTGTGAAGACTAGCAATCTTTTTCACGCTGCAAAGTTACCTGGCTGGTTTTATGCATGTAAATTTGTTATCGGGGTTTTGTGCTTTAAGTAATGTATTTTAGATAGGTTACTTTTTGTTTGCTGTTTTATTTTCATGTCCAATAAATGAGCTTTTCGGTTTGCATTATGCATGTGGAAATGTGCTTATGTCTGTTTACAAAAATGCACACTGCACAACCAATGTATACGTAGAATGGTAACAACGCACAGAGGATCCCTCGAAGTTGATTTCAATATCCTCAGTGCTTTAAAAAATTCTTTATAGCTTTACTGTATGAATACAAACGAGTTTCAACAGGAGCTTTCTTTATTGATTTTCATGTATATTCATTTTAAACTGTACCCTTACGTGTGTATACACGTGTGCGGCTTTCGCCGCAAAACCAAAACGAAACATACAAACAAACAAAATCTGTTCAATAAAGCATTGACATTTCAATTAAATCACAGTATCGAAGAATATCAACCCTACAGGAATCATCGCGACAAAAAGCTCTACTGACAGCTAAACGGTTAGCAGCCATGCTCAAAAGTGACTAGCCAGGAGGGTGTGTGTGTGTGTGTGTGTGTGTGTGTGTGTGTGTGTGTGTGTGTGTGTGTGTGTGTGGGAGAGTGAATTTTTCCCCGTGAAAGGCAAAAGACAGTAAGATGGGTTTTTGTTGTTGTAAAAAAGCGAAATGTTCATTTCTATTACAGTGCAAATTTCGCTCTCCACAAAAAGGACTTATGTTGGTGGTTTTTTTTTTTTTTTTTTTCCTTCAGAGGGCAGAATGCGAGTCGACGTGTTATATAGTGTGCAGATGTGACAAGATAGGCTGGGAGGATGACAGACACTGTCAAACAGCGTCTCAACAGCCTTCCCGCCGAGTACTATTGTCAGTGTTAACCGTCTCCTTCTCAGCGCCAGCTGCACGCCCGTGTATGGATCGAGCGTACAGCCTCCAGAGCAATACCCTTGAGTCACCACGCTCGTTCCATCACCTGCGATTAGCCCGTTTTGTGCCATCAGTATTTTGCGAGAAAAAAGGCTGGACAGAATATTTTTGGAAGAGAAGTCTTGAAGGGCAGTCATTAACCCTTTTCATCCTGATACGCCCGTTTCTTGAAATAAATCTGACTGTGATAGTTCAAGAGTGGTGCCAGAATAGCTTGGCGCCTGAGGCGCCAAGCTATTATGGGGCCACCCTTGAACAAAAACGGTTGATCTATCTCCCACTCTGTAAAGTAATGTTGTGGGTTAAAGATCATCATCCTAAATGGTGGTCTTTAATGACAGGTGACACCTTTTAATGACTGATGATCTCTTACAAGGGCAGTCACTCAAAACAGGTTCTGCTGTAGTGTGATGTCTATACGCTACAGTCAAGAACATAGGGGCTCATTGTTGACAAACAATCCTCTTTTGTTGTGAAACATGACTTTGCCTTATTGTGTTTGAAAAATGAAAGGCCTCATTATTTGAAATAGCATGTTATGTCTAGCTACCGGTCTTTCATCGATTTCAGCTTGATATTAAAACCAGCTGTTGATGTACATGTGCGTCTTCGCACGGGTTGTCTCCCGGCCTCGATTCGCTACCGCGGATCAGCGGTAGCGAACCGAGGGAGACAACCAATGTCGTAGCCTTCTAGGTCGAGGTATAGTGCGGAAACAAGACTGGTGAAAGTTTATGTAGCTCCTGTGCGTGGGAGCTCATGGTCATTTTTAACCCTTTGGGTGTCGGTAGCGATTTTGGTCGAGGTGATTCCTGCGGGAAATACCTCGACCAAAATCGCTACCGACACCCAAAGGGTTAAGGATAAACAAGAAGGTTTTGGCCGAATGACTATTTCGAATGACAATTTTTTTCGCTAAAAAAGAAAATATTATCAAGACTACTTTGAACTGAAGTTAGAGAGAAAGCGGATATTAGGATGGAGAGAGAGAGAGAGAGAGAGAGAGAGAGAGAGAGAGAGAGAGAGAGAGAGAGAGAGAGAGAGAGAGAGAGAGAGAGAGAGAGAGAGATCTGTGCACTGACACGTTTTGTGTAAACACAAAAGGGGAGAAATAAAAGTCGAATAAGTAATCAACCTCAGCCTCAAAATCAGCACTCTTGCCCCAACCCCACTCCTCTGAAGATGTGCGTCGGAATCCACCGTTATTCGTGTACACTACTCACAAGCTGAGAGGGAGAGAGAATGAATGCATAAATGAAACTTTATTTTACAACGGTTAAGGCATTGACATCGTCATCGACACAGCCATTTGACAAACCTGCCGTTGCTAACAACTGCAAGACTATTACCAAATGTACATACATATAAGTAAAACATGATACCTGCAGACAACTGACAACACTGTTCACATAGACAGACATACTCATAGACTCACAGACCCCCCCCCCCCCTCCCCACACACACACACACGGAGCTAAGTAGTTCAACTGATATATGAAAAGAATAACAGGCTTAATTGGGAATAAATTGGACCTAGCATAGAAAGAGACATTATACATGTAGTTAACCCATTCAGCCCTGACGCACTACAGCAGGAGATGGATCGACCATGATAATTCAAGGGTAGTGCCTGTCGGCGCCAAGCTAATCTGCCACTACCCTTGAATTATCGTGGTCGATCCATCTCCTGCAACAGGTGCCTAGTCGTTAGATGGCGCCTCCCAAATTTGGGAAATACTTGCGTCAGGCTGAATGAGTTAAAGCATCCCTACGAGTGATCCACGAAATACTAGCAGAGACTCTTTTTTAAAACAGGCTAGCGAGGAGGTGAATTTTACATTTTACATTTTACCATTTTACAGAGAGAGAGAGAGAGAGAGAGAGAGAGAGAGAGAGAGAGAGAGAGAGAGAGAGAGAGAGAGAGAGAGAGAGAGAGAGACGTCTTAGTATTACCCGTCCACTGCCAGTGCACTCAGGCTGTGTTTCTAAAAACTGTGTTTATCCAAAGCTAAAGATCCCCAGCCGTCAAAGGAACATGGATTCAAAGTAGCTTTTAGCAAGAGGTATAGATCCTCATGAGCTCCCGCAACTGCGGGGGCTCATGAGGATCTACACCTCTTGCAAATTGGGTGGTTTTCAAATTTGTATTTCGCATGGCAGAATATAAACCTCCGTGACTATCCCATCCCTCGTTAGATGCACATGACACCGACCTGTACTGACCAAGCAAAAGGTTTAGATCCTCATGAGCCCCTGACTGCAGTACCAAGGGCTGATCAGAATCTACGCCCCCTTTGCAGACAGCCATTCATCGGGCTTTCACACCCATTCTCTCCCTCCTCCGCCTTCTAAATCCGCGAGCTGTTTGACATTTTGATAGAGAGGTGGTCGCCGCCATAAATTGCGAGCATTCCACCTTAAACGCGCGTGTTTACCCCTAACTTTACCTGCGAGCCGGAGAGAAACTGCCGTGTTTAGCTGATGTTTTTCTTAGGACGCGTCCCGCGAAACACCAGCGAAACACCGAGGCGAGTAAACACTGGCAGACTGGAGGGTGATGAACAGGCCGTCCAACGTGTCTGGATTGCAACCGCGCCGGCGTTTAAAAACTTCATACTCACCTGCAGCGCACCGCTAACCCGTTCACTGATGGGGGGAAAAATGCGAACGCAAACCCGACTGCAAGAGGCATAGATCCTCATGAGCCCCCGCTGACGCGGGGGCTCATGAGGATCTACGCCTCTTGCTGACAATCTTTTTTGTCTAGCTTTCGTGGACGCCGGTCTGGAGCCTTATTGTGCGCCTTGAATTAGAGAAAAATTTCAGGAACACGCTCTGCGTCCACTGGTAGTTAAAGGGTTACACTTACCTGAAACTTACTTGTAGTCTACAGGTGAGCGCAGGTGAAGATGTTCCCGGGATAGAGTTGGCTAGGTTTTTAAAAAAAAATTTTACGCCCGGCACCAACTGCTGGGGGGCGGGGGGGGGGGTGGGGGTGGGCGCGCCGAGCGGATCAGAAAAGGCGGCACAATGTCCTCGGTCAGACGGATTCAGTTCGAGGACATGTTGCTTGGTTGGTCGCGGGCCAACCATACGACACTGATCGAATCGAAGACATTTTGTTCTGAGCATGAGACAGCCTCGGCTGACGTAGACCCGAGTGCCCTTTTGTCGTTGGGGGCGGGCCAACTACGGACAACGTCGGCCCGAGACCTTTTTGCTCATTTTGAATAATGCATGGCTTTGAGCTGTTGTCCATTCACGGTCTCTCTCCATCTCGTGCGATTTCAGGTCAGTTCGAGCAAGATCATTTGAATAATGCATGGCTTTGAGCTGTTGTCCATTCACGGTCTCTCTCCATCTCGTGCGATTTCAGGTCAGTTTGAGCAAGATCATTTGAATAATGCATGGCTTTGAGCTGTTGTCCATTCACGGTCTCTCTCCATCTCGTGCGATTTCAGGTCAGTTCGAGCAAGATCATTTGAATTGATGCATGGCCGGCTTTGAGCTGTTGTCCATTCACGGTCTCTCTCCATCTCGTGCGATTTCAGGTCAGTTCGAGAAGATCATTTGAATAATGCATGGCTTTGAGCTGTTGTCCATTCACAGTCTCTCTCCATCTCGTGCGATTTCAGGTCAGTTCGAGCAAGATCAGATGGGACCTCTTGCGCTCGCAAAGGCCCACACACGCTGTACCACACCCATCAGAAGTCTTCCCACATTTCACGCAACGTGTGGTAAACGACAGATTTCAAACTGTTTCACGATCCATTGCTCTCTCCCGACTTGACTTTTGTCCGAAAGGATATTTCGAGCCCAGGTGAAGCCCAAAGTTGTGCCACGTCCAGACCGCTCTCGGCCGCACCGCTTTCTCGAAATCGCCATGTTGCTGGCAAAGAGGTTAACTTATTCTGCCTGCGACACACCACAGCAAGGTATGGCTCGACCATGATAGTTCAAGGGTGATGGCAGAATAGCTTGGCGCCTTTAGGCGCCAAGCTATTCTGCCACCACCCTTTAAACTATCATGGTCGGCCTGTCTCCTGAATTGTGACGCAGTCCTGAGAGGAGAACTCCAAGATGTGGGTATTTCGCACCTCGAGCACAATGAGTTAAGCCCAATGCGTTAAACCTCTTTAATGCTGTTGACGATACCGCGGAAAAGACAAGTAGTTACGTGCTGTTGACGATACCGCGGAAAAGACGTGTAGTTACGTGTATTTTCCTGCGAGCTGTGTCGTGAGTAGCAGTCAAAGGGTTAACGTTTCCCATTGGCCTCCGGAGATGAAAGGCGTGTGATACAAGCCGCTGAGCGGGTCTACAAGTAACAGGTAGGGATGCTCTGGGGTGGATCAGTTCAAGTGTGATGTATCGGAGGGGGAAGCAACCTTTCGACGATAATTCATTTTCTGCCAGTGAAAATTTCAACAGCTTCACCCATTTCATTGCCAGGGGCACATGACGAACGCCAAAACAACCGCAAGAGGTAGAGATCCTCATGAGCCCCCGCGACAGTGGGGGATCATGAGGATCTCTACCTCTTGCTGACCCACATTTATATCCGTGTTTCTCACGTTTAGCCATCAGTGGACTGAAGTTTGAGGTGCTTTCATCATTCATGCCACTGCCAGTGAAAACTTCAACGCTGATGGCAAAGGTATCATTTTTAGATTGCCGCGGACTCTCGTCCCGTATTCTGGCACCGGTCTGAAAGCATCCAGAAGCCGGGGCAGATCTGCCTTGCAAAAGACAGTAAGTCCATTATTTTTCTGTGAAAAGAGAATTTTTTACAAATTGCAAAGTAGTGAAGATGGACTTACTGCAGTATCTTGTCTTTTGCCTTCACAGATCAGAAGAGATGTTAGCTATACAAATCTACTGGGAAAGAGAATTGGTCCCTTCTTGAAAAACACGACCTAGGGCCGACGCCATTTTACCGCATCCGTCCGACACAAAAGTCACATGAGACCAGGAAGCGGCAAAGAACATCATGAGCCCCCACATTCGCGAGGACTTATGAAGTTCTTTGCCTCTTGCAGTTGGGCGGTGTGCACATTTTTTTTTTCTTTCTGGCAGCGTAGGGGTTGAAACATCTGTTTGGGTTTTAGCCGAGCCAATCTGTTTTATACGACTTGACCCAGGTTTTGCTGATCTTTTCGGAATTATCGTTGTTCCGCCCCATTTATTATTCCATCCTCCCGGCCGATTGCAAATCCATCCATCCATCCATTGTTTCATCCATCCATCCATCCATCCATCCATCCCCTCGTCAATAACCCACCAAGCCACCCATCCATCCGTCCGCCCGCCAACCCACCCACCCACCCACCCAAACCCACTCATCCATCCATCCATTCATCCATCCATCTACCCGCCACCCCACCTTCCACCCACAAACATACCAGTCCTTTTTCCCATCCATCCATTCATCAAAGATTTCGCTGGTCAGTCCATGTCAATGACCATCACCCGAGATACCGGAAATTCCCTCAGTAAGACTGGTGTTGCAGTTAGGAATCTGGTCCGAGCAGGTGGTTTTTGTCCAGCGTTGACAGTTGGACGATAAGGCTTCTCAGCTAATTACGATAAGGTACCCACATTCTTGACCGTCTGATGATGCACCTGTTATTAACTCTTTGGCTGTCGGTAGCGCCTTTTGTCGCGATGATTTCTGCAGGAATCCAGTCAGCCAGCCAGTTCTACAGAAATCCAGTCAGCAGCCAGTCCTACAGAAATCCAGTCAGCCAGCCAGTCCTACAGGAATCCAGCCAGCCAGTCAGTCCTGTAGGAATCCAGTCAGCCAACCAGTCCTACAGGAATCCAGTCAGCCAGCCAGTCTTACAGGAATCCAGTCAGCCTGCCAATCCTGTAGGAATCCAGTCAGCCAGCCAGTCCTGCAGGAATCCTGTCAGCCAGCCAGTCCTACAGGAATCCAGTCAGCCAGCCAGTCCTACAGGAATCCAGTCAGCCTGCCAGTCCTACAGGAATCCAGTCAGCCAGCCAGTCCTACAGGAATCCAGTCAGCCAGCCAGTCCTACAGGAATCCAGTCAGCCAGCCAGTCATACAGGAATCCAGTCAGCCAGCCAGTCCTACCGGAATCCAGTCAGCCAGTCAGTCCTACAGGAATCCAGTCAGCCAGCCAGTCCTACCGGAATCCAGTCATCCAGCCAGTCATACCGGAATCCAGTCAGCCAGCCCGTCCTAACGGAATCCACTCAGCCAGCCAGTCCTACCGGAATCCAGTCAGCCAGCCAGTCCTACAGGAATCCAGTCAGCCAGCCAGCTCTACAGAAATCCAGTCAGCCAGCCAGTCCTGTAGGAATCCAGTCAGCCAGCCAGTCCTACAGGAATCCAGTCAGCCAGCCAGTCCTACAGGAATCCAGACAGCCAGCCAGTCTTACAGGAATATAGTCAGCCAGCCAGTCCTACAGGAATCCAGATAGCCAGCCAGTCCTACCGGAATCCAGTCAGCCAGCCAGTCCTACCGGAATCCAGTCAGCCAGCCAGTCCTACCGGAATCCAGTCAGCCAGCCAGTCCTAGAGGAATCCAGTCAGCCAGCCAGTCCTACAGGAATCCAGTCAGCCAGCCAGTCCTAACGGAATCCAGTCAGCCAGCCAGTCCTACAGGAATCCAGTCAGCCAGCCAGTCCTACAGGAATCCAGTCAGCCAGCCAGTCCTACCGGAATCCAGTCAGCCAGCCAGTCCTACCGGAATCCAGTCAGCCAGCCAGTCCTACAGAAATCCAGCCAGCCAGTCCTGTAGGAATTCAGTCAGCCAGCCAGTCCTACAGGAACCCAGTCAGCCAGCCAGTCTTACAGGAATCCAGTCAGCCAGCCAGTTCTACAGGAATCCAGTCAGCCAGCCAGTTCTACAGGAATCCAGTCAGCCAGCCAGTCCTACAGGAATCATAGCGACAAAAAGCAATAATGATAGCCAAAGGACTAACACATAGACCTCCAAGGTCGAAAGTCCTCTGTCCTCTGAAGACTACGAACCAGTTTAGCACGTAGAATGACCATGACAGTTCACGGGTGGTGGTAGAATAGCTTGGCGCTTAGAGGCGCCAAGCTATTCTGGCACCACCATTTAACTATCATGGTCGATATTTCTTTATGCTGTAGTGTATCAAAGCTGAACGGGTTAACTCGCTCAAGAACGAACACAGTGGACTGTCTGGGCACACGTGCAGATGTATGTACAAGTCGGCTGGGCCTTGCCGACCGAAAAGGTCATGAGTTTTGTTTCCACCCAGTTCCACTGAAATCACTTTCTTGGTCCACTTATAGTTAAAAAGAGCCCCTTTCCCTGCAAGATTTTTGCTTCATTTTCTGTTGTTGAAAGATATAATTATTTGTTTCCATCACGATTACTGTTTCTTTGTTTGTTTCTCTCTTTGTTTCATTTTCTCCATGTGTTTCTTTAAACATTTCTTCTTTTTCTCTTCTTCTTTTTTTGTTCTATCAAGGTATTTTCTCTTTGTCTTCTTTTGTTTTTTTCCCCCTATTTTCTTCATTGGCGTATCTGCAATTTAAAAGAAGTAAACCTTACTCTATGTACACCTGCCGCTTTTGGCACAGACCACGCGTCTCACGTGCAACCCCTGTCAGCATAATCCTTCTGCCTGTTTTATTTGCAAAGGGCATAGATTCTTATGAGAACCTGCAGTCGCAGGGACTGATGAGAATCAATACCTAAGGTTGGCAAAATTCGTACCCATATTTTACTTCCGTCCGCAGTCCACAGACAGGGAGTCAGCGGGTTTGCCACTGGACATGAATTATTATTTCGAAACCATCGCCAAAAAAAAAAAAAATCTCATGCACGTCCTGAGAAATCTTGTTGCTGTCCAGACATTGAGCAATGCACAATCAGCCATCCAACAAAATGAAAGCCTGTCTACTTTCCTAAACGCCGCGCTATACAGCTTCTGGACGAAGTCAGCAAGAAACGGCATAGATCCTCATGAACCCCGCACCTGCGGGCGTTCATGAAGATCTGTGCCTCTTGCCTTTGGCTGTTCTCGGTGTCCCGGCAGTGAATAGGTTACACGTATCACTCCACACCGAGGCCACATCTACGCGGGAACAAGGGAGAACTGCTGTCACCGCGCGGAAGTTACCTGTGTGCCAGACAGATAGATGTGGAATCGGCTTATCGGACCCACAACACTGTCAAACGACAGTCGGAGTGCTGCTCGCTACGGCAGATAGGCCGTAATGGCCAGCTTTGTGGGATAACAGGAAGGTCGTCAGTAGTGATGATGACGGCAGTGGTGATGGTGGTAATGATGATGATGACGGTGATGATGCAGTGTTTATTGTGCTTAATAATACCAGATGCCAAGAAAGTGACAAGATGTAAACGAACGAACGAATAAACGAACGAATGAACGAACGAATGAACAAACCAACCAACCAACCAGTCAACCAACTAACAAACAAAGAAGAAAGGAAGAAACGAAAGAACGAAGAAAAAAAGAAACAAAAAACAAACAAACAAACAAACAAACAAAAAACAAGGAAACAAACAAACAAGCAGACGAAACGTAACTTACTGTCTTTTGCTAAATCAGAGCAGTCTTCTAGGTTAACTATTTTTGCTTGCTTATCTTACTTTATGTGAAGGCAGAACATCGTAAGACTTGGCGTGTGGCTTAGGGTGTTACAGAAGTCGCTTGGGATGACACGTCATCCCAAACGTCTAAAGAGCAGGGAATGTTCTTAAATTGGACTGATCCAAAGACCAGCAATAGGCATAGACCTTCCTTAACCCCTGCTGATCTAGGCCTCGTGAAGGTATGAAGTAAGAATGTGTGGATTTGTCCCATCCGTCTGAGGAGCAGGGTGTCGTTTAATTGGACTGACCCATAGACCAACAAGCCCAACAACCGCAGGTTGCAGGGGCTAATGAGAATCTATGCCTCTTGCAGACACAAGGTACGTGAATGAACCGTCTTCAAAACTACACAGAAGGTGTAAAAACTAGATGTTTTCCAACGTGTACGAAACACAGATGTAAATGAAGTCCCGCCTGTCCCCACTGACCACTGAAAGGTACGAATCATCTTTGGGCACTGCAGCTATAGGGGTCAATGAGAATCTGTAACTCATGGAGAAGCTAGGATGGTTGGTTAGTTCAGGGTTTAACGTCCACGGCACCGAAGTGATAATGGCGGGTAATGGGGCACAGGGAAATCTATTACCTATGGAGTACGACCTGAACACTGATCAATTCAGGCGCACTGCAACTGTTCCACTTTGATTTACCAGGACCTTTTAAACGGAGAAACTAGGGACCTGGACCGGACCTTGTGCAAGAGGTGTGAAGACTCGGTGTGTTCAACAGTATCACTCGGCTTTCTCTTGTTACAAGTCATTGTCGCATTTCAAGCTGTTCGCGTGCTTGTCGCGCCGACATATATATGTGTGTGCTGGTCTGTGATTTTGGGACCTTACGGCCGGACAATATTTAACTCATCGTTGTATCTTGAAGTATGTGAAGACATTCATCTTGAAAAAGACGGACGAACGATTGAACAAAGAAAGAAAGAAAGAAAGAAAGAAAGAAAGAAAGAAAGAAACAAGAAACTAACTAACTAACTAACTGGCAGACGAATGGACGAACGAACAAACAAACAAAGTCTCACGGCAGAAAGGGCGCCGATATGGAAATACAATGTTCTTGTAGCCTGATTTACTTCAGCTGGAGATAGAATGACCGTGATAGCTCACTGGTAGCCTGAGGAGTCAAGCTAATATAGCACTACCCGTGAACAATGATGCTCCATTTATCTCCAGCAACTGACACACACTCGCGAAACGACACCTAGACGTTCAGCCTTTAGAGCAAACCCTTTGGCTGTCGGTAGCGCTTTTTGTCGAGGTGATTCCTGCAGGAATCACCTTGACAAAAAGCGCTAACGGCAGCCAAAGGGCGAATACACCAAAAAGTAACAACGGAAGGAGAAACCACACACATTCCAGTTTTGTTTTGATTTTGTTTTTGTTCTGGCACAATTACCAAGGAAGCCCGAGCCAAGATGTTGCCGTGTGTATACTTACTGTGCCTGTAGCATCATCATCGTCTCAGCCTTGCCAAAGTGTTGACAGGTCGGCGAACACACGGTCGATTCTCATTTGCACAAATCTGCATGCATGTGCTGCCTCAAATATCACGTGCATTGAGGTGGAGAGGGGGTGCGTGGGTTGTTTTTGTCACAGTTTCACGAACGAGTAAAAGAAATAAACGATAAAGAAAGAAATGTGTTTTGAAAGAACAAGCACAAAACGGTAGTTTCGTGCTCGTTCTTTCAAAGGATTTTTTTTCTACTTGTTTATGCTCTAGTTTTTCTTTCTTATTTGTTTATTTGTTTTTGCATTTCCGTCATTTTTGGGCATTTCATTTCGCTGTATTAAGTTCTGTCAGTCACAGATCCAAGAAACTTAAATCGGAGATGTCACTTCTTTTCTTTTAAATAGAAAATTTGTAATGACTCATATATCACAACGACCGCATGCCACGAATCGCGCAAAATTACGATAATTACGTGTCACGATTGTAACCCATACCCCCTCCCCCCTTTGCACGTGCGGCTAAAAGGGGCCAGCGCGTGCATCTGACCTCATGAACTCATTTAGTAGCCGATCAAGGATGAGTGGTTGAGTGCAAGGAGATGATAACGAAGTATACGTTCGGACCGGGTACCTGCGTGCTGGTCTGCGATAATGTACCTTACGGCCTGACACCATAAGGTCCAAAACCACAGACCAGCACACACCTGGCCGCCCAGGGCTTCTGTGTGTCTGAAGTGTTATGTTCCGGAAGGTGCTTTTAGCCAAATATTAATGAATAGTTGTTGCAGCTGAAAAACATTTTTGTCCAAATGCAGGGTGACTGCCAGCGTTTGATTTTCCAGAACTACCCCATTGCGTAAAGGGCCCGATGGCCTTTCCTCACTGGGACGTTGTTGTTGTTGTTGTTGTTGTTTGTTTTTACGCAGTGAGTCTAAAAGTGTTTTCTGCTGAACGGTTTTCTGTTTAAAAAAAAAAAAAAAAAAAAAATATAGCCAGAGGTAGGAAGACGAAAACACTGGTAAGGTACAGAAATTATGCTCTCTTTACGACATGTGCCCGAGATAGTGTCCAAAATCATTGGACAGGTGTGATATGCATGAAAGCGGACGTTAACGTCGGCTTGCTCTAATTAGAGAGTCCTAGCCTTCTGTAATAAACATTAAAAGTTAGAACTTCACATTTAGACCAAGCCGACGTTTTGACTCTGCCTTCTTGCACACCACTCCAGAGCACAAAATATCAGTTCTGCCGCTCTATTACCGCAGTGCCAGTTGAGGGAAAAAGGGACCCTAAACATCTATGCCTTTTGCAAGTTAGAGTGGGGGTGGATATGAGTTTTGCCAGCCGTGTTTTGTAATAGGCTGGATTATGAAGTTGTGTAACAGCCGAATTTATGGGCAGAATATATACATAGGCCTAGATAAGATTTTACTGTTGAAGATATGGATGCAGATATTAACTCAGATACCGTCCATGACAGTAAAAATTAGGACCATTGAGTCCCAAGGTTGAAATGATCAAATTTAGGAGTTGTCCTCTGAAGATTTGTAGGTTACCTTTCAGGAGACCGAATGACTATGATAGCTCAAGGGTGGTGTCAGAATACCACCCTTGAGCAATCGCGATTGGTCATATCGCAGTTGTAGTGTGTCAGGTAGAGAATTTTAATGAGTTAAAATTCTTATTATCTCTAGTTCCGAATGTTCCTAACTTAGTAGGTGTATTTCACGCTGGTTTTAGTTGTATGACCTATGTAAGATATGCGTATTGAGCTAACTTGGCGGGGTTTTCCCCACAGCTGATACTATACATTCAGTTGAGAGATGGTTTCCTGAATGGTCAGTTATGATCAACAGCTGATGATGATTAGGATGATGATAGACACGTATAGCGCTTTAAAAAAAAATGCTAATCATACTTGCAGCAACTCGGTTAGGGAAATTTCTCGCCAAAAATATTACAAGTGATTTTTTGCCAAGGAAGAGGTTATGATCGAGAGGATAACTTGCTGTTCGGAACAGTAATGGGGGTATAATGTTGGTTGAAGTGGGGGGGGTGGGGTGGGTGGGTGGGGGGGGGGGGCAGAAACAGGTAATGTAGTGCATTTTGTAGCGGAAGTGGTTAGGTCAAGTACGACGAAAGATGAAAACTCATCCGCTCAGCTCACGAAACGGTGTACGTCATTCACGTGTAGGGCAACGGCTGTGTTTAATGCAAGCCAGGCAATGGGAGTAACTTGTTACTTTTACCTGCGGGCCAGGTGAGTCGAGCGACGGAGGGTGTTTGTGCAGGTGTGGTGTGGGTGTTAGGCCGGGAGATGTGCTGAATTGTTCAATCTCTTCACGCTCCAATTTTGCAGGATGAACACCCCATGGTCTCGTCCTCATGAGAAACACTGATGTAAAATGTGCTTGTTCTTTTTTTGCGTTCGATAGACATTTATTGATGGCCGTGTGAAATTCTCAGTGCGCCTAATGCCACGAATTGAGCCGCTTTCAGGTCTTCAGCAGGTTCCGGATGGAACCGTTTTCTTCAGGCCTTCAGCGGGTTCCCAGAGTTTGAGGTGCCAGTAAGAAATTTTTTCCGCAAGGGGCATAGATCATCATGAGACCCCGCAATTTGCGGGGGCTCATGATGATCTATGCCTCATGAAGACGGATGGATTTTTAATTTTTACTCTTGTCCCAATGCATTCAGGTCCATATTTTCATTCTCCCCCCCCCCCCCACACACACACATTCTTCTGTACTGTAAATTAGCAGTTCGGCACAGTCGTCTTATCGGATAGGCATTTATTCACCCTTGGTACACAATGCAGTGGTCAACCATGATACTTAAGAAAAAACACCCTTAAACTAGCTTTCTTGATCTTTGTCCTGATGAAGTACCTAAAGGAACTTCGAGGATGAACGCTTAACTCATTCAACCCCACGCACGTATTTCCCAAATTTTGGAGGTGTCATCTAACGCACCTGTTGCAGGAGATGGATCGACCATGATAATTCAAGGGCAGTGCCAGATTAGCTAATCTAGCACTACCCTTGAATTATCATGGTCGACCCATCGCCTGCTGTAGTGTGTTAGGGCTGAATGGGTTAAACAGTTGTAGCTTGAACAACGTCTCGTTTTCACATTCATAAATAGAGAAGTAGTGTTAGCGAAACTAGACTTAATTTGAACGTGGTCTGTTGGTCTCCGAGACATTGCAAGCTGCATGGAATGAACTGAAGAATGAAAAAAAAAAAAAAAAAATGCACTTAAATTCACGTGCAGTCTGGAACCGCAACCGTGCGAACCTGACGCCCATGAACATGCTTGATACCTGACTCCACGTGCATTGGTTGGTACCTAGCTTGTGCGTTTCTTCTCACTAGCTGATTGTTTTCTCGGGACATTCTGGTGTTTCCCCCTTTTCCCTTTCCCGTCTGCTTTGTATATTTGGCCAATTCTGACACCTATTACTGTTGTTTGGTATTTGGTACGTGTTGAGCGTGCTCAGTACTTTCAAAGCGGGTGCCGACTTTATATGCGCACGTGTTTCGGGTATCTCGCTTAGTCCATAGCCATTATAATATATTACAGTAAGAGATGGATCGACTATGTTAGTTCAAGGGTGTTGCTAGAAAAGCTTGGCGCCTTAGTCTGGTCGTGGTATCCCCTGAACTCGTATGAGTGGACACATCACAGGTGTGGCAACTTCACCTGAGGTTTCGTTACGACTCAGATACCTTACATACGTGTTGCCATTGTGGGCAAAATCGGTATGTCTCCCCCCCCCCACCTCCCCCCTTCCCCCCCTTCCCCCCTCCCTCCCCCTCTCTCTCTCTCTCTCTCTCTCTCTCTCTCTCTCTCTCTCTCTCTCTCTCTCTCTCTCTCTCTGTGTGAAGGTGTAGAGTTTGTTTTTGTGTTGTCTTTATGAGCTCAGAAGCGCTTTCGCCGGTAGATTTTCGTGTCATCCGTTCTTTAGATCTCGACTCCCGGGTCAGAATTGCGTTCTTAATTTGTTGAGGTTCAGTTTCACAGACATTTCTTTTGGCAGGCTGAATGGCCGTCGAGTCTGTCAGAAAACATAGAACAAAATGAAGACAGCAAGAGGCATAGAGTCTCATGAATTTGCGCTGGGTGGGGGCTTTTGAGTATCTATGTATGACATTTCTTTTGGCAGATTGATTGGCTATCGAGCACGTTTCGGAAAACATAGAACACAATGAAGACAGCAAGAGACATAGAGTCTCATGAATTTGCGCTGGGTGAGTGGGCGGGTGGGGGCTCTTGAGTATCTTAGTATGACGGATGGATGCAAATTTGAAAACACTCCCATTCCAATGACACGCCGAAACCGACTCAAAAGCACTACTCTGGAAAAAAATCACAAAAACCTGCAACTAAGTTACTTTTGTTTAAAGAAAGCTGAATAAACAAACAACAACAACAACAACAAAAACAACAGCAACGAACCTGCTAACCAAACAAACAGGTAAACAACAATAATGGCGACAATAACACGACATTCAAACTTCGCTAAGTATATTGTATGCCATCACTCTAATAAACAATAAACTCAGATCAGAAAATACCTCACTACCGAAGCTGCCACCAAACTCGCTGTCTCTCTCATCTTATCTCGCATCGACTACTGCAACTCTCTCCTTTCTGGCCTTCCTCACTCCACCACTCTCACTCTCCAGCGCGTCCAGAACAATGCTGCCCGCCTCGTCCTCAGAAAGAAAAAATCCGACCACATCACTCCCCTGGTCAAACTCCTTTACTGGCTCCCCATCCCCCAACGCATCCAATACAAGATTCTATCTCTCTGCTACAAATCCCTGAACAACTACGCTCCTGCGTATCTCTCCAACTTACTTCACCCCTACACTCCTCCCCGCTCCCTCCGCTCCGCCTCTGACCCTCTCCGCCTCCTCATCCCCCGCACCAAACTCAGCACTTTCGGCCCCCGCTCTTTCTCAGTATACGGTCCAACCACCTGGAACACTCTCCCACTCTCTCTCCGCCAGAAACACTCGCTCTCCTCCTTCCAGTCTGCCCTCAAAACTCATCTCTTTCAACAGTTCTAGCACTATATCACCACACTCCCCAGCCCAAGCTGACCGTCCTAATGCATCTTCACTATTTGTGTTACGTGAGTCATTGTCTAAAGCGTGCGCATGCGTGTGCGAGTTGTGAGTGCGCGCTTAGAGTTATAATTATTATAAGATAAGCGCATTATAAATACCGTAATTATTATTTTATTATTAACAAGGAAGAAAATTGAACAATATATTCAAACCATTTCCCGTCGTTTATTAATACGTTTTTATGCATGTACAAATAACTGCAGCAGGCGATTCCTACAACGTCTAACGTTTGGCGCTGGATGGTAAAGGGTTACTGGGTTTACAAAAAAAAAAATAAAAAAAAATGGTCTAACAACCAGATAGCAGGCGACATCGCGCGAGTGTGTCATCCCGCCTTGTCTGAAATCTGAAGAACAAAAGCTCGAGCGAGAGGCTAATGAGCTGATTAATGCTGAGGCATGCAAACTCCAAGTCTAACGATGTCTAGAGTCCTGTAGCAAAATGCCCGGCATCCGCAAGAGGCATAGATTCTCATGAGCCTCTGCCGCAGGCAGAGGCTCATGAGAATCTATGCCTCTTGCTTGCCCTGGCAAGGATGAGACTGGTTCGCGTTTCGGTTTCGAGGAGAAGGTGACGGCGGTTTGAACGTTCGAATGGTGGGATGTCTGAGGGTCTTTTAGGGTTAACATCAGCGTGCCTGATGTACCTACGGCTTGCACAGGAGACCCCGGTGAGCAAAAGGTCCTCGGGCCACCGTCAGCCTTAGCTGCCGGCATGGCCCGCGCCGGCAACAGCTGGAGCGAGAAACGAGCGTGGGCCGAGCATTACCGCACGAGCAGTTCGGATCAGTTCCGCCTAACATTCATGAGTCAATGTTCACGTACATGCTGATCGGCCACCTCCCGTACTCCCGCCAGTGTAAAAGATTTGCATTGTGAACCATGGTTATCTATCAAATGCCAGGCGTTTGAGCGGCAGATCTGAGATTCTCTAAGGCGGAAGTCGGCCCGAGGACCTGGAGCCAGTTGTATTAGCTTAGTCCTGCGCCAGCCACTAAGCAAGATGCTCAGCTATACCGGAGCACCTTGCTTAGTGGCTGGCGCAGGACTAAGCTCATTCATGCAACTTGCCCATGCTGCCCCAACTAAGGCGGGTGTCGTCCCAGGCCCCTGTATCAAAGCCTAGGCGTTGATCCAAAAGATCATTAGGTCCGACGCCGGCTGAAGTTCCTTTATCAAAGGCTAGGCGCCGGTATTTCACGCCTACAGTTACGGATACCTAAAGTAGGCGTAAATAATGGGCAACAAAGACTGTACCTCAAGTTCAAGGGCGTAGCAATTACACGTGACTAATTGTGCAATTTCCCGTAAGTGATCTTTGCGTCCAGCAGGTGCTCTCGCGCCAGCTTACTTCTGGTAACATTGTTCTGACAGTTTGTCTTTCAGGTATATAACATTTTTAAACAGTTGTTTTAAAAGCACACACCGTCGGTCTAAAGGTTGTCTTTGATGTCTGTAGCATGTTGTAAACCCTTTCCCTCCTTCTGGGCGCATATTTTGTTTCTCTTTCTTTATTCAACGACCAGAAGCTACAACTGTCCAAGAAACATGGACAAGAAACATGGACAAGAAACATGGACAAGAAACATGGACAAGAAACATGGACAAGAAACATGGACAAGAAACATGGACAAGAAACATGGACAAGAAACATGGACTACAAATTTGGATTCTGCAAGAGGCATAGATCTTCATGAGCCCCCGCAATTGCGGGGGCTCATGAAGATCTATACCTCTTGCGGTTGGTTGGTGTTCACCTTTCATCGGCAGTGAAGGGGTTAACAGTTGCATTAACCCAAACGTGTCGCATCCAGATGCGCGTCTTTATGTCGCAACACGTCTCGAATGTGTAAAGACCCATAACAGTATGTTACTAGTCGTCCTGAAGGTGTGCCTATTGCCGGCGAACGTAACCTTGCATCTTGCGGTCACACGTTTTACCTGGAGCAGTGCCCCCGGTCTGAAATTGCGGGTGGAGTCAAAATCTGCCGGCAAGAAGCACAGAATGACAGACGCTGAATGAGCCCATGCGTGCATGATTGGGCCAGTGAGAAAACATGCATCTTACAGACGGAATGTGCAGGAAACACGTATTTTCCATGGACTTGATTTTAAAGTGTTGTGGCATATCAAACGCATGAAGACAGTTAAGTCATTTGAGAAGTACCGCTTTCGGATACGCGGCATGATGCCGCGTATCCGAATGCAACACTTCTCTAACGTGTTAGCATTCAAAGTTCTTGCAATTTGAGACTTTTTAGGTGTTGTGACGACACGTCTTTCTGTCGCTTTGACTGTTTCTTTGTAGTCTCGCAGGTGGGCCTATAAATGTTTGTTCTTATCGCTGTAAAGTTGTTTGAAGTGTTTATTCCGAGCAAACATCTTGCAGATATGCAAATTGTACTAAAATTCTTCAGGTGTATACAGTTGCAATTTTGTGGTAATTGCGGCACTTCAGAGAAGAACAGTACGTTTGGAAAGCGGTCGGCAGGTAACACATGTAAGCTCAAACTTACAGTTTTCTTTAACAGTTGACTGAGGCGTGCTGTGTGAAGAACGTTTAACGTTCTCGCTGATTGAAGAACGATTAACTTTCGCAGCTTTCAAGACGCCTTCATGCCAAAGCAAACCAGACCAAAACCAAACCAAACTACATCCCAAAACACCCCCCCCCCCCAACCTCCCCCCAAAAAACCCAAAACAAAACAACAACAACAACAAAAAACAAAACAAAAAACCAGAAAAAAAAACAACAACAACAAAAAACAACAACAAACAAAAAACCAAACAAACAACTAAAAAAAACCCCACAACAAACAAACAAAAATTGTGTAACAGTCTTAGAAACGGTTCGCTCTTGAAATTTGAATTAATTTAGATTAGCTTTTGTGCCCATTCTTGAACTATAGAGCTTGAAACCACTAAGCTATAATTATGTAACTTTAGATTATAGATCCTCACGAGCTTCCGCAGCTTGCTGAAGATGTATGCCTCTTGCAATTCGCACATAGTATTTGATGGTGATCGGAAACACCCGTGACAAAAGCAGTCGCTAGTATTCTGCACCTTTAGTTGTCTTGACTTTAGTAGACTGTAAGTAGGACAGGGCGTATTTGTTGCGAACAAGGCGTGCCCTGAGGTTCTTGACAAGCAGTTTGGGAGTAGAAAGAAGTGAAAATAGGCGAAAATAGATCAAGAGTAAACTGTAAAGTAATAGCTCTTGGTGTATCACTCTTACACGTAAAGACTCAGCACCATCTCACCCTCCAGCTTTGTCTCTTCACAGCCAGTGAATGCAGACTGTTTCTGATATGTTTGTTTATTTAACGCCAAAGACCCAAGTTGTCCTAGGACCGTGGATACAAAGTGGTGTCATCAAGAGACATAGACCCTCATGTGTCCCCGCAGCCGCTTGGGTTCACGAGGGTCTATGTTTCTTGCAGTTGGATTGTGTTCACATTTTGTCTCGGCAGTTGAACGGCTTTAAGAACACAGACGTAAATGATGTCAGGAGGAAAATGGTACCAGGCCGCTATTGCCCCCCCCCCCCCCCCACCCCCCAACCACTTTCTGCATTCTACGAGTGTTTTAATGTGAATTTGTCGTGCCTTTTAAGATGGGGAAGTGTTGGCCGCACGACTATTTTGACTATTTTGGGCGAAAATGATAGTATGGCTGATAAAGGTCCTCAATCGACCAACAACTGTGCACAGCCCGAGAACCTTTTGTTCACCATGCTTGAGGTAACTGAGGAAGCGAACTGTAGCAACAGGTGTCTTGGCCTACTCCCAGGTGTTTTCCAGAGTTAGCCTGAACCCCTGGCGAGTCTCCGTCGATGAAGGAACGCATTTGTAAAGCTGCCTGATCAAAGTTAGATGTACTCTTGTAGGCGTGGACCTTCAGGAGCACGAGAAGGCTGTCTCTCCGCAGGTGAAGGGAAATTCGCCTTTGAGGTGCTGTGTACATAATTCCCCTTGCCGCTAGGCCCTAACACTTTGCCGTTAGACTCCTTCGTGGAAGACGTTCATCTGCAATGGTCATAGATCCTCATGAGTCCCCGAAGGCAGCGGGGACTCATGAGGATCTGTCTTTTGACGGGCATTTTACATCCGTGTTTTTCGTGTGTTGGAAATATGCTTTAAATATGCAATTGTTCTTCGTTCAGAACATGCTGGCCTGAAATACATCTCCAAGAGTCACAGATCCTCATGAGCCCCCGCAGTTGCGGGGGCTCATGAAGATCTGCGCCTCTTGTTGTTTATATACATATGTGTTTTTCAGATGTTTGCAATTATTGATCACACGGAACTCGCTTGCCTGGAGGTGAAGTCGTGCCTTTGAAGTCAGGCAACATTTCACATCTGTAATGATCACGCTCCAATGAGAGTCAATTGAAACCCGTGTTGTATTTACAAAATTGAGTTAGCACTGTGTTAAGGATCGCTCATTGCAAGGTCTTGCGGCCTGTGAGGGAGCCACCAGCAAAACCTGTTGTTATGTCAGCGTGATCGAAATAAACTTTGACTCAGAGACTAAAGCCTTCCCCTATCACTGATGTTTCGTGAGGTTTTATTTATTTATTTTAATTAATTAATTAATTAATTAATTAATTATGTTATTATTTATTTATTATTTTTTAATTATGTTATTATTTATTTATTATTTATTTAATTATGTTATTATTTATTATTATTATGTTATTATTTATTTTTTATTTATTTAATTATGTTATTATTTATTTATTATTTATTTAATTAGTAATTTTATTTATTTATTTATTTATTTATTTATTTATTTATTTATTTTTGAGGGGGGGGGGGAGGGGGTGGTAGTGGTGCGGGGGCGGACAATTACTTGGCTTGAACTTTAAAATATCGTTCTAATTTAGCATTTAGACGACTGCACAGCAAAATCAACAAATCATTGGAGTTAAGTTGCAGAAAATCTTGTTAGGACTAGTGGCACTGTATCCCGTATGGTATGGTATTTGTTCAATTGTAGCATGCAACCCAAAAAAGAAATTTTGTGTTAGTTCAGTCGGGGTTTAACATCAACGGCAACCGGGACAACCTTAACTCATTCTACCCCAGACACACCACAGCAAGATAAGGATCGACCATGATAGTTCAAGGGTGATGCCAGAATAGCTTGGCGCCTATGGGCGCCAAGCTATTCTGGCATCCCCCTTGAACTATCATGGTCGATCTGTGTCCTGCATTGCAATGCAGTCTTCAGAGGACAACGGCAAAATTTGGGGATTTCGGTGTTGGGGTAGAATGAGTTAACAAACGGGCTATTGGGGAACACGGACAGTCTATGGAGTGCGACCCGAACACTGATCAGTTCAGGCGCACTGCACCTGTGCCGAACGGACATACTATAGAAACATACTATATATTGAGCAAACCCGTCTTTTTGCCTGGTCTAAATGTTTCTGTTTGCGAGTGTCCAGTGTGATGTGGAACGGCCGTGTGACCAAGGCTTTCGGATCGTCGAGACAATGTGAATAGGCTGTGCACTATCCTTAATCCCTTCACTGACGGGAAAATGTCACCACTACCCAACTGCAAAAGGCAAAGAACCTTATGAGCCACCGCTTCAACGGGGCTCAAAAGGTTCTTTTGCCTCTTGCTGACTATTTCATATCCGTGTGCCTTCTTGGCGGAATAACGAACGAAACCAAAATAAATACTTGCCAGCGCCGCTTAAAACTGATGTGATTAATTCAATGTTGGCCTGCTTCCAAAGACATAACGTTGTGTCTACTGACAGCGTAGGGGTGAACGCCTGGAAGATTATCGATAAAACGGAACTGGATTTGTTGTAGATGATAGCAGCTACACGTATTCATTGAGACCGGCGTACCTATAGTTACTCGTAGACTGCGGCTGTTGACATGGTGTAGCGTGATCGCCTGGAGTAGCAGCTATTCAGACACAGAGCAGGCGGAGCGGTCGCGGCCTGTCAAACTTGCTCGTGAGGGCTTGTGTCATCCAGCCGTCACCAGACACCGATGCCTTCTGCCTAAATCGGCACAATAAACACTCACCACCCCCCCCCCCCCCGACCCCGGCCGCCACAGGCAACTGATCTGAAAGAAAAAAATTGGTTACGTTTGTAAAAAAATTATTTATGTGTATCCCTCCCCATGCCACTGCGCATATATTTTGTTTCTGAAATCAGTTTTCATTCCACGGCCAAAAGCCAAAACCGTCCAAGGAACGTGGATACGAATTGGTCTCAACAAGAGGCATAGATCCTCATGAGCCCCCGCAGTTGCGGGGGCTCATGAGGATCTATGCCTCTTGCAGTTGGATGTCGTTCATATTTTGTCGGCAGTGAACTGTTTAGCCCATTCAGCCCTGACGCACTACAGCAGGAGATGGGTCGACCATGATAATTCATGGGTAGTGCCAGATTAGCTTGGCGCCGACAGGCGCCAAGCTAATCTGGCACTACCCTTGAATTATCATTTTCGATCCATCTCCTGCAACAGTTGCATAGTCGATTCTATGACGCCTCCAAAATTTGGGAAATACGTGCGTCGGGCTGAATGAGTTAAAACTGTGTTACAATTATGTTTCTAAAAATCTTGAGAATGGCGCGCTGCTCCTGTTGCAACGCTCCTTTCTCAGAGAAGGCTGCATTTTTTTCTTCTTCAAATTACGACATCGAAATTGTCTTATCTATTTTCATTGATATTGTGGTAGCATTGTTTGACTGCGCCCTTCACTTCTTCGCTGCCAGTGATGACGAATGCGCGTCAGTTAAGTCTGCACGCTGATCGACATTCCCGTGAAGAACGCAGACGTAAACAGGACAAATTTAGGCACGAAGAACATCGGATTTACAAGAGACGTAAATCTTCGTGAGTCCTCGCGTCTGCGGGGACTTATGAAGGTTTATGTCTGTTGTTTATGTCTCTTTGTTTATGTCGCTTCCAGCTGGGCGGGGGAAGGGGGTGGGGGTGGGGGGTGGGGGTGGAGCTGGGTGGCTGGGTGATAAGAGCTTTCGACTCTCGTCCGAAAGGTCCCGGGTTCGAATTCAGCTAAGGTCAAAATTTGTTCAGATCCTGCTCGGTGCCCTGTCTTTGAAATCACCTTCGTTGTGGAAAAAGACGTTAAGCCCTAGACGTTTAACGTTTTCCAGCTGGGTAGTGGTCGCCTCGCTCGCCCCAGGCAGTTAAGGGATTAATTTCCGTTCTGTTTTATTTACTCATAGCTCCAAACTGACTTTGACTCTTATTTTTCCTTAGCCAGTCAGAACAGAAATCCAGTTTGCACTCACCGAGCTTTCTAAACTTATAGTATAACATAGTTGGTGACATTAAGGAAATTAGGAATAAGTGGACATTTTTGTGTGTGCCGGTCTTTGATGTTGGACGTTGTGTGCATGCTTTGGGCCGCAAGGACCAAATACACAATTCAGCACTCGTTTGGTTTTCTTGACCCAATGCGCAAAAAGGCCATTTGCGCATTGGGGAACTGCTGCGAAATGCCTGTGAAGACTGCTCTCTCTCTCTCTCTCTCTCTCTCTCTCTCTCTCTCTCTCTCTCTCTCTCTCTCTCTCTCTCTCTCTCTCTCTCTCTCTCTCTTTTTTCGTGAAATACCTGCCCTCATACACTCTGATTTCACTAACAGTGTCAAAATGCATTGTCCTCGCCCTTCTCAGCCGATCACCAGCCATCTGCGGTTGACAGGCATCACCATCAGCCTTAGCATAATACGCGGTAACATGAAGATGCGCAACTGCTTTTGCTGACCTATTTTACATCTGTTTGCCATGAGACTGTCAGTGTTCAATGGTGTCCTCGTCCTTCCGGTCTGTATTGCCAAAGATGTTTCTGCCATCCAGAGCTGTCACACCTGCAAGAGGTATAGATTTTCATGGGCCCCTGCGGATGCAGGGGCCCATGAAAATCTATACCTCTTGCTCGACCTATTTGCATCTCTCTCTCTCTCTGGTATTGAGAAGCTTTCAGAGTTTGGGGCGTGTGTTTGTTAACCCCACCCTTCTCCTTTGCCTCCTCAACCCTCATTTCGCACGTACGCCTGCTCGGCTCTTCCAGCAGGTTTGGAAAGTTTCTTTTTCAGGGTGTCAGATGTACGCTTAGGCCCGCAAAACCTTCTCCATGTGAGGATCACAGATGTGAAATAGATACTCTGTGCCGCGCTGGTCTGTTGTCTGTGGCCCGCTACCTGTGGTGGTAAAAAAAACAAAAAAAAAAAAAAAGCAAACAAACAAACAAAAAAAAAAAACAACCTCGCTTTGGGAACCGACGGTTTTTCAAAATGAAGATTAGTCTCCTCTCATGGTCCCGTGAAGCGACGTTTACTAATAACAGAATTGAATGTTGAAGTTGAAGGGTGGTGCCAGAATAGCTTGGCTCCTCAGGCGCTAAGCTATTCTGGCATCACCCTTGAACAGAACATCTGCAAATTTGCAGGGGAACCTGCAACCTGGAATCAGCAGCAGGAGGCCTGCATTGTTATGAGGTCGAGAACATGCGGCGGCCTCTTTGTTAAATTGGAGGCCGCGAGCTCGCAAAAGGTTCGAACCAGCAGGAGTCACAGTTTTATTCTGGAGGCGTACGAAGAAAATCCCAACAGTCAGAAACACGCTTAGAGAGGGAAAGTAAAACAGTGCAATACACTGTGTTGAACTTCTCTTCTCTAGGAGTTTGTCTTCCTTTGTTGGGAGTTTCTTTGCGTTTTACACACTTGGAAATCACTTTTTGTGCGGATTTCTTCAGGTATTTGGTATCTGCAGGCGTTTAGGAGAAACTGTATTTCAATTCGTGAGATCTTCCGGTGTTGGTTTCTAACTGAGAAGAAGTGACCGAGGAGGAAGAAGGACGATTTTTGGTACCTCTTGCAGATGATGCAGTTGGTAAAGCAGTAACATCATTGCATTCCTGTTGGGGATTTTGAGTATCACCCTGGTTACTGACTTTCCTCGATCCGCTACGCAGGATTGTAGGAACTGAAGAAACAGCTTAGTATTACATACTGAGCTGTTTCTTCAGTTTCGTACAATCGTGCGTAGTTGATGAGGACTGAGCTGTTTCATCAGTTTCGTACACTCGTGCGTATCGGATTGAGGAAGGTAACCAGTGTTGTTGAGACTCTTTTCCTCTTGCAGGCAAGCGGGAGTTAGGGTGGCCGCTACGCCGGTGTAGGGGTTAGCAAATACACGTCACCGCTCCCATACTGGATCTAATCTGATGGTCGGGCCGCTGGTAGTGGCTGTCCGCTCGGTGAGCAAACACGACCATTCATACTCGGCACGACCTGTAGAGGCGACAGTGTCACACAGCAACCCCAGACCTGCCCTTTGTAACGCCACTGTAACGTCTTGGTGTGACAGGGCGGCCTTACCTGGAAGTAGCGAGGCAGTGTTCGTCTTCTTACGGAACGAAGTAGACTTTAATGTTGTTTTTTTATTTTTTTATTTTTATTTTTTTTAAATCGGTGTTTGTACTATCACTGTAACACCTTGATGTGGCGGTACGTCCTTACGCGGCGTTGTTCAACCGAAGTATTCTTCTACGAGAGTTCACTTCGTCTGTCGGTGTCCGCAGTGGACTCATCTTTAACGGGCGCACGAGTTATTGGACTATCCCTACAAGGAGGGGCTGGGGAGGCACGGGTTGTGGAGCACGAATTATTTGCGGCTTTTAGGTTAGCACGTCTTGACTGCCAAACGCACAAAAATGCAACAAAATAATCACGAAAGAAAGAAAGACGTTTTCGGAACAGTAACATAACTGTTGTCATTAGGAAGAAACATGTTTCAAAGTAACATGGACCAAATAATATTGAATAAACTCTTTTGTCTTTGTTATTCTGAAGCTTGTCTCTTTCTTTGTTAATTGTTTCCTTCGAAGTTTTTCTTACGGGACGAATGGTTTGAATTAAGTGTTTTATAAAAATAAAATAAAAACATTTTTGAGGAATTGAATTTGCTTTTCATCGTGCGTGTTGGTCTTTGACTATGGACCTTACGGGTCTTCCCTAGGTCGTAAGGTATGCACTGAACACAAATGCCAGCACCCATTAACTCATTCGAGACGTGCCGCCTCCGGATACGCGGCGTATCCGGATGCGGCACGTCTCGAATGCGTTAAAATGTGCGTTATCACTATAATGACATACTATACTTACAGTCAAGTTCAGGGCAAGATCAGCAGCGGACGTAGATTGAGTTTATTAAATATTTGTTAAATCAACGGGTCGACAACGCCACAGCGCTGCAGCCGACCTAAACACATGGATACAAATTGTCAGCAAGAGACATAGTTCTGTATGAGCCCCCGGTATTGCGAGGGGTTCATGAAGATCTAGGTCTCTTGCACTTGGATCGTATCAGTTCAGTTTTTCTCGGCCGTGAAGGGGAGGAGGACAATGCCGTCGCGTCTTTTTCCTAAGGCTTGAATCCCGTGCATGCGGGTAAAATACAGTCTTTGTTATAATGACTATGTGAGCTGGTCTGCGATTTTGGACCTTGCAGTCTGAAGCCGCAAGGTCCAAAATCACAGACCAGCCCACGCGTATTCTGCGGTTTATTTGTGGCCTGCAAGTGAGTACTTTGGCGCCTTTTTTATGGCCAGACTGTAGGATGACAGTCGTTATGATTGAAATTCAGACGTTTACTGTCAGCTCCAGGCAAACGTCAATGTCCACGGCGGACCCAAGGCCATATGTACCGATATACAGAGTCCTTGGCAGTTCTATTTTGCATGTTTTATGACGAAGCAGAGTTGATACCCTTCATTGTTTCGTATCAATGATAAAGTGCTTCTCCAGTTGTGAGAGTATACTGCTGTAAAATCCTGTACAAAAAGGTGACTGCCAAGCGCGTAAGATGCAAAGAACAACTGAGTTGTGACTGTCTTTTCTAAACGTGTTTCATTGTTCATTGGGACATTCTCTATAATTATTAAGATTTGTTGCAGGATGACGTAATAAAAATAAGAAAAAGTACTTCAAAATGGCACATTCTGAAAAAATATGGATGACAATATATTGTCTTTTTCACATCTCATCGACACAAACACATAATGGGAATGTTAAACACTTTCCACAATAGTTTCACAACTATTGTCGGACCGTCGGGTTTTTTTTCTCCGGGTACTCCGGTTCTCCCCCCCCCCACCCCCCACCCCCACCCCCACACTTTGGTACCGGTTTCAGGCCACTTTACAAATTTCAAATACAAGCGATCAAAAATCTCTGTAACTTCAGTAGCTGAACTGGCCCTTCGTCTGTCTTGTACTGTGTTTGTCTTAAATGGTGTAAATCCGTGTCTGTTACGTGAGTGTGCGTGTTGGGTTTCAGTTCGCGGCGCTTTGAGTCGATTCGCCCAAAAATTGAGAAAAAGCGCCTATATAATAACGGTATTATTATTATTATTATTATTATTATTATTACAACAGTGCGTTTTAAACTGGACTAGACTGGGTATGTTCAATCAGAACATTTTATATTTCAATATCATTGCACGCGCATAGACGACTGGCCTTTCGAAATGTGTTGTCAAGTCATGATACAGAGACGTTTGCAGGAAATCTAAGGCATTTTTGCTTGTATGGAATGCAAACCAAACTCTAATATGAACATTTCTGGTACGTGCTGTGCCATTACCGTTCAAAAACAGAACAAATGTCATGCTAAATTCATACTGCATTTTACTGTCATGATCTCACAGTTTCTCTCGCATCTTCCGAGCTGATCTTTTTTCCGAGAGACTATCACTACTCCCTATCTTTTCCAAACTGGTTGTCTCCCTGGATTCGCTTTTGTGACGGCAGCGTATCCAGTGAGCACCTCTCCATATCCTTTGACTAGTCTAGCGCCTCTATTCAAAACGCGGGTTCGCTGCCCTTTGACCCTAGGTGAGGAATTTGGGAACCCACTCAGACTTTGGGTGTCGCGGCTGGGCAGGTTTGAGTTTGGGGAAGAAGCCCTCAGCCAGGCTCTACCATCTGCAAGAGGCATAGATTCTCATGCACCCCTGTATTCATAAGAGTCTATGCCTCTTGTTGATAAAAAAAGTCGGTTCCATTCACTGCAATTCTCCTCTTCAAAAAGAAAAAAAAAATGTTGTTCCTGAAAAAAGTCTTGCATTAGCGTCTTTGACATCAGAAGGACAAGCGATTCTTTTTCTTTCTTCTCCATCATATTTGCTGGTTGGCCTAGTTTGAAATTTTGCAAGTACAAATGTGTTTCAACAACTGCTTTACATCTGGCTGATCCAGTTCTTTTCTGGACACTTTTCCTAACAGTTTTCACGCTCACGATGTCCAAGACATCCTATACCTATGTTTTGTCTGTTACGACTGAACCATTCTAGTCGACGATGAGAACGACAAGAACGACGACGACAAGAAATATTTTGACAAGCTTCAAGCTTTGAGAATTTTTTTTGTAGCTGCGCTCGCTGGAAAATTAGGCCATTTCAACAAAAACCTATCAATACCAGGTCTCCCCAAGTACGTTCATCCTGTGTGACCTATCAACACCTAGAGTCAGAATCATCGCAAAAAAAGAAAAGAAAAGGCAACGCAGCTCAAAAACGAAATCTGTAACGACCACCAGCCATTCACAAGAGTCATAAATCCTCATGAGCCCCCGCATTGCGGGGACTAATGAGGATTTATGACTCTTGCCGATGGATGTCTAACGCCACTTTTACGTCCATGTTGCTCGCGTTGCGAAGGGAGATAGGGATTTTAAGCAAGGGTTGTGAAGAGGTTGGCATGCCTGGGTTGCACCTTTACGTCGCAGTACTCCAAGACATAATTGCAAGAGAAATATTATTTTTCTCCTCACGCCAGATGAATCCGCGAAGATTGCAACACATTTCTGGCCCCATTCTTTCTTTTGCATCGCAGGTTTAGACTCAACGTCCTGTGACCTGCTACACTTGTGAAATATTGACGCAAACTGTGCGCTTGAATAGAAGTGAACTAGATAATTTGCGCGGCTCCCAGAATATAATATGTCTGTTGAAAGTAGGCCCTTTTTTTTCTTTTCTTTTGTTCCATCGTAGTTTTGACTATCCTACAATTATGGAAAAACAGACCTAAATCATTTTTAGCAAAAACAAGAGGCATTTACAACTTGCGGTGCCGGCATGAAGATCTGTACCTAATGAAGGTAAACCATTTTATGTTGTTGTTTCATCCTACGATTAGACTTGACGTCCCCAAAAAAAACACCTTAAAACCTGAGTAAAGCTGATATAAATGAACCTAACAAGTGGGACAGATTCTCATGAGCCCCTGCAGCATACAGGGGGCCCATGATAATCTGTGCTTCTTGCAGGCAGGTAGACCCCCCCCCCCCTCTCTCCCCCTCCAATTTTTTTCCTTCGCATCGCGCTGTTATCAAAGAATGCACCAGACAAACTCAGCTGACTAAACAATCTCGCAACGCCGGCTGCGTTGTCACTTTTTCCCGCGTCTGTTTTTCTCGGTGCGCAACAATTAACACCCGGGCTGTTGTCTCAGACTCCGATAAGGTCTTCAGCTTGCATGACGGAGGAAGGCGGTTAGTCTTGGCCTTGGTTGCAGAGTCCTTCGGCCAGGAGCTTACCATGTGCAAAAGCCATAGATTCTCATGAGCCCCTGCATCCGCAAGGACTCATGAGAATCTATGGCTTTTGCTGGGTCAGTGTAAGCGCCGTCTGCACACCTCTCTAATGGTAACCTTGGTCTGGCTTTTACAGAAGTTTCCAGTCGTCAATATGCAAAACCCCATAGATTTTCATGTATGCATGCATCCGCCGGGACTCATGAGAATAGATGGGTCAGTATCAGCGCCGTCTACACGCCTCAGGTGGAGAATGGCAACCTTGGTCTGGCTTTCACAAAACTCTGCAGGGATTTCAATCTGCAAAAGCCATGGACTCTGAAGTACCTATGCATTCAAAGGGACTTATAACAATCTCTGGCTTTGCTGGGTCTCTCAGGTTTAGAAAAACATCTGTGTTTTGGCATTTGCTTGCAGGATAACACTAGAGTGGGATGAAGAAAGACTATCCGCAGTAACAAGCATTGAAGTAATGCATCTTTGGCTTTGACTTTCTAGTGCCAACCACGGGATATAGAGATAATCTGGCAGGGACACCCCTCTCCTTGGTAATCTCTGCGTTTATCTCACTTGTGCACAACTAAACCCCCTTCTGCGCTGATTTGGCAAAAGCCACTTTTCTTCTTGTGAATAGCATGATTTTCGTTGAAGACCGTTAAAATCTCGCTTTTCACCCCCAAAATTAAATGCCTCGCTGATTTAAAACCAGTATATTGCCTTTTGTTAAAAGCAAGATTTTCAATGTAATACAATGAACATCTTGCTTTCCACAAAACTCAACTTACTGTCATTTGCTAACTCAGTGCAGTCTTCTAGGCTAACTACTTTTGCATGCTTATCTTACATTATGTGAAGGCAGAATATCGTAAGTCTTGGCGTGGCTTAGGGTGTTACAGGAGAAGGCGTTTGGGATGACACGTTTTTTGTGAGATTGTGTGTGTGTGTGTGTGGAGGGGGGGGGGGGAAGTTCACACAAACTCACAAAAAAACGTGTCATCCCAAACGTCTGGAGAGCAAGGGATGTTCTTAAATTTGACGGATCCAAAGACCAGCAACAGGCATAGACCTTCCTTAGCCCCTGCTGATCTAGGCCTCGTGAAGATATGAAGTAAGAATGTGTGGATTTGTCCCATCCGTCTGAGGAGCAGGGTGTCGTTTAATTGGACTGACCCATAGACCAACAAGCCCGACAACCGCAGGTTGCAGGGGCTAATGAGAATCTATGCCTCTTGCAGACACAAGGTACGTGAATGAACGTCTTCAAAACTACACAGAAGGTGTAAAAACTAGATGTTTTCCAACGTGTGCGGAACCACAGATTTAAATAAAGTCCCGCTGTCCCCATTGACCACCGAGAGGTACGAATTTTCTTTGGGCACTGCAGCTATAGGGGCCAATGAGAATCTGTACCTCATGGAGAAGCTGGGGACCTGGACCGGACCTTGTGCAAGAGGTGTGAAGACTCGGTGTGTTCAACAGTATCACTCGGCTTTCTCTTGTTACAAGTCATTGTCGCATTTCAAGCTGTTCGCCTGCTTGTCGAGCCGACATATATATATATATATATATATATATATATATATATATATATATATATATATATATATATATATATATATATATATATATATATATATATATATATATATATATATATATATATATATATATATATATGTGTGTGTGTGTGTGTGTGTGTGTGTGTGTGTGTGTGTGTGTGTGTGTGTGTGTGTGTGTGCTGGTCTGTGATATTGGGACCTTACGGCCGTACAATATTTAACTCACCGTTGCATCTTGAAGTATGTGAAGACATTCATCTTGAGTTTAACTCATCCACGGCCAGCCGCATCCGGATGTGCGGCATAAGCAGCGCATCCGGATGCGGCTGGCCGCGAATGAGTTAAATGCTGACCAATCAACCGACGAGCAATGCAGCAAGACGAAAATTAAGATATGCTGACCATTATACCTATTTTGCCTTTGTATTTAAGTGACCACGATAGTAAAAACAAGTTATTAACACAAAAACTAACTGCATGATGGTCTGTGATTTTTTTTACTTTACGGTCCAGAGCCGTAAGATATAAAATCGCAGACCAACACACAATAATAATAATAATAATAATAATAATAATAACAATAATAATAATAATAATAAGTCATAATCATAATCATAATGATAATAATGATAATAATAACATAATGATAATAATAATAATAATAATAATAATAATAATAATAATAATAATATGATGATGATGATGATGCAGCTGCAGATTATTATTATTATTTTCGTTGTCTGGGAGTTGAAATTCCACTGGCCAGAGAAGATCAGCAACGTCAGACTCTGGGAGAGAACAGAGCAGATAACAGCAGAATGAAATTGGCGAAGAGATGGGATGGATCGGTCACAGTCTGAGAAAGCCAGCTTCAGTATCACTAGGCAGGCATTGTCATGGAACCCCAGGAAAGAGGAAAGAGGTAGGCCGAGAAACTCTGGCGTCGAGACCTCCAAGCAGACATCAAGACTGGGAACCACTGGAGTAGAATCGAGGAGAAGCACAGGCAGGAGTTGCTGGAGGTCTCGTCGACGGCCTATACCCGGGTAGGGGTGACAGGCGTAAGTAAGTAAGTAAGTTGTCTGGGAGTGGATTTTTGTCTTTCTTTACAGCGGGAACCATTAATTGTAGACGAGTCCCGTATGGCATCATGAAATGTGAAGAAGCAAACGATCCTGGCGGTTCCAGCTAACGAGATCTGCAATGCAGCCGACCCTTAGAGCCATACACATGGGCTAGACAATCTCACTTTGTAATTCAATCTATCAAGTTGCAGAGCTCTCTGAAGGAAAAAAAAAATCAGCATAGGGCCAAACAAGTGGCAGTTTGGACGTTCACCAAGAAAGGAAACACAAGCAACACACACTCGGAAAAGTGAAACGAAGTAATGTCTCGTTTTTCGTGTGTTTTTGCGCTTGTTTCCCTCCCCCGCCCCCCCCCCCCCACACACACACACATACACACACCTCAGTACTCTTCTGTTAATTCATTCGAGACGTGCCGCATTCGGATACGCGGCGTAAAACCGCGTATACGAATGCAGCACGTATCGAATGCGTAACGTATGTCCTGTGTTTTATTCTGCATTTCTTTCCCTTTTCGCTATTGCCCTTCACTGCCGATAGAAACGGACAACAATTTTCATGCGTCTGCCTGTCTAATTTATTATTTCCCTCCAACAACAGAAAATGCTTTTTGAGACCTGTGACGAGTGTTAGCGGGCGTGTGTTGATTGAAGCGATCACGACTTTGTGACGGCCAATGGCTTTGGCGTGTGCCTTCTGGTAATCCCACGAGTGCGGCATTGACATGTCTGGGGCCAAATGATTCATGTCACTTGTAAGGTTCCTTCGGTCAAACAAGCCTGATTTAACTCTTTCGAGACGTGCCGCATACGGATACGCGGCAAATTGACGCGTATCCATATGCGGCACGTCTCGAATGTGTTAATTTATAAGTATCAGGTAAACTCTGCCCCGTCGAAACCAGTTGTTGCACACTTTCCACTTTGAAAATGACTCGCAACTTTGTGAGAGTCACTAACAGGGATACAAGCTCTGTCCTCGGAAGGCAAAAGGCAGTAAGTCGATTTTTGTGAAAAGCTAGATTTTTCATTGTATTACAATAACAAATCTCGCTTTTCGCAAAAATGTACCTAATGTCCTTTGCCTTGACAGGGCAGAGTTGTGGGAGGTGGATACGCCATGATACATGTAGTTCAAGGAGTTGGAGCTTTCCCAGACGCTTAGCAAAGTTGGCCGCGCTACCTTAACAAAATATGGCTGGTCCATTTCCCGCTGTTCCAGATGTATTGCATCCAAATACGCGGCATAAAGCTGCAGCACGTCTCGAATTTGTAAACGGCTCGTACTCTGGGGCGTGAGAATTGGTGGTGATGGCAAATGATGTTCTAGAATGAATCAAGCTCTTTCGTCTTTTGAAGAAGAAAAAAGGCCATAGTGCATGTCATTACGCTTGCAAGTGTAGCCAAAGTTGCCATTGCGTTCTGCGAAGTCTGTCGAACTGTACCCAAGAAACCTGGGATCATTACGAAGGAACTTCTCATGTCAACATGTGTGTTGGCTAGGTATGTGATTTTGGATCTTGCGGCTGAAAGCCGCAAGGTCCAAAATCACAGACCAACACACACACTTCATTCACTATTCTGCAGGAGCAAATTCTTATCCATATAGTTCAAATATCGGTGGGTTTAATCCTTGCCTACAGGTTTTACGCCTCTGACCTGCGGCGGTTGTCCGGGAGTGGGGGAATGGCGTCCGTGCGTTATCACCCGTGGGTCGGTACCTTGGGGTCCGTCCCGCGCCCTCTTCAAACACGGTGCCGTGGCAGGTGTTAATAACGACGCCGCAGGGGTACTGGAGGGCCCGGCATTGTCGGGCGACAACCAGCAGCGGATTCATTGCTGTAACGCTTTAATTCGTCTCGCGGTCTGGGCAGAGACGTTAACTCATTCGAATTCGAGACGTGCCGCATCCGGATACGCGGCATAAAGCCGCGTATCCGGATGCAGCGCGTCTCGAAGCACAGGAAGAATGAGCAGACGTCATTGCACAAAATCCACACATTCGATTGATTTAGGCAGCGTGCTGCATCTGCAAGCGTGGTCGCCGCGATCACTGCGACGTGCGCCGGACGAGTATCTCCCACTGGGGATGTAACAATATACGTCTGTTTGAGTATATAAAGCGGACTGGCCGACTTTACTGAATGCGTTAACGTTGTGCATTTTCTGACCTGCTTCTGATTTAGGGATGCTACTGCGTTCTCTTGACCACACGAATCAAAGCGATTCGCATCATATGCCGATGATTGCTTTTTAGTCGATGTAATCAAACCTGAATGTATCCCAGTCCCGATCTTCAGCCACAGCCATTACACTCCAGGAAGGCAAAGGAAAATACGTCAATTTTTGTGAAAGCACGATTTTCATTGTATCACAAGTAAACTCTTCCATGAATAAAATGGACTTGCTGTCTCTTGCCTCCCTAGGACAGTATTCGTTTGCAAAAGGTCTAGATCTGTATAATTGTTCCTTAGTTCACAAGGGCCGGCGTTGCAGAAGTTCCTCGGTGTGTGCCCTACTTTGCTGGCCCGTCCTGGATACGCGTGTGAAAGTGGAAGGAATCCAGGCAATATAGTGTCCAAGATTGAAAGATTTCTTAATCTCCAATTACAGACGAGTTGGTCTGCGATAATATAACCCACACCGAGTCAGACCCTCGTTTGGCTTTGGATTATCCTGCAAAACTGCAACGACACATAATAACTACCTCTCACTTCTCTTTAAACACCCCCATCTCGGCTAGAAAGAGGTATAGATTCTCATGAGCCCCTGCGAATGTAGGGGCTCATGAAAATATATGCCTATTGCAGATGGATTCTGACTAGAAATCTGCAACGAAATAATAAGTCGCCAACCAAGCGCACGCCGCGCAGAGCGACCCAGACAAAGTGTGTATCTCCCCTCGCTTTTAAAGCCAGCTAATACTTTGTGGATTTGAGCCGGCCTATAAACTGTCTGGGGCGAGCTTGTAAGGTAAAAACAATGTATAAAAACACACAAAATGAATGATGCCACGGTCTAAAACTGCTCAGCAGTGGTAGACAGTGATATCATCCGTTTTGTTCGCGGTGGTCACATCGTATGAGCTGCGTCACGACAGTCCCGCTGCGCCCACAATCCCGGGAATCAGGAGAATGATGACAGTTTTGCGGCGCTCACAGTCGGTCATAATTAAATTAATCACCGCCGAAGACAGAGTGTAATCTGTCGCGAAAACACATGATTCGACCCCCATGAAGTGTCTGCGTATTTGCTAATTATGTCGGGGCTGTCTGTTCTGAAGAAGAAGAAAAAAAGTGAGATACACAGGTAATTGGGTACTCACGGTCTCTCAACGGAATCACATATCGATTTGTCTTTACCTTCTTGTCATGGTCTTTTTTTTTTACTAGCATCGTCGTCATCTTGTTGCTTGTAGTGAAAACAGGCGGGCTTGTTGTATAGCATGTCCTTTGAAAGGTCCTACTAGTATTAAAAAAAAAAGTGGCACAGCTGCAGTGCGCCTGAACTGATCATCGTTCAAGTTGCACTCCACAAGGCAATAGCTTCCCTCTCCCTCTCTCACCCCCCCCCCCCCGCCCGCTCCCCCCCCCCCCCCGCCCCGCCCCCCCCCCCCCCCCCCCCCCCAAAAAAAAAAAAAAATCTACTTCTAATCACTGTTCTCAGTAATATGAAACCAGTGTCCACCCCTTGGTGACGTCCATGCAAAATAATAAGAAAGTTGTTCTTCTTCTTTTCTTTCTAGAAAACGGAGCACATCGGTAATGATGTCTTGCATGATTACATCACCATCTTTATAGAAATAGCTGCACACAATCATTATTCAAAGCAATACTCAACAAGGAAAGAAGCGCGTCTAGGAAAGAAAATACAACACAACCGCGTTGTACTCGTCCTTTGTAAGCGTGTTTCTGTTTGTTGGGTATTGTATTGCATTTTACATGCTTGACAGTCGGTTTTGGGTTCTGGATCCAGACATTAATGCCATTAGTTCCTACTCTAGACACTTTGTTTGCCAGAGGCTGTCTGCCGGGGCTCATGAGAATTGCAGCCTGTTGTTTGTATCGTTTAATCAGCGATGTCAAAATCACGAAATGTTCTTTTTGTATTATGAATTTTCTCGTCCGGCCATTGGCAAGACCAACGAAATTTCGTGGCACCGTTGACAGTCATTCGTCGCTTACTTGTTGACGTACCTCCTCAAACCTTCATCACCTGTAAGTGGCATAGATCCTCATAGCCCCTAAAGCCGCAGGGTCTCGAAGAAATGTATATCTATTAATGGATAGGCCCTACCATTTCTATCTCTGTATGTGCGTTCCTGCCACGGAGGACAATATTCCATAAAAGGACGGACGGAGGACGCACAGTCTGCGGGCAGACATCGGGCTTAGATGTCCCGCGCACGACAGTGCGCTGGACAGTTAAGTCTAACGTTTGCCAAAGGATCTTTTGCTTGCTTACTTAGTCGGAGTTTCAACGTACGACTGCTTATAATCGAGATACGGTTGACAGAAGAAAGACTTGGACGGAATCCATATTAGCCCACCGCCGCTAGCCGAGCGACCAAAGGCTTTTTTTTTTCTTTTCTAGTGGCGAGACCCATCGATCTAATAATGAAAGAAAAAAAAAATGAAAAGGAAAGGCTTGAAAAACTCTTTGAGAACTCTTTGACAAGCTTGTCAGCCGGCAACTAGGGTGTGGCTTTCTCGTGTATTATTTGCCGCGCACGGTTCCTTTCATTGGTTCCAGAGCGGATCAATGTGCCTACGAAATTATTATTGCCGTCTATTTTTTTTAATCATTCAAAGAAAGGCTTTCATCTAAAAGAGGCGCAGATCCTCAAAGGGCCCCGCATTTGCAGGGGCTCATGAGGATCTGCACCTCTTGCTGGGTTCACGTTTAGCCCCATGTTCTGATATTGAAAGGTCATGTGAGCCTAATCTGTGATGATTTTTCCGCCTGTCAGTTTAGCAAATCCCTCGCTCTGTGCGGGCCGGGGTCTAAAATATTGCGTGAATAATGGTTTACGACTACAGTAAATCGTTTTGTGCCTCGTTGAACACGAGCAATTGCTTGTTTGTGTGCCCAGTGCGGCTCAATAATCGATTCGATAAAAAAAATCTTTTGCGACATGTTCGGAAATCTTTTACGGCACGGATAAAGAAATTTGCGACAGGATAAAGAAATCTTTGCGGCCGTTTCACTCCACATTGACGCCTTTGCTGAAGGCTAATGAATGAGTGGCTACATTTCGTGGCGCGGAAAATGTCAACTGTTTTCTTTTAATGCCCTCTTCTGGTCTGACACATTGAAAATATCTGCTTTGCACGGTGCGTGTGCTAGAATATATTAACTTCGCGATAGTACATGATGTGGCATAAATTGGATTTTACGCTTAGTATTTAGTGCTCTGTGTTAGAATACCAAAATTACTCAGGAATTTATCGCAGTTATGTGTGTACTGTCTGTGATTTTAGACCTTACGGCTACAGCCGTAAGGTCCAAAATAACATACTAGCATACATTTTAGTTGTGTAAACTTTGTCCATCACACACCTGCACAGAACGTCCGCCGCATACAAGAACAGCTTAGCAGAGTGTCTGAATGCTCGGTTCTACGCCGTCAGATCCTACATCATGCATGATAGACCATCCACACACACTGACAACACGACGGACAGACTTTGCCTAAGGAAAACGAACAACAGCAAATTAGTGTTTTGTTTTTTTTCTTTATTTATTTTAACTCATTCAACCCGACGGCCGTATTTCCCAAATTTTGGAGGTGTCATCTAACGACTATGCACCAGTTGCAGGAGATGGATCGACCATGATAATTCAATGGCAGTGCCAGATTAGATTGGCGCCTGTCGGTGCCAAGCTAATCTGGCACTACCCTTGAATTACCATGGTCGACCCATCTCCTGCTGTAGTGCGTCAGGGCTGAATGGGTTAACAAAATGTTGAAAAACCCGGATGTCGAAATTTCTTTAAAGACAGACACTAAGTCGTAATCACCTTAACCTACGAAACACCGATGTCAGTTGGCAACCGCAAGAGTCGCTGATCCTCGACAGCCCCTGCAATCTACGCCTCTTGCAGAAGGTATTAATCTGGGTTGAATACTTTATACAAAATTGGTTGTACCCTCGCACGAGTGTCATTGCGATAAGTGACTTGACAGGTCGCTTCAGTCAAAACACCCATGGATCTGTGTGACACAAAGCACATATATACTGATCAACAAAAGAAACGCAAAGTAGGCCCTTCAAATCACATTTAAGCCAACATTTGAAAGTCGATTTCGGACAAACCATACAACGGATGTTATCGACATTTTAGGAATGAAATCATGGACATCAGCGTAATCAGTGTGGAAGTTTATTCTGTATTTGGAGCAAGCATGGCACAGCACAAAGTCAATATGGCGTGTGACCCCCATTGGCATTGATGACGGCTTGGCAGCGTCGGCGCATAGAGTGCATCAGGCGGTTGACAGCTGCCCTAGGGATGTAGTTCCAGGCCTGGACAATGGTATTCTCCAGTTCTGCGGCTGTCGTTGGTCTGGGGCGTACAGCGTTGACCTCCCTTTGCAGTTGGTCCCAGAGATGTTCGATGGGATTGAGGTCCGGGCTGAGGGCAGGCCAGGCCAGGGCATGACTGGGATGTTGTGCTGCTGCAAGAAGTGCTGGGTGATACGTGCAGTGTGTGTACGCGCATTATCTTGCTGCAAGATGAAGCTTTTGCGTCCATGAGAAAATGGCAGGACATATGGGTGTAGTACTTGGTCAAAGTAGCGCTGAGGTGTGATGCCATTTCCGCGACCTGGTACGAGTCCACGGAAGAACACAGGTCCTACTGTCTGGTTCAGGGTAATCCCACCCCAAATCATCACGCTTGGCCCCCCTCCCCCAGGCATTGTTCTCCAGCACACAGCCATCATCATAGCGTTCACCCCTTCTCCGCCACACTCTTATGCGCCCATCTGCATGGCTGATCCAGTAGCGGCTCTCATCCGTGAACAGGACGTTCTGCCACTGTCGCTAGGTCCAGTCGACATGAGCCTGTGACCACTGTAGGCGTGCACGGCGATGGCGGTCAGAAAGAACAGGTCCACGGGCTGGACGGCGGTTGTGCAGATTATGCTCCTCTAGCCGTTGTCGCACTGTCTGGCCACTGATGGGTGCCTGGTGGTTGCCGATAAGTTCTCTTGCTGTTTCCTCGGCCGGCTGAAAGCGATTTCGCACGTAAGCCCGGAAAATGTGGCGGTCTTGCCGTGGAGTTGTCACACGTGGTCGTCCGCTTCGGGGAGCGTCAGCAGAAGACCCGTTGACATTATAGCGTTGCTGCAATAATAATAAATAACAATAATAATAATAATAATATGATTGTACATTGCTTAACGTCCCGACAGCAACAAGGCTTTCTCAGGACGTGCCTGCACTGCTTGTGAAAAAACAAAACAAAAAAAAAAAAACAGAACATTGAATGTATGTCGCCAGCCGGTCAAATACATTAAATAAACCTAACACATGGGGCCTAAATAAAGCCAAGACCATTTAGCAACACACATCCAATATCAAGAGCTACAGGCAGTGCAGACAGTAGGGAGAGTTTTAAAAAGGCAAATACAGGTGAATGGACAAAGGGTAGACAGAAACACATGCCCCAGAATAGAGAGAAAAACCCACCCTGTGGGGCTGACCAGGGTGACCCTGGGAACTAAAAAATACCTAACCCCACCCAAGTCCCCCAGGGCTGACCCGGGTGGGGAAATAATAATAATAATAATAATAATAATAATAATAATAATAATAATAATAATAATAATAATAATAACGGTATTTATAATGCGCTTATCTTATAATAATTATAACTCTAAGCGCGCACTCACAACTCGCACACGCATGCGCACGCTTTAGACAATGACTCACGTACCACAAATAGTGAAAATACATTTCAACGGTCAGCTTGGGGTGGGGAGTGTGGTGATATAGTGCTAGAACTGTTGAAAGAGGTGAGTTTTGAGGGCGGACTGGAAGGAGGAGAGAGAGTGTTTCTGACGGAGAGAGAGTGGAAGAGTGTTCCAGGTGGATGGACCGTATACTGAGAAGGAGCGGGGGCCGAAAGTGCTGAGTTTGGTGCGGGGGATGAGGAGGCGGAGAGGGTCGGAGGCGGAGCGGAGGGAGCGGGAAGGAGTTTAGGGGTGAAGTAAGTTGGAGAGATAGGTAGGAGCGTAGTTGTTCAGGGATTTGTAGCAGAGAGACAGAATCTTTTATTGGATGCGTTGGGGGATGGGGAGCCAGTGAAGGAGCTTGAGCAGGGGAGTGATGTGGTCGGCTTTTTTCTTTCTGAGGACGAGGCGGGCAGCATTGTTATGGACGCGCTGGAGAGTGAGAGTGGTGGAATGAGGAAGGCCGGAAAGGAGAGAGTTGCAGGTAGTCAATGCGAGATAAGATGAGAGAGACAGCGAGTTTGGTGGCAGCTTCGGTAGTGAGGTATTTTCTGATCTGAGGTGGAGGTGGAAATAACATGCCTGGGCCGTGGCGGAGACGAAGCTGGTCATGGAAAGAGAGGAATCGAGGATAACGCCAAGGTTCTTGACCGAGTCAGAGAGGGAGATGGGGGTGCTGTCGAGTTGAAGGTGGAGAGAGGGAGGGAGCTGGGAAAGTTTCTGGTGAGTGCCTACCAGCATGGCTTCCGTTTTGTCGTCGTTCAGTTTGAGCTTGTTTGCTGTCATCCAGTTCAGTTTTCACGTCTTCATAGCAGTCAGCCGTGCGAGTCAGTAGTGTCTGAGTGTTGTCGAGTTTGTCTTTGTCTAGTAGTTGTGAGTCGTCAGCGTAGAGGTGGTGGTGTATGTGGTGAGACTGGATGATGTTGGACAGGGGAGAGGTGTAGAGTGTGAAAAGGACCGGGCCCAGGACGGACCCCTGTGGAACGCCGCAGGAGAGCCTGACTGGGTTGGAGGAGACGCCGTCGATGGTGACGGACTGCAGTCTGTCGGAGAGGTAGGAGAGAAACCAGGAGTGAGCAGAGTCAGTGATGCCAAAGGAGTGGTGAAGGCGGTGGAGGAGGATAGAGTGGTCTATGGTGTCGAAGGCGGCAGAGAGATCGAGTAGCGTAAGAAGGGAGATGTTGCCCGAGTCGGTGGAGAGAAGCAGGTCGTTTAGGATATGTAGAAGGGCTGTTTCAGTGCTGTGATGTTTGTGCTGCAGCCTATAAATGGTCGAAATGTGACATCTAAAGGCCACTGCCACAGCTTGTGGATATTCTCCGGCTTCCAAACGCCCAAGAGCTCGTCCTCGTTGGGTAGCACTAAGTCTTGGCATGGTTGATGTGGCATCGTCAAAAGTGACAGAAGGCATAACACTGCTGGTATTTTATTGCCTTGCATTGCTGAACACAGTTCATGACCCAACATCACTCTGCAGTGTATGCACGTGCGTGAAAAGCATACGCCGTGCGTCCTAACCAATACGGGTGCCTCGTGCACAGGGAGGGTAACACGGTTACTACAGTACGGTGACTGCATGCTTACATGTTGTTGCTCGTATACTAGCTATCCAAAATAGTGTAACTTGTATTTTCGTGGATTTATCATACAAATACAACATACACTCGAATTTCGCGTTTCTTTTGTTGATCAGTATAGATCAATGTTGATCAGTGCATCTGAAATGATATTGCTTTGGGTGGTAAGGTCCAAAAATCACAGAGTAACACACAGTGATGACCCTTGTCAGTCGACACTGTAAACCAGATGAGTCAGAGGGGTGATATTTCTTCCCGCCATCTGAATACATTGACACACTGACACTTGGTGTGCATTGACAAGGGTCTGTCATTACAGTTGGACTAATTTGCTGCATCATTCGTGGAACAGCACACGTCTTGCACTTAAATTAAATAGACTGCGCTCATGTAATTTTTATATGTCTAGTGCGTGGTAACAATCCTACAAACTGTAATTTGAATATGTGCTCTGTCGGGCATTTTTTTCTGTTCTGCTTTCCCGCTTGGCTCTGTGATAGAATGATTTGGATTTAAAAAAAAAAAATTGGACCCTGCACGTCATGTAGCTTGTTATGAAAATGGCGGTCGTCATCACGGCGTTGAAACAGATACACCACTAGTCTATTTAACCCATTTAGCTCCGACGCACAACACACACAGCAGGATATGGATTGACCATGATTGTTCAAGGTTTGTGCCAGAATAGCTTGGCGCCATCAGGCACCTTGAATTATCATGGCCAATCCATCTTCCTCAACTAGTAATCAGGTGAAACCTTCAGAAATTTGCATTCTTTGGGTTAAATGGGTAAATGCAGCTTTTGAGGTATGTAGCTCCTTTTTTTGATGATAGTGACGGTGAACAATGCGGGTTTATGTCAATCCCCACCCCCCAACCCCAACCCACCACCACCATCACCCCCAACCCCCTTCCCACCCCACCTTCTCCGCGACCCTGCAGTGACAATTATTGCGGTTTCTACACCGTACAACTATCCCGTATCGTAAATGTGTGTTGTCAATATTGTCAATGTAGTCAGGATCTCTGAAAAATCGTTGTTATATATCCGATTTTTGTTATACTGTTTTCGATTTTATCATACGCGAAGTCGATTGCATGGCTTTTGTTTTCCGAGATCGGCTTTATGTTACGTCTCTGCCGCTTAGACACACAAACAAAGATACAAAAGTTTCACTGTTCATGTGACGGTGTGATGCGTATGAATGCATGGTGGATAGATATGTCACCACCCACTGTTGCTGATTTGACAAGGTCTGTTCTGGGGCGGCACTCGCTTGTCACTGCACGGCGGCGGCCCGCTGGCACCACGCTGTTCCTTCTCAGCGAGTCGTATTCAGTCTTCCTGTGCGTTATGGCGAGGGTCTTGTTTCACGTTTTCTTCTTTTCCGATCTCTACTTCAACCCCCCACAACTTTCTCATTCTGACGAGCAGAGACGTAAATGTGTACGAGACTTACCAGCAAAAAGCTTAGATTCTCAGGAGCAGGGTAGATTCTCAGGAGCCCCTGCGACAGCAGGGGTTCATGAGAATCTATTCCTCTTGCAGATGAAAGGTAATGGCTAAAAACCTTTTTTTTGTCGCCCTTCTCTTTTTAGAGGCGTCGGAGCGATCATGCGCGAGGGTACGCAGGATTGTTGTAAACTAACGTAAATTTCGTTGTTTCATAGTGGAATAATGTTTCAAATATAAACTGGAGCACTCCTTTTTTTTTTTTTTTTTTTTTACAACAGGAACACATCCTTGTTAGCTCCTGCTGCCTGAATGGGTCAATGATATTCTATGCCTCTCTCAGATAACAGAAGGTTCATCTTAAGCAGTCGTTGGTTGTCGCCGGTGAAAGGTACTCCGACTAGTGTCGTCTGTTTGTTTGACTGTTTGTTGAAGGTACGCTGTCTGACATCGCCAATTTTCATTTCCTATTTACAAAGCACGTTTTTACGAAATTTCACGCTATCGTGCCTTGTTTTTATTGCTTTGTGCCTGGTACATCACTATGCTTTCATTGACTAAACCCCGGGAAATCGGCGACCGTCTTTATTAATAAAGGTACATACGGCTGATAGCACATGATTCACACACATTTATGGCTTGGATGAGTGATTTACGAGTGATATATTTTAACACAAAAATGAGAGTCGTTTTGTTCTTGAGGTTTTAAAATTCGGTACGAGTTGCGGTGTCTTCTGCTATGAAAGGTCGGCTTTCGATCATTGTGCTCTTGGGTCGGCTCATCAAACACTGACAGGACGATGGACAGAGTTCTTTCAACGTAAAAATTTGAGCACAATCAAAAGTGTACTGCATGTCGAGAAGCAGTGGCAAAAAGAAAGAGGACCCAGACGACTATAGTTAACAGCTTATGTATGGTGATTTCGTGAATAAAATACGAGTAAACATGCATTTAATCATAGGCCAATCTAAAATTATTTTTTTAAAATCTAAGTGTTATCCAGGGGGTGATAACAGAGCCACCATGGCTGGCGTCCCGACCTGCCTTGCCACACGTGTTCCGGACGCCCTTTCTCTTTTATGCTCCTAACACCAACAGCGAGAAATGGCTCGACCGTGAAAGCTGCAAGGTGGTACCTGATTAGCTTGGTGCCTTCAGGCGCCAACCTAATCAGGCACAACCCTTCAGCTTTCACGGTCGACCCTCATCCCAGCGACTTCCCAGATACTGCTTAGCAGCCTGATGGTCGTAAAATCTGCGCGCTGTAAAACTGTGTCTACAAGTTTTAGGGTTAATGGACTGCGTTTAATCCACCCGTGCACTAAAATCTACCCCGGCCCCGCTTGCAAAAACTGAAACGGATGAAGCGATGGGTTGGATTTCGATTTGAAAGACTTTGAAACCAGAGACGGGTGTCAAGGGCTTGGGGCCGGCCTGGGGGGTGGCGCTGAGCAAGACCCGAGCTGGATCGCTTTTCTCATGCTATACAACATTGGTGGATACACACAGAGTTCTGTGTCTGTTGTATGGGATCTCCCTAGTGCGCAAGAGGTCATCGGGCCGAGGTCGTCCGCTGTTGGCCCGGTGCGGTCGACCTCGGCCCGACAACACGTGCTTGCTGGGATGGTGTCAGTAGCACTCAGCTCGACTGACTGACAAATAAAATGTTACGCCCGTAAGCAACTTCTTCTAGAAGACGACAGAAGTCGTTCAGTACGTCTTTATGCGTTTCTGAACTGATAAGAAAGGGATCGGGTTGACTCGCTGAGGTGATAGAGCGTATGATTCCCGTTCAGCCTTAAGGTCGGGGGTTCGAACCTTGGTGGGTTCAAGATTTGTCTGTGCCCCGTCTTTAAAATCACCTTCGAGGTGGAAAAGTCGTTAAGCCCTAAATGTTTTCCGGAACTGAGAACACGACACAGAAGTCTACTGCTACAAACGTGTTACTATACTGAGGAGAAACTTGACAGGCCTGAATGTCTGACAAAAAGACTGTCGTGTAGTTGTGTCCCTTCTTTCGTACTGGCCCGTCTTGTTACTCAGAATATGTCTTCAGTATTTTTTTGTTGGTTACTATACTCAGAATTTATACGAGAATGTTGAACCCATTACTGCCGAGAAAAAGTGATCATGATCCAACTGCAAAAGACATTGATCCTCATGAGCCTCCGCACGGTTGCGGGGCTCTCGATGATCTATGCCTCTTGCTGAAACCACTGTGTATCCAAGTTCTTTGACAGCTGGGTATCTTTGACGTTGAACTTACAATTACATTATCTTCGTCCACTGGACTAAAGTTGCGGTTTTTATCACTGAATACTGACGGATGATACGATTGGACATCCTTTGATGGTATGTGAGGCTACACGCAGAAACAAACTGTAGTTCACACGTGGCGTTGACGGTAGCATTTCATTTCATTGTTTGTTCTGGCTATGCATCGTCTGAAAGCATTGTTTGGAATCTTTACCAGCAAGTAACTGACGCACGGCTGGTACGGTAGTGACAGGAAGCTTTGCCATTCCCAGAATGCAACGCGCGATAACTTCCGTGTCTACAACACAAAATGTAAATAAAAGGTGTCGCCTAGATCGTTGTAGGACCCTCTCAGCCTGCTGTGGCTCCTGAAGATCTGTGTTTCGTGTAACAGGAGTTTGCGTGAAGAACGCTTAGCGTAGCCAGGTGCAGGTTTCTGAGCTGGGATGCAAGATAAAAGTGAAATATGGAAACAATGAAACAGCCACACATGCATCGTAAACCTGCCGCACACTGTAGTTGATATCTCTTCCTCCTGTCTTCATTCCCACCAGCCCCATACTCCATTCTATCTGCAAGAGGCATAGATGACAAAGAGCCCTCGCAGCGACAGGAGCTCACGAAAATCTACGCTTCTTGACTGCCCGAGATAGATTCCATGTATTCTTCAAACTGAAAATCAGTGTTATTCTTGGTGTTTTCCCGAGTTCTTCCCCGTCTCGACTCGTCTGCAAGAAGCATAGATTTTCATGCGTCATTGCATCCGCAGGGACTTATGAAACTCTATGCCTCTTGCTGCACAAGACCACCTCTGGTTGTTCCTCAGACCGTGTGATCGGGTGTTATTCGGTGTTTTTTTAAACTTCATTTACGTGAACGATTCGCGCGTTTTCTGTTCTGTAAATAAAATCAGAAACACAAAGCGTTTCCAGATGATCCAAGGAAAACCAGATTTATCCGCCCTTCGTATTTGAGTACCACGTGAGATGGTCCTGTTGCAGTGCACGTGCACGAATTAGCGCTCAGGACCTCTTTATTGCGTAAATACTGTATATAGTGATACGCCATGGATGACCATTATAATTATGCGTAACCCACCCACCCACCCCCCCTAAAAAAAGCAAACGTGTAGACTCAGTTGGCCTTTATCACACTGACACACACACACTGACACTGACACACACACACACACACACACACACACACACACACACACACACACACACACACACACACACACACACACACAAAAACAAATATGACGCGGCTGATGTCAGCGAAATTGCGGAGATCCTCATTCATTTTCTTCATTTTAAGGTCCCGCTGGCACAAAAGTGATCGGGGACCATGGAGATCCTCATCAAGCCTTTGGGATTTTATGCGGCGGTGCCGAATGTAGGGCCTAGATCGGTGCCTTGGTGCAATGGTTCCGCTAGTGAACCCACCGACGACCTACCGGCTTTTCCACTGGTTGCTTGAAAACCAGACCTTGAAACCAGCACTCAAAGTTCAGTGCGTCGATAATTTTGGAAACTTGTAACGGTGTAAAATATGCCCCTTACAAAAGTCAATTTATCAAGCAAGCTTCTTTGGAGACGAGAGAAAGGGGGAGTAACACACATCTTATCTCCCTTGTTGTTACCCAGATCAGCGCGCGCCTAAGATGGTGGCCCGCACGTGTGCGGGCATTCCACACGTAGTCTCACCGTCATCACGGGACCATCTGCAAGAGGCATGGATCCTCATGAGCCCGCGCAATTGTGAGGGCTCATGATGATCTATGCCGCTTACTGAGACTAATTTTGCGTTCTTGCCGTCGAGCGTTAGATCTGTGGTGGGGCGAACATGGACTGATGATATTACAGAACCATCAGATGAACACAGTGAGAGTAGTTACACTGCTCCTCGTTTTCAGATTTTTTTGCACGACGACTTGCACTGACCAGGAAGCAGAGATGAAGACGTGATACTGGGTTTATCTATCGTCTTAGTCGTCTATAGTCTCATGTGCCTTTTCACTGTGACTAGGTCGTCACCCAGGGAATCCAGTCTATGGCCCTTGCAGATTGAAAGACGGCTGCTTTAGAGTGGCAGAACATATTTTCACTTTTTTATTTTTTATTTTGGTGAGGCTACACTCCTCGTTTTTCCATCCAGCTGCGATGTCCATTCATCTGCCCAGCGTGATTCCACTTACCGAGTGCTCTCAGAATACCTGTACTAATAAGAAAAAAAAAATGAATATCCCGCCCGCCAGTCTACAAGAAGCAGGACACTCAGGGGATTTTATTCCTCTTATGTTGGCACAATTTTATATCCATGTTCCTCGGTTGCAACCAACAACAACAACAAACACATTCTGTTGTCAATGCCGGGTGGGTGGGGGTGGGTGCCGAGTAGCAAAGAACCGCAGGCCGACGTAGTCGCAGTGGGGCCGCAAAAGGCCATCGGGCCGACATCGGCCGCCGTTGGCCCGCCCGCGGGCCAACGGCGGCCGATGTCGGCCCGATGTTCTTTTGCGCTTTTTATGCTGACGTCGACCCCAAAACCTTTGTTTGCTACTGGGATGGGTGTATGTGTGTGTGACGGGGGAGGGGTATTTGTAACCGATGCACATAACCAACGTTAAACGGACGAAGAAAACTGCACTCTACATGGCATTTGGACTTAGACAAAGATTACGGAAACGTGCAGGTACGCTTCCATACACTCTGTCTCAAACTAAGTGTCACGTATCCTTGAACAAGTTCGTGTAATCCCCCATTATCAGTAATTGCGAACAAATCACTTGGGGCAGATTTGTAACCCATTACTTCAGTTTATTCCCTCTGAAGATCGCTGTGTAGTGACATTTGTTTCATTAGTATCTTTTTCACGCCATGTTCTTATTCGACTTCTCTGTTTCTTCTTCAGTTTATTTATTGTATTAATTATACAACCAGCCTGACTTCGTCTCCTTTCTGTCATACGAGCCAGCAGCACAAAAGTCATTAAACTGACGGTGGACCTCAGCCATCTGTCTGTGGAGCTCACCTCCAGGCGTAATGATCAACATTTATGTTCTCTTTCACACTCTCTGAACAGATATCGCGCCACATCCCACACATACTTCGTTCTGGGCGTCAGATATTTAAAACTGTCACACGGCATCTGCTTGATATGGTAATCCCTCGGTACTCAGTGAACCTTTTCACCCCGAGACAGTACATTGGCGAGACCGTTTACCCTTTGGATTCAATTAGGTCCAGCAACGGGGGATGGGTGGACGATAACTCAAGGGTAGTGCCTGATTTGCTTGGCGGTTTCCAGGCTTGACCTATCAGGGCCGAATCATCTCACAAAATTTGTAAGTAATGCCCTGCAGATTAAGCAGGCGTCAAGCGAACCTTTCTATCTCAAATTTTCAAGATATTTGTAATTAGTGCTTTGCAGACGAAATTAAAGTATTACCCACTTGGCTCTGAAAATGAAACTCATCTGAGATGAGGTCATTGTTTCTAGGACAGTTATCCTTGTCTTTTTATTGTTTCCTCCGGCATGGATTAGAGGACTATTTTGCAAAACTACGACCGGCACGCCAGCAGACGGAGAGATTGTTTCATAGTTAATTATCTGCCTTCAGGGTTTCACCAGTGTAAATTTCAATATGTATGTATGACTGTTGGAAATTTCAATATCTATGTTTGTCAAATCGTCAAAGGCGACTTTTGCCAGAGGTTATATAAATAGTTCTGACGTTTGAAACACAAGATGTGGGCGACATTTAAACTACAATGTTTTCTAAAAGATTTTTTCTACTTTGCTTGGCTTTGGTTTCGTTTCTCTATGAAAATTAGTTTTAAATATATATTTTTGGTTCTCTGTTGTCGCCATTTCCGTCTACTAAGTAAAACCTTCAGGTGCAGCCAGGCGATGATGCCAGTATCTTCGCCTAGAGTGTTTTTTTTGTTTTGTTTTGTTTTTTTCCCCCTTCAAAGGTTTTGTAGTTCGGGTGGCAAAACGGGTCAGGAGGGTTTACAAACGCTGTCTGATCGTGACCTCTCGACCAAAACCAGTGTTGGTACTCAAGAGGCCAAATACCAGACAACCACTTGATACATTGGCCACCCTTCGGCGAAGGCCTTTTTAATTAAGAGGCTCATGCCGATCTCAAGCTGAAACTTACTCCCCCACAAGAGAAGATCTTACGACGGTCCGTCTGCAGCTGACTTTTGAGTTTTGAGTTAGTATTTGGTTAGTATGAGTATGTGGTTTTCATATAATGTGTGTTGGTCTGTGATGTTGGACCTTGCGCAAGGTCCAAAAATCACAGAACAGCAGAAAGACAAGTCTTCAGACGCTCGCTGACTCTACGATGGGAACGTTCACCGTTCTGTATCCAAGCCATCAGCAGTAGGTGTAGATTTTCACAAACGCTTGCATGTGCAGGCTTCACTACAACCCTCGCTTGTTGATGATGTCCTTTACACCTCTGTTCCTCAAGCGGTCAAGGTCAAAGAAAGTTCAGTGCGCGATTTTGTCGATCATCTCGGTCCATCATTCTCCATCCAGTCCGGACTGTGGAAGCGTGTTAATTAGCGGGCTGATTAGACCTGACAGCAACAAGGCAGCCCGAAGACGAGGGGTGTATTAGTTGGGGGTGAACCCGGGCCCAAGCCAAATGTTCACGTTTTACTCGTACGCTTCTCTGGAGGTGGACCAACCGGCCCGACAGCTCCGGGACACCGTTTGACTGGCTGTGGGCATGCCCTGTTTTAATGTACACACAGTATGTAGTCTAGGCTTTTTATCAGTAGGTCAATGTACATCAGAGGCAGATCGTTTAGCTACACTCAAGGACAGTGCATGGTTAGATAGGCGCCTGTCCAGACGCCAAGCTAACCAGGCACTGTCTTTGAGTCGTCATGGTCCGTCAGCTGTGCACTGAGGATCTGGCTTAGTAGTGGGGTCAACGCAATCCAAGGAGATAGCCGCTGATTGCCAACAACGTATTTCAATTACTGCCAATATATGCCACGCCGCACTCAGGTCGGCCGTCTGCACTTTTGGTATGAGTACGGCATTCGGGTGTTTGTGTGTGTGTGTTGTTGCTGCTGTTTTTAAAGCGTTATTCTGCTTCCTTAGACAATCATCACGAAAAACGAAAAATAAACATTGATGTAACGCACGCAGACTTGCCCCCAGTCGTACGCACAGACTCTCACGCAACAGACGCATACACCGCCACTGACTCAGACGGGCGCATTCATGCGGTAAAACAAACACACGGGCTCCCTTTCTAAAGTGACTTTTATACAATATACAAGAAAAGAAAGGCTTAAATATCAAACTATATACACTTCTCTGCTAACATCCGAACATTACACACACACAAATCACAATATCCTTGCCAGGCTAGGTGTTAGTTCTCAGTCTCCAACCTGTTTGATGTTATTGCCTGGTTACGTTGGTCCTTCTCACGTCTAGGCGTGCCAGTCCTTTCACGTACACTCCTCGAGTCGTATCGTGGACGTCCTTGTTTCTCCGGTAGCGCAGTTCTCGCTGTGATCCGGGTATCTTGGTCCCGATCAGACTCACTCTGAGTGAAGAGCTGGAGGGATGACCTCACGTTAGGTCCCACCTGTGACTGACGTCTCGGTGTCCGTCGTTCCACTCTTTACAAGCACTCTGAACACAACAACAAAAGTCCCAACGTAACACTTGCTAAACACACAACATATTGGATCAATGAGAAACGTCACGTAACCTGGCTGATACAACTAACTCACACGTTCATTCACACACACACACGTGCTTCATAAACTGTCTACTTCCGTAACACTCCCATATCTCTGTCACTATCTTGAAACAGACTATAGCCTAACACTCTTGCTATACACTACTCTATACACTGGAAAAGACTATGCTTAACCATCCACGTACTACCTTCATAGCGACTTAAGCGTACACACCTTACATTCCTTTAGTCATCCATCTCGGTAAATAACTGTATACCAAAAACACCGGTTACTTCACTGAATTCTAAACCAAACCAATCAACAACGCTATACAACCAAATTACTCTTACCAACGCATACTGTCTTTAACTAACAACTATCAATACTACATATATAGAAACATACCTGAATTCTAGGCTTCAGAGTCTTGGAATACGGGCTAGGTATCTCAAACACATCCGTCCAAGCTGACGATAAGCCCCGTACTAATATATTACTGCTCTGACAGACACAGCTTTTGCCTAGAACTCACTAAACAGAACTCACCAAAACTCCGTGCTAACCATGTCTTAAGGCTTCCTCAGACGGAGAAACGAAACGAAACATTCCGTCGAAATGTCCGCATTTCAGACATTTCTTCAACATTTCACCGTTTCACGAAATGCGAAACGACACATTTCACGAAATAGAACTTGTCTCTATTTTGCGAAACATTTCGCCGAAACATTTTACCCGTCACCCAATCAGCGCCGTCCGCTCGGTCACACCCCAATCTGACCTCATTCAAGCCCAGAGGACTGCAACGGTAAAGCGATGCGGCCGTGGAGTCAGGTCTATTATGGCTAGAATTGCGTGATGTGACGCACGATTCTGTACGATTTAAGCGGAGAAATCATTTTCGAAATGGAATCTATCAAGTATCATCACTAAAGTACCAGCAAAATATGATTTTAGGTCTGTTTTCTGAACCCCACTTTCATCGGCTGCTCTTCGAAGCCGCCTACAAGATGGCGGCTATCGCTTCGAGACGGCGGCATCCTTGATTCACTTGGACCATCCTTGTTTACGCATTCAAAAGCGCTTACGTTTATTCGATATGGTCGGCAATTCACTTTAATTGTGTAAGTGAAGGCACACATGTCTTATATGTTTAGTTTTTAAGCGTCAGTAGTCAGAAATATGACCCGATATCCACCGATACAAACCAGAGCATGTGTCAGTGAACAGTTACTTCCCCTGTACCAGGCGAAATGAATTTTCACCGCGTTTCTGCGTGTGCGGAAAAGGCATTTCGATGCAATGAAAATGTTTCGTTTCTTGTGCATTTCGTTTCTCCGTGTAGGGAAGCCATTACAGATTTCACGTGGATCTCGGCCTCACGGACTATCGGCACAAAACAAACCGTTAACAAAAACCGTACCGTACTTATCCTACTGTGTGAGCACTATGTACGAGCATAGAGCTTCATCACAATTCCCCATTCCTCGGGAAAAAAAGAAACGACCGAGTTTCTTTTTAAGACTACTCGACGTACACTATCACAAACCAAGACTAACTTTGACTAACTAGAATACAAGAAGGAACTAACTTTGCCTATCTAGAGAACCAGAAAGCAAAAATATTACAGCCTTAAGCCTCAACGCACACTCTCGGATCGCACAGCGAAAGCTAAAACAGAACTAACGCGCTAAAAACCTCCAGAAATGAAAACGATCCAACGACTGCCCACTCTAATCCACACAATCGCGAGACTCCAATCTCCGACCTACCTATATATTGGGTGCTGAGCGGCCTTTCTGTCCGTACAGAACTAGTCTATTTCCGGCGAATCCGACGGGGAAGCCAACCATCCGGACCGCTTTTCCTACCCATCCCGGCATAGCCCTGTCTATACGGCGGATTATCTTGACAAACGACGCAAGAGCGACAATACCGCGCGACGTCCACCGCCACACCTGGCCATGACCCCCGGAGACGGACGCGAGCCAGCGTTCGTCTAGTGGTGCAATGCCCAGCTACCAAACCGTCATGGGCCGTCGACATAACCTTGACACGCAGCGAAGACGGCACGGCGATCTGTACGGCTGTCGGAACGGCCAACGGTGCGCCCTCCTTCCAAAAACGACGCCGTAACAAGCCGTCTTCAATCACAAACTGGTATCCGTTCCAAGCTGACGATAAGCCCCGTACTAATATATTACTGCTCTGACAGACACAGCTTTTGCCTAGAACTCACTAAACAGAACTCACCAAAACTCCGTGCTAACCATGTCTTACAGATTTCACGTGGATCTCGACCTCACGGACTATCGGCACAAAACAAACCGTTAACAAAAACCGTACCGTATTTATCCTACTGTGTGAGCACTATGTACGAGCATAGAGCTTCACCACAATTGAAATAAACCAAAATTTAAGCTAGGGTTCCATTAGATTATGTTTACATAGTTTATCATTAGTCTTTTCAGCTTGACTTTAGTTTGGCATGGGTCGGCTTAGGACTGGCCACGTTGAGGCTGTGACATTGTGGTCAGGGTCACACTCACGGCAATCAGGACCACTTCAAGACCCCGAGATTTAATTCCTTCATCAGCACTGCAAATAAATCTTATTAATTTTCATCCTGTGTCTAACTGAAATACGTTTCGCTACAGTTCCTGGAGCTTTCAGCTTGTAGAGCACATGGGTTATAATTATGTCGTGTGCTGCCAAAGTCTCTCACGGTGCACTTAGGAAACGTATAATGAATCCATGCAACCGATTTCAACATTTGAAGAATTCTAGCCTCATAACTCATTTGAGACGTGCCGTCTCCGGATACGCGGCACGTCTCGAATGTGTTAACTGCTACTGACAGAACGGTTTCATCAGTAGCAGTCAATGGACTAAGACCGTTTTGAAAATATCACTTGGTGGCACGTTTACTGAAGCATATAGAACAAAAGAAGCTGGCGATCAGACACTACTGAAAAACAGACATAATGCTTGTGGACCCTTTGCTGCCATGTTGTGCATATGCTCATATCTCTTTATCCAGTTCGCTTGAAGAACAAGAAGAAATACCTGCACTCCATTGTGAATCTGTTCAGCTCTGCACTGTAAACATTAGATACATTTTGTGAAAAGCTAGATTTTCATTGTAATACAATACAAATCTTGCATTTCACAAAAATGGTCTTTTGACATCAGAGGGCAAAGCTTGACACATAAAATCTCAAATGCATCTGTAGACTGCGAGGCTTATGAAGATTTATGCTACTCGCAGGTGGGCGCGTGGCATTCGCTTTTTAGGTGTGCGCAGAAAGAAACTCTGCCCCGTGAAGGCAAACGACATTAAGTTCATTTTTGTGAAAAGCGAGATTTTATTTTATTGTATTACAATGAAAATCTCGCTTTATACAAACATAGACTTACTGTTTTCTTTTTCCTTCACGAGGCAGCACTGTTTCCTTGTCCACGTCTGCTGGTCTGTTGTACTGGGCGTGCCGGTGTTGGCTGTAGTACACAGAGTACGTCACAGTCCGCCCTCTGACACCGACACGTGTGGTTAATGGCCCTTGCTATCACGACATATACCGCAAAAAAATATACCGCCAAGTAAGGACAAAAGCATTCCCAGTGCGCAAAGGCCATCGGGCCGACGTTGGCCTGCGCACGGCCGTGCGCGGGCCAACGGCAGCCGATGTTGGCCCGATGGCCTTTTTCGCAATGGGTTGTTGGTATCAGAGGACGCTGCAAAGTAGGACCAAACAATTACAGTCACCCTAAAGTCACGCTCTCGGCGATACTGACCGGCTATCTCGTCCAGACGCCATGATTATCAAGTTTTAACTTGTGTAAATATGTCATGTTTGTATTGATGATGCTAAGAGGCATGGGAAATAGAAAAAAGTAATCCACAGACTGTAACAGTTATCGGCAAACATATTATATTAACAACTTGTGTAGTTCAGTCTGATTGCCTAGGCAACAACCGGAGCGAAAGACTGAATTATTAAGATAAAAATGTTATACAAAGGATCAGCCGCTTATCTAGAAAACCTTTGTTGTTCATCACAGGGCATCTCCATATGATTGTATCGAAGCAATTAAAAAAAAACAACCTTGTCCGTGCCCCTGCTAGTTCGGTTGATGTCTGAGACAGACAAGATAAGTGAGTAATTGATACAACCACGAGAAAGAACTCCAAAAAAGCCTTATTCTGTTCACTTCTTTCAGAGCACAGGGCAGCGTCCTATCCAAGGGGAGAAATCCGAAATTATGGCAATAGTTTTGTGCCCTTTGACTCGGAGCATCAATAGGACGCTCCGATTCAGGGGCACGAAACTATTGCCATAATTTCGGTTCCCCCCCCCCCCCCCCCTGAGGTCGGAACGAGACAAATTGCAGGGGTAATTGGTACAACCAGAGAAAAGAATGACAATCGTCGTTAACGATAGTCGCGAGCAACGATTCTTGTCTACAATCACAGGGCAATAGATTTTTTTTCGTAAATGAGAACCAGGTTAAAAATGCACGAATTATTTGGCACATTCATTTAATTAAGAGGGCGAATAATGGGATATATTGCATGTTTGTCTGCCCTGTTGGTTTAATGCCGGAATGTGTTAAATTCGTGCATTTATTTGACCTACTTCTCAGTTACGGAAATCGTCTATTCTCCGTCTAATTATAGAGAAGCAGAATATTTCAAACGAAAGATTGTTTTAGCCGCTACAGCGTCCACGTTCACATAGCGATAGTTTAGATTTTTTTCAAAGCACGATTGACCAATAAAAACTTTATTGCAGAAACAGGTTTCGCGCAAGATAGTTACACAGTAGAGCTTGTTTTGAGCACTTTTTTTTCGGGAGAAAGCTAGGTGTTCTCTCAAGAGAAATCTTGAAAGGCAAAAAAGACCCGTGTCACCTATCATTAACCCATTCAGCATTGACACACTACAGCAGGAGATGGGTCGACCATGATAATTCAAGGGTAGTGCCAGATTAGCTTGGCGCCTGTCGGCGACAAGCTGATCTGGCACGGTCCTTGAATTATCATGGTCGATCCATCTCCTGCAACTGGTGCATAGTCATTACTAGAGATGACGCCTTCAAAATTTGGGAAATACGGCCGTCGGGCTGAATGAGCTTAAAGACCATCATTTAGGTGGCGACAGCCACGTAAATGATGGTCTTTAATGACGGGTGATCTGTCTTAAGGCTGGTCGCGCAAAACAGTAATCTTTTACAGGTATGTACTAGAACTTGTGTATGCATTTAGTCAAGAAGCCGTTTTTCGGGATTACGAAACGCTGAACTGTAACGGGAGTGGATACTGCAAATGGCAGAGGTGCAGCAGACGGGCTCATTAACCCCATGTGATCCAACATCGAGACTAATTGCATTGTCTTGCAAGTCTGGCAGCATTCCGACGTGATAGTTAAAGAGATAATGACTGTATCAGTATCAGATGTATCAGTTAATAAGGTGCCTTTTATTGTAATTTTGTTAGATTGCACGGGAAAAATTACTGGTGCAGATCCCCGCTGTTGGCAGAGTTTAGGAGAGAGAGAGAGAGATAGAGAGAGAGAGAGAGAGAGAGAGAGAGAGAGAGAGAGAGAGAGAGAGAGAGAGAGAGAGAGAGAGAGAGAGAGAGAGAGAGAGAGAGAGAGAGAATGACAATGACAGTGAACTTTTATTTGCCATCGGTAGATGTTATTGGTTGCAGGACCAGTTTTCAAACTTGCCGTTGCTACATCTAATACGTAAAAATGACACACATGTAAAACACAAAAATGATACCATAAAGTAATTTGTTAATAATAGGAAACATAAAATAGTAATGATGAGGATGATGATGATGATGATGATGATGATGAGAAGCGAGAGAGAGAGAGAGAGAGAGAGAGAGAGAGAGAGAGAGAGAGAGAGAGAGAGAGAGAGAGAGAGAGAGAGAGAGAGAGAGAGAGATATTTTCGCCTTTGGTCAGATAAAGCAGAAGCAGCACAACAAAAGAGTCTGCTAAAACACTCATGATACAGAGCAGGCGGGCAGAAAAAATGACAAGACAGACAACCACCTCTGTGAATATCAAAGTTATCTCCCGGCATCTATTGCACTTCAGACTTCGGTTCCGGGTTCAGTTCACACGTCTCCTCCCTTCTCAAACCTTGAACCCAGACTCTTCCGTCTAGCAAGGAAAACGCAGATGATCATGAAGCGGGTGCGTCTGTGTGCTGATCTGTGACTTTGGACCTTACGGCGACAGCCGTAAGGTTTATAATCACAGACCAACACACGCATCACGTGACCGGATGCGTTCCCGTGTACCTCTCTCCCCTGTACAGCGGAGCGTAGTTCCGGGTCGGAGATCTCAGCCTGCATTATTATTTTCCGCGTTTTGCCCCTTCATCTGACGTCTGCGCCATAGGACGCCTCGTGCAGGGTTCCAGTGAGCGAAACACCATCCGGCCGATGTCAGCCGCAGTTGGCCAGCGCACGGCCGTGCGCGGGCTAACTGCGGCCGACGTCGACCCGAGGACCTTTTGCTGGCATGTAATGTTAAGCATATTGTGATAGCTTAAAAAACAAACAAAAAACAACAAACAAACAACAACAACAACAACAACAAAAAACTTCCAGCTAGCTGCACAAGGTCTGAGTAGTTTAATACTGCTAGCTAAACAGTTTAAACAAGTGGCGGAGAATGTATCGACTTTTTAAAGCATCGAGGGTATTGGAGTGCAGGCGCCAGACAATAAGGCACTACCGTTCAGATATAACGGTGAATGATTTCCTGAAGAGTCGGAGCCGGAAGCGACTGAGGTATCGTCACCCCTAGGCCCTGCACCTCAACTCGGCCGTTCCTTTTGCACCTCATCAGTCACACCTCGCAAGCACGTGCGTCCTTACTCGCGCTTAAACAACACTTCACCTCGCCGTTAATCAGGCGCTACCCTTGAACTATAAAAAAAAAACGACCCGTGCCGACCCCTTTCGGTGCCGCCCCGTCTTTGAAATCACCTTCGTGGTGGACTGAAAAAAGACGTTTAAGCTCTACAGTGTTGTTTAACGTTCAACATTTTCAGCCCATGAGTCTCCCCTCCCACAGTGGTGTGTGACTCAGTCGTGAATGTTTTAATCCCGGCAATAGATCACGGTGTCTCATACAGCGGTGGTCACTAGACTTATCGCATCTTTGCATCTCCACGACGCTTCGTCTCACATGCCCCCACCCAGTACTTCACGGCTCTTACGCCCTTCAAGGCCAGCGGCGTCAATCAGCGATGTATGTGAACATTTTGAAACCGCTGCAGATATGCTGTGTCTGACGCAGGCACACACAATATGATTGAGATGAGACCAGCAAGAGGCTTAGATCCTCATGAGCCCCCGCGACCTATGCCTCTTGCATTTGGGTAACATAATTTCACTGCGTTCCAACACTGAAGGGCTTAGGAAGCCTCCCAGAAAAATACCTGTGATACGAGCTCACCGGGGCTATTGCTGTACCTGTTGAGATACCCCCTGATAAGGTGAGGGATTTTTTTGGTACCATCACTCCGGCGCAAATTGGCCATTTTCTTGCTGGGGCAACTAGTGTAAGGGTCACCCACAGCGCCGCGATCAAAGCAGCGAGCAGGTGAGTCCAGGTAGGGAGTGGGGATAAGGGATGCTCATTGTCCAGTTTTAAACCTCGTGACCTACCTCCGTCTGAGGATCAGGCTTCCAATGCATGAAGACGGATTAAACGTCGACCTGGTCTAAATAAGAAGTCATAACAGTAGGCCAGGACCTTCTTAGACCAGGCCGACTTTTTTGTACGCCTCTTTGCATTGGAACTTTGGAAGCCAGATAAATTGAATAAGTTGAGAAGGCTGCATAAAAGTAAGACCGTCGATCCAAACGAACAAGCCCCTTCTGATTCAGTCTCGTGAGCTTTTGCGGATGCATGCATTCGTAATAAAGCTGTTATGCACTTGATTTCATCTATATGAATAATCGTCTGCTGAAAGCTAATATCGTTAGGTCAAAAAGCACAGAACAGAACATTACATCTGCCCTGGGGATTCAACAGACAGCAAGTTAATTTTGTGAAAAGCTAGATTTTGATTTGATTTATTTTATTATTTTTTAAATTTCGCTTTTCCACAAAAATGGAACGTTGCCTTCCTTGGGCAGAGAAGAACACAACGGAGTAAGAAACAGGCTTAGAAACGACAGTTAAACCACAATTTATTAATATTTCGAGTTAAAACTCGCTTTGGAAATAGACATACAAACAAGTACACAATATTATTTGCAGCTCATCTTTTCGTAGGCCGAGGAAGAAGCCTGGGGCAGACATACCTTTGTACATCTATGGAAAGGGCCATCCACATACACCGACGTGTGCATCGTGTCAGTTAAGTTTGTGCATCAGTGTTAGTACCGACGTCGGCCCGATGACCTTTTGCGATTGGGCATGTACAAGGAATCGCATGTCGAAAGTACTCTTCATATCTAATAGGCCTCATACTGGCATGAAATATACCTACAGAAATCACGTCGACAAAAACCCTCCCGACAACGATTTTGATCGCGAGGCCCTCAGGTAGAGAGTTAATCTAGCGCTTGGTTTACTTGATTCAGCTACAAACATCCCGATGGTCTCCTCTCTATGAGTAGCGGAGATGCTAGTGAATGGAAGCTTTCTTGTTTAAGGCACGCTCAGTGCAAAATGGTCGATGTTCGTGTCTGTTTGCCAGTAATAAGTAGGAAACGTGGAGTCTCATGACCCATCAGCCACAGTCAGCCTACCATTTCCGCTATACCGGCGTACTGATGAGCAACAGAGATGTTAGAAAAAGAACACATTTCTACTAAAGCATAACCTGTTTTGACTGACCACCCTTATTAGTCACCTAAATGATGGTCTTTAATGACAGGTAACACTTTTTTGGTCCGTCAACACTTCTCTTGAGAGAGCACTTGTCACGTCTTTCAATACCATTTTTTTTCCATTGCAAAAACGATGGTTGCTCAAAACTGATTATACTGTAGTAGATGGCGGAAGAATGGACCCCTTTCAGCTGACTGTCTAGAAGCAAGAGGCATAAATCTGCAGGGGCTCATGAGAATCTATGCCTCTTGGAGGTGTTAGGAGAGTCTCAAGGACTGAGTGTGTGGCCCTTGCTGCTGATCTTGCGATAGGCCGCCCAGGCGTGAACACCGCGAGTTATCTGACGCACAGGGTGCGAGGCAGCCACACCACCGACAGAAACATACCACCAACAAACTGCTTCGCTGTATGCTTACACATAGTCCTAGGATATCCTCCTTCTTTTCTGGAGCACAGGTATAAATCAGACACTGGAATAATAAATAAAGGACCATCAAGGTGCGTTAGTCACAGTGACGTCCTGACAGCACGATGAAAAAAAATCTAATTTCAGCATTTTGACAATAAAGCTTTTGGCGATTCGGTGTGAAAGCAAACGCCTGTCAAAAACTGAATATGTTTAAATGCATTTCCGGCTTAACAACTCTCAGTACTGCCTTCCCACTCCTTTACATGTTTATCGATGCCCCCTAGCAGAAAACTGCGCCGAGAGTGTACAGGTAAATACTACGGAAGAGGTCAGAATCACAGTAGTCTAACACTCCACATACAGCAGAGCGTTTTAAAAGCCTGTAATGCAACCTGTAAAAAAGGTTTAGCTGCATCGTAAAGGTGAGAATTCGCAGGTTTAGTTGTCCTGCACACTTGTATCGCTAAACTGCCGTGGCAGAGGCTAGGGAGATGTGATCATAGAGAACGCAGAGGTGCTCTAATCATCTCAGCACCATCTTAGATGACACACCCGATGACCTTACCGCTGAGGAACAAGGATGTAAGTGAAGTCAACAAGAGGCATAGATCCTCATGCGCCCCGCAACTGCGGGGGCTAATGAGGATCTATGCCTCCTGCAGTTGGGTTGAGGTCGCATCCAGAACGATTGGACCAGACCTGATCTTGCATTTCATCGCAGACGCTGGAGGGGGAGGTAATGTAAACACTAATCATCGATGTTTAACACGCCCCAGACGTCTGCTTCACAGTTACGATCTTGGTGTGAGAGAAATCCACTGCTTGCTTTGTCTGTAGATGCTTTGGGTAGTCAGATTTGATCAGTGGAAGGGTGCTGCATTGGGCAACATCCACCCTTCTTTGTCTTCTGTTTTCTGTCAGGTCGGGTCATGCCCATATCTATAACCCATATCATACTGAGGTTAAAAGCTTCAAATTTGTACACTGTCATATGCTATCTACATTATAGTACTTTACAGATAAGGATATAGACCAAAGGCTTTAGTTCAAGGGTAGTGCCAGAATAGCTTGGCGCCTATTTTAGTCAAACGTAGTTCACACACTGGTGTATTCTGAATGATAAGGGTTAATTTCCTGTTTGGTGTACGAAGTCTGGAGTCAGTTTTATGGTGGCGGTGGTGAGGCACAGCTTTTCTTCAATGTCCTATCCTGATTTTGCAGATAAAACTAAACGTGTTTGTCTCGTCTAAGTTTGTTCGATAAGCGCAGGTGGCGTCCAAGACTTTTATGAGTCAACAACGTCGTGTGAAAGTCTGCACGTTTAAACACTCAGGGTGAAGTGTGTTAGTTTTCAATGATCAGAATTCCGTAATGAATGTCTGGTAGATTTTTTTCTTCAGAACCTAACGTCTTGATCCTTTAACCGTTTGGTTGTCGTTAACGCTGCTTGTCGAGGAGATTCCTGCAGGAGTCACATTGACAAAAATCGCTACGAGTAGTCAGACGGCTAACATTCTTTTTGTTGTGAAACTTCGAGAGTGACAGCAGCAACAACAACAAAATGACGGATCGTCTGGACGGACGCGGACCAGCTAAGGCCGATGTCTGCCCGACAAGGGGACATTTTACTTACTGGCAAGATCCGTCTCAGCGAATTTCGTTAGTTTTCAAAAGGCCATGGCACGTAAGGTGCAGGAGCACGCGAGGATCTATGCCAGGAAATAAAAATTCATCAAGTCCCATTTTTGTGAAAAACGATATTTCCATTGTAATACAATGAAAATCTCGCTTTTTACAGAAATAGACTTACTGTCTTTTGCTGTCCTGTGTTAGATCTGTGCTTGTTGTTTACTTTCTCATGAGGACGCCTATCTGCATCAGTATTTCCATAGATCTAAAAACGTATATCCTGTCTCTATAAGCGGAAATGGGAGGTGAGACGTTCAATGGTCACAATGCTGTTTAGACTGGCAGCTCGGAGCCGTGGTTTGCGAGCAGGAGAACTCAATCGGTGCCTGCTCCCTGGGTCGACCCGTCTGTGTGGCTTGGCTCGAGTAATTATACCACACAAACACCGAAACAACCTTCTCAGTCAGTGGTGTGGGGACCGCCAGGTAAGCTTACAAAACCAGGTGCCCTAAAAACTAACACCATCTCTGTTGTGGGTATGCAGTCACGGAAGGAAAGACTCATCTCCAAGATGTATAGATCCTTTAGCGGGGGCTTATGAGGATCTATGTCTCTTGCTGGTTTTATTTGCATCCATGTTCTTCGTGTGTACGGAGATATTGTGAGTTCAATTTGTTCTATCCACTAGAATGGTGTTGGGTGGCTACAAAACAGATCTTAACACTTCAGGGAGGTAGTCAAGCCCAGCTTCCCCGTAGAATGATCTGAAACGGTGTCAGTCAACGTAGAAAGGATGCTTGAAACTGTGTAACAATCAAGATTCATTTATAGAAAACCTTCCCAGCTTTAAGGAAAACATACAGCACATTTTATAATTTTTTACAAAGCTTAATTTTGCTGCTACTGATTCAAATAGTCCTTCCTGTCTCAAGTTCTACTGGTGTCATGTTTTCTATCAAATGTTCCTCATAATTTGCTCGACTTAGTCTGCCACCACAAAAAGGATTTTAAAGATGGCGGTCTAAATAAATCTGGGCCCATTCAAGTTCGAATACTGGGCGGGAGTCCGTTGTCCTTACCACCTGAGTTATCCAGAACCCTCACCAACAGATATTATCCGTCGCTGTCTAGGATCAACGATGAAAGTACCTTAATTGGGTGCACCAGGTAGTCTTGCTTCTGTACCGTGTCCCCATCCCACCCGACCGTAGCAAGGTTTGTGCGAGAGAAAAGCGCGGTGGGAAGCTGTCAAAATCTCCCCATGACGTCCCCCTGTGTATGAAGGACTGCGAATTCCACCCAGCTTATTACACACGCACTCTGCTACTACGGTCACTCATACAAAACCCTTCTATCTGCAAGAGACATAGATTCCATGAGCCCCTGCATTCGCAGGGGCGCATGTGAATCTTTGTCTCTTGCTTTGCCAAGATCTGCTCTATCTCATCCTCAAACAATGGGTGTTCTCTTTTGGGGGAAAATGACAACTTAGAAGTGTTAATTTTTCCTCTGACGCTCCTCCTCCTTGCGAAACTTTTGGACTGAAACCTTCATGAACTCTTCCGTTGACAAAAACACAGATACAAATGATGGTTTGTATTTGAAAAGAAAGCTTCTTGGACGATGGGGGTGGCGGTCGGTAAGGAAGTGAGCACGGATCATATTGTCTCGCCTTTGGTTGTTCGTTACCGTAATCTGGATCTCTCAGACTCGTGACGTATGTATTGTCCTGATGCGTTCCGCTATCACAAAATGCAACACTGCCCTGTGAAAGGAAAAGACAATGACGTTTTCATTTTTGAAAAAAGCGAGATTTTCGTTGAAATACAATGAAAATCGCGCTTTTCACACAAATGGACTTGCTGTCTTTTGCCTTCAAGGTCAGAATTGAGTGGACGCATTCCAGCAAAGACACTGCAATACACCAAAAATTATATCAATCTTCAACAGCAGTCTGCACGGACACATTAACATCTATAGTTCTTGCAGACAACAGACGACACTTCCTCCCCTCCACCCTGAAAGAAAATGTCCACCCGACACGCCTACCCGGAACGCTGTAAAGGGTCTTGCAAGGTCTTGGGTCTCGCAGACGGCAACATACAAAACTATCTGCCCTTCTTCAAACTAAAAAAGAACTTGTCCACCGGACACGCCTACCCGGAACAGCGTGAGGCGTGTGGCCGCCGGGGTAATGGAGGGGTGAAGGTTAAGTGGCCGCCCCGTTACAATGCCAGCACTGTTGATGTGTTTAGCTGGTCTTTGACCGTTACAATGCCAGCACTGTTGATGTGTTTAGCTAGTCTTTGACCGTTACAATGCCAGCACTGTTGATGTGTTTAGCTAGTCTTTGACCGTTACAATGCCAGCACTTTTGATGTGTTTAGCTGGTCTTTGACCGTTACAATGCCAGCACTGTTGATGTGTTTAGCTGGTCTTTGACCGTTACAATGCCAGCACTGTTGATGTGTTTAGCTGGTCTTTGACCGTTACAATGCCAGCACTGTTGATGTGTTTAGCTGGTCTTTGACCGTTACAATGCCAGCACTGTTGAAGTGTTTAGCTGGTCTTTGTGATTGTGATGGTGATTACTGTTTGAGGCGTTCATACAAAACAGAATTCGTAAGCAATGGATCATTGGGCCGACGTCACTGGAAGAGTGTTGCGATGGTTTTCTATAGCATCTTTACAATTAATCTTGATAACGTGTGTTTATGTTAAGCCGTCATGTTTGGCAGAATTTACTACCGTATGTTTGCGTGGGTAGTTTTTGGGGTTATCCTGTCCTGTCCTTGAATGGTGCGTTGATTTTGAAATACAGACTAAAAAAGATTACTGCCGAAAGTGTAAAATGCAAAGAAAGATTCTAACAAAGAAAGAAACGCGATTAGAATCAGGAACAAGTACAACACACTTTATTTAAGTTTCGCAGTAAAACCTTTTTTTTTTTTTTTTGTAGACTGTTGAGTCCAAAATCAAAGATCGGCGCATGTTTCATTCACTGCGCCGATGACGCACGGAAGTTCCTCCCGGCACCTCCCAAACCACCAAAGATGCCGCCTACCACGTGGACACCTGCGCTTAACCCATTCAGCCCAGACGCCCTACAGCAGGAGATGGGTCGACCATGATAATTCAAGGGCAGTGCCAGATTAGCTTGGCGCGTGTCGGCGCCAAGCTAATCTGGCACTGCCCTTGAATTATCATGGTCGATCCATCTCCTGCAACTGGTGCATAGTCATTAGATGACGCCTTCAAAATTTAGGAAATACGGCAGTGGGGCTGAATGATTTAATCATCTCAGTAGGAATGCTGCTCTGTGTTTCTGTATTTGACAAAAAAGGAGTCTGCTCTCTAGTCACAAAAATGCTTCCTGCGCTGAAGCGTTCATGCGTCCAACGCGTACATAGCTTGTAGTTTGGCAAAGGTTTCTGAAGGAGTTTGTAGCTGTTTTGTGTGGGATTAGTTCACTTTCAGTATGGTTAGCAAGAAAGTGAAAAAATGGCACTTGCTCCAGAAAAAAAACTTTGGCTTGCACCATCATCTTATTGTTGTTTGTGATGATTAAAAAACGATAGCTCGTGGGTTTTAAAGAAAGAAATTTCAATTCAAATTAAAAATAGATATATTGTCCCCTAAATGGGAAAAGAGACTTCCGGTGCAACATTAAAAAATCTAAGTCTTTCTTTATTGATGTATGCTGGTTCGTTCTTGTTTCAGATAACACCTTTCTTTATCCACCCACCTCCCCCCCCCCCAACCCCCCCCCCCCACCCCCACCTTCCCCGTCTTTTTGAGCAGTTGCAGCCAAATATAATTTGATAACTGGAACATCTGACCATGACATGTGTAAGCCTACCGCAGCACACGGTCGATAAAATCATGTTCGGCAATGATACGTCTAGAGTTTCGTCCAATGATACCCGTACCTCCCACTCACCCCCTCTCCTTAGCTACCCCCTTCCCCCCTCCCCCTCCCCCCACCGCCCTTCTACCCCAGACCAGGTAAGGACTGTGCCAGTCCATCTCGTTTACCTGCAGAACGGTGCCAGAGTTTTCAAGACAGAGTCTTCCGCCACACGCTTAATTTCATCCAATTGCACGATGCCTCGCAGCACGTAGACATAGCACCTCGCATCATATGCCGAGCACCCGGTGACCCGCTGCGTCTGAGAAACACACACCTGTTAAGAGGGTCTAAGGGACGTGTGCGGATAGAAATAGCAAGAAGCGTAGATCCTCATGAGCCCCCGCGAATGCGGGGGCTCATGAGGATCTATGCCTCTTGCAGACGTATGGTGTTCGAAGCTGCAGTGCCACGCATAGTTTAAGATACTTTAGACGGAAAATGCACGTCAGACGAGTCACAAAATGGCAAACAGACATATACTTTGCGAGCAAATTTAGTAGGGCGTGAGCTGTCATGATCGATCCACGAAGCCGCATCCTGCTGCTTGTCGGCTTAAATGTTGTGGAGAAGACGTTAAGCATCGGTTGACCAGATTTATCCTAGATTAGTCCACCATGCGTGAAAAATAAAGAAAAAAAATCCCGAAACTGCGAAGTATATATGAGAATGCAAATAATGCAGTAGCTTAGGAAGATATTTTTTTTGTTTCGGCAGGGAGTGGGGGGGGGGGGGAGGGGGGAGGGGGCGGGGGCTGACGTAGCTAATTACTTTCCATCCTCCAAAAAAATCAAGCAAGAGGGAGGCACGGAGCGTGGGAAGGGGAGGGGGGGGGGGGAGATCGTCCAACCTTGGACAATAATCGAACACGGGGGAAGGGAGGGTCGACTTTCAAACATCAAACAAACAAACAAAAATGTTTATTTGTTTGTGTATTTGTTTGTTTCTTTGTTTAATGCACATAAACACTAGGCACTGTCAACGGTAGATTTTACCTGACGATACAGTCGTGTAGGCTTACTTTGTGCTCAACAAGAATACTACATATACTCACGATAAAAGTCTGTCAAGCGTAGAGCCGGCTAGATGCAACACTATCACTGACGTCGTGCTCCAGAATGCATAAATCCAACACCCGATCCACTATTTCGACCACCCAGCGAACTCCACCCATCTGCAAGAGGCATAGATCCCCATGCGCCCCTGCAATTTGCTGGGACTCATGGGGACCTACGCCTCTTGCTGACCCTGTGTACTTCTATGTTTCTCTATCATAGGACGAGGGCGGGTGTTCAGTCCATGCTTGTTTATATCGTGTACATACGCACGTAAAAGATTTAATGCGGGGACATCCAATGCGCACCGTTGCAACTGAATACAGAGGATGGCACTGGGAGGTTTGTAAGTCTTACTTCGGCGGAGTCAACTTTCACGGTCGCAGGAGTACACGAACTAACCCTTTCACCGCCAGTGGTCGCAGATTGTGCTGTTGAAATCTGTGTTAATTCAACACTAAAAGTCGTCCAAGTTTAGTTATTGGGGTTTATCGCCGATCAGACCATCTCAGGCCATCTCACAGCGGTCTTACCCGTCCTAGGAACATGCCGGCTACACAGTCGTGTCGGCACTAAGAGGTATAGATCTTCATGAGCCCCCGCATTCATGAGGGCTCATGAGGATATATGTCTCTTGCATTTGGATCGTGTTCCCTATTTCCTAGCAGTAAAGGGTTTAATATACCGGTTATTATATAGGCGCTTTTTCCCAATTCTGCGAATCGGCTCAAAGCGCCGCGAACTGCACCCAACACGAACGCTCACGTGACACACACGCATTCACTCTGAAGACAAACACAGTACATGACAAACACAGGACATTCACGTGGTGCGAAGGGTCAGCTCAGCTATTGAGGTTTCGAAAATTTTGATCGCTTGTATTTGAAATTTATAAAGTGGCCTAAAACCGGTACCAAAGTTTACACTGTTTAGCCACGATCATGACATGCTAAACGAAGATATCTTGCCAGTTCACCTTGCCAGTTCAAAGTTGGTGTCAGAATAGTGTGGCGCCTCTAATGGGCAATGATAACGCAAGGGTGGTGTCAGAATAGTAGCTTTTCGCCTCAAATCGACGATGGCCTTTGCGCACTGGGTTTCCATTAAATCTTTTTTTTATTATTATTTTTTTTACGTTCTTGTTCCGGTGTTTATCTTTAAAAAAAAAAGAACCTGGGGCAAACAGATTTTCTTTGCGTTTGCAGATTTTCAAATTTCTTCTGCGCATTTGTTTGCAGAATGAACAGTTTTCTTCAGCAACAAAAGCTTTCCAACTGTAGCAAGCGAGTTCTCCACAGAAATTAAATTTCGGAGACCGGAGAAAGCCCAGTGCGCAAAGACCATCGGGCCGACGTCGGCTCTATGGCCTTTTGCGCATTGGGAATGCACCATTTTATAGATCCTACATTCACTGGTGTCATGATTTAACGAAGAACTTTTGTTTTGTGTCTAATTCTTGGTTTTACAGTTTTATAACACAAATTAAATTGAAGAAAACGATCCTAGTACAAGCCGACCAGGATCACAGGCACTCTAACTTACACCACAGTGGCAAAGGTGTCGTTCACAGTGCCTTTTTTATAGCCCCAAAACCCTCAAAGGTGTGAGATTTGTTTTTTGGATTTTTTGTTTGTTTGTTGTATGACACCACGCACCCTTAACTCATTAGAGACGTGCTGTATACGGATACACTGCTTTTCCCCGCGTATCCGGAATCGATACGTCTCGAACGCGTTAACCCATTAACCCCCTCCCCCCCCCCCCCCCGCCCCCGAGGCCGCATATCCCACATTCTGGAGAAGTCATCTAACAATTACCTACCAGCTGAAGGAAATGAATAGACCATGATAATTCAAGGTTCGAGCCAGATTAGCTCGGCGCCTGATACCGCCAAGCTTATCTGGCACTACCCTTGCATTATCATGGTCAGTCCATATCCTGCTGTGTTGCGTTGGGGCTAAATGGATTAACACACTGAGCCCTGAAAGTCACAAATTTGGAATGTTCCTGTGAAGATCAGGAGACGCCAAACCACCATAGAAATTACCCTTGAAATCTCATGGCCGACAAATATCTTCTTTGGGTGCGCCAGTGCTGTTAAATGGACATTTTATGTGCACGAACTGTCTAAGGCGTTTGTCCACGGTAAGAGATACCACATTTAGAAGAAAGAAACAGGTTGGTTTCCCCCTATAACGTATATAAAACAGTCTTTGTTCATTTCTCATTAAAACTGAAGATAACACGCTGGTTTTCAAATTATCTCTTGTAATTGCGATTTTAAAAATAATACTATAAAGTTCCCGTCCAATTAGCAAAAGAGGCACAGATTCTCATGAGCACCTGCGGAAGCAGGGGCTCATAAGAATCTATGCCTCTTGCCGTTATCGATTTGCATCACCTATTGGTAGTTGCCTGCTAATCGGAGGGAGTTATATGTTTACCATAAAAAAGGCGCAATGACTAGGTGCAAAGACACTTCGGGTCCCCCTACAGACAATGCTCTTTGTCTGTGACATTTATTTCTCCAGGTGAAGCGGTGGACACATTTTGGAATCCAGACGCGGGACTTTCGGACGCCTGTTTAGCCACATATTGTGTTTTCAAGCTCAGGTTTAGACCAGACGTCACCACCTCCTTCGTCTGATTAACTCATTCAGCCCGGCGCACTTATTTCCCAAATTTTGGAGGCGTCATCTAACGACTATGCACCTGTTGCAGGAGATGGATCGACCATGATAATTTAATGGCAGTGCCAGATTAGCTTGGCGCCGACAGGCGCCAAGCTAATCTGGCACTGCCCTTGAATTATCATGGTCGACCCATCTCCTGCTGTAGTGCGTCAGGGCTGAATGAGTTAAACATAGATATAAACAGGACAGATACTAAGCGGGAAGAGGCATAGTTTTCACGAACCCCTGCTGTCATATGTGTAATCCTCTATGTCCCGTCTACCTTTGTTTGAAAAAAAAAAAAAAAAAGGAAGAGAGAGAAGAAAATGAGATCTAATTCACATAGGCAAGAGGCATAGATTCTCATGATCCCTGCGACTGCAGGGGCTCATGAGAAGCTAAGCCTCTTGCGTCTGGAACGTGCTGGTTGACGGTCTGTTGAAGTTATCTTTTTAAGTGGCCCTTTAGTGTTGTTAGGCGTCGAAAGACGGGTCGCAAGGAAACAACAATAACGGGAAACAACGAGAGTTTGAGTCACTGAAAAACTGCAGGTTGAAATCCTCAATGACTTCCTCGGTTTAGGATACAGAATCTAGAAGGTAGCATAAAGCAGATACATCAGAGTAGGCTAGTATATTTGTGTGATGTTTTGTGATTTTGGACCTTACGACTCAAAACAATTATTTTCAAAATTACAGACTAGCGCACATGTATCCTATACATAAATGAATTAAATAAATTGTGTTTTGCCCTTTCTAAGAGAGTTTCTTTCTTTGTTTGGATTTTCCAACAAGCAAGAGGCATAAATCCTTGTGAGGTACTGCGCCTGCAGGGCCCCTTGAGAATCTATGTTTCGTGTAGGTGGAGGGAGTTACTGGGGACATGCTCTTAATTCCGTCAGGATTAACATTCCAATCTATGCAAAATAGTTTGTCCAAGGCTCATTCATGCATTGCGTGAGTTTTTACTCTGATATCGAAGGAAAAGATTTATAGATAAGCTGGGATGTATTAAACAGATCGACATAAGGATTTGGCTTCATGCAACTTTAAAAAATAAAAAAAAATATTAAGAAAAGAATGGCAGACAACTCAAAAGGAGAGGTTATGCAGTACACATGCGTCCAGCCTGCGTTCTTGTCTTTCGGTCATCATTTGACACAGTCACCCGTAGACGTACGCCACAGTAGGAGATGACTGTGCCATAATAGTTCAAGGGCAGTGCCAGATTAGCTTGGCGCCTTTCCAGGTACCAAGCTAATCTGGCACTACCCATCTCCACCAGCTGGCACAGTCTTTATAAATACCTTCCAAATTGCGAACGTCATTATTAGGTTGAAGGAGTAAAATGGAATGCTGTTTCCGTTTACGAATTTCAGTCATATGGACAATGTAAACATGTCGAGATGACGTTGCCTTCAATTGATCTGCTTTGTTCTTTCAGTCGTAAGATGGGCATCAGGGTAATTATGTCGCTCATAACGAAGACTAGATTCGCCATCGACACATAACGGATTTGATTCTCTGTACTGCCCAATACGCGTGCTGTCCCATTTTCTTGTATTGTGTTTCCGTTTTCGGTTTATGATAGTATTGAGGTTTCGTTTGCAATGAACGACTCCTAACAACGAACGATACCGAAGTCACAGATGATACCATGTTTTACTATAAGCATATACAACACTCCAAACATCTCCAACAGTCATAGATCCTGATGAACCCGGAGGGCTATGAGGATTTATGCCTCTTGGAGATGTTTGGAGTGTTCCGGATCATGAAGATCTATGCCTCTTGGAAATGTTTGGAGTGTTGACTATGCTCATGGTACACACTGGTTACCTGCCGTGATTTCGCTGTCGTTCTTTGTTGGCAGTCATTTCAAACGAAACCTCACTATTATTAGGTGAGTCGAGTGTTGACCATACGAGTATATGAAGCAAGCATTGATAAACACAGATATACTACGCATACTAGGTGTTAAGCAGATCGATCGTGCCTGGAAACCGCGATCTTGCTGTTCCCGTCCAGACCATTGATAGGATGCTGCACTTATAGTCCGGCGTATTAATCTGCAGTTTGCCGCACTACCTCGCCACTGTAAGCTATCCTGTTTAATAAGTACCCCTTGCCAAGATTCCCTGTCGACGTTTGTGTTATTTACGGCCCTGGGGTGTCGATATATAGCCCATACTGATAACTAAGACCCCATATAACACCATGCCTTCTTACTGCGCGCATAAAACACCCAGCTACATATCTTCAAGTGGGTGAGATGCGGGGTCGGGTTGCGGGCCCTTTGCCAGCTCCTTAGTGCCATCTCTGTACCGTACTTCTTTTATTCCCAGAGTCAAATTTACAAGTCGTTGTGACTTCCACAGTCAAAACCAGTCGCATCATATTTCCGTAGCCAAAATGAGTCACATTTTATTTTCAGAGCCAAAGCTGATACGTCAAAACAGTGAAAAATGTTTCGTCATTGTAATACGCGTACAATGAAATTTTCTCTCTCTCTCTCTCTCTCTCTCTCTCTCTCTCTCTCTCTCTCTCTCTCTCTCTCTCTCTCTCTCTCTCTCTCTCTCTCTCTCTCTCTCTCTCTCTCTCTCTCTCTCTCTCTCTCTCTCCCCCCGCCCCTCCCCCCCCAAAAAAAAAAAAAGAAAAAAAGAAAAAAAAAAAAAGAAGAGCTTTTTGCCAGCACAGGTCAGTTTTACTGTTCGGTAAACACGCAGTTTACCTTCTAGTGTTACATTTTGTGATTTTCATTTAACCTTAGCTGGACATACCATGTACAAATATGCTCCCCTATTTGCAAAAAGCCGAATGCCTACATGTAATAAACCCGTTGGGACTCGTGACCTATAGAGCAAAACTATAACGCACATTTTGATTTTACTTCCAGACTCAAAATGACTCAAATTTGAGAATCGTCTTTTATACTTCCCCGCCATTAGCACTGGAGGTGGAAGAGTCACACAGCCTTCAGCAAAAAGTCACAAGAACCTGTTCTGTCTCAAGAACACTCATATAATAGTGAGCTGTCCTTGCGAGTATAAGCAAAGAGTATAGAGGCTACGTATAGAGCGCAGCCTCTATACTCTTTGGTATGAGTAACGTATCAGCTTTCTTGAGCCTCCGTCATTTATATGGGAATCTTGAGGGTATGTACCTCTAGGTTCCAGCGTATAGAAGGGACTCAGTGCTGTCCCCGGCGTAGGTGAAGTAGATAGATACCCGGTGAACGAAAGATCATCGGGCCGACGTCGGCTCGATGATCTTTTGAGCGCCGAGTACAGTCTGGGAGGTCACGGATCACGACCCCACGAGCACCGACCGATACCAATGACAAGAAAAAGCTGTTGGAAGAATGTGTCGGTAACTTTCATTACAGTACAGATTTCGTTGCAAGACTTTCGTTCAGAAAGTGCATGTATTTATTTATATATTTATCTATTTATTTATTAAGTCGTCGTCACTCACACTGCACGAATTTTGACCAGACTCCCTCCCTCCACCCATCTACTTAAAAAAGGCTCCTTCCTCCCACTGTTTGCCCCTCTCTCAACCCCTCCCCCCACCCCTCTTCCCCTCCCTGTACATCTCTGTTCTCGTTCTTGAACATTTTTCTGCTGCCATTTGTATTCGTCTGTTTCATCATCGCCATCAACCTTCACAACCTTCTTGTGCTGTTATTGTACGTTGTACCACAGGTGAAGGACGACGCAGCAGTGATGTGAAATTGCTAACCCTAGGTTTTGCATGACTTCCGCATTTCTGAAAGTCAGTCGAAACCTAATTTCAAATGACTGTATGGAAGTCATTCAAAACCTGTCGCATCGCGGATGCCCTGTGAAAGGCGAGATTTTCATTGTAATACCATGACAAATCTCGCTTTTCACAAAACTATATTTAATGACAGTAAATCCATTTCAGTTGTGAAAAAAGCGAGATTTTATTTTTACACATTCTGCCCTAGGACCGAAATCCCCACATGTTGAAGTTACCCTCTGAAGACTGTATCACACTTTTGTAGACAGATCGAGCGAGATAGTTCACTGGTGGTACCAGAATAGCTTGGCACCTATAGACACCAAGCTAATCTGGCACCACCCTTGAACTATCACGCTATCTAGTTCAATGTCTTGCTGTGGTGTGTCGGGGCTGAATAAGTTAATATAATGAAACTCTCGCTTTCACAAAAACGGACTTACTGTCTTTTGTCTTCACAGGGCATCTGTGATCTGACAAAACAAACCTGTGGTCATCTCGTGCTTGTGCGTGGTACTTTTGTTTCCTGTCAAATGTGTCATTGTATGACCTGTTTTTATTTTATTTTATTGCTGAGAAGTCTATTCTTCCATGTATATTTTTACCTTGAATTTGTTCAGTTTTGTTATGCACAAGTAAATGCTCATTGCTAAGTCTTTTTTAATATCCACTCTTTGAAAAAATAAACTTAAAAAAAAAATCATCAAAGATGTTGTAATTTTGTAGTGTTGTTTTTATTCTCTTTCTTTTTATCACAGTTTACACAATTAATAAATTCACTCCTTGATTACAGGTTTTCATCTCAGAAAATGTTCATTTATTTGTTTTAAGTTCAGAGAACCACGTCTCGATGCCTTGATAAACAAACCGTAAACGTCTGTAATGCTTATTAATGCTACTTTTGTTCTAGGTGAACATTGAAAAACAAACTCATCCCATTTTGTAAGGAACAAAGTTACCTTCTGTTCAGAAATGTATATATTGGTGACCCCCTCAAAACTACCAAATTGTACGGATGTATGCTTTCAGAGATACATGTATGTGCATGCTGGTCTGTGATGTAGACACGTTTGGCTTATGATCTTAACTGGGCCATAGACATAATCTGAAAACACATAATTATCACCCTCTTGATTTTGATGAGAATACACCCCAAATTGAACTTTTTAAAAATAACGTTTTCAGAAAACCGAAACTGTTTTCGGTTTGCAAATTGACCATATTTTACCTGCTTGTACCATTTGTTGAAGTATTCCACATTCAGACACACAATAGGGGAATGTACCGTTTGTTGAAGTATTCCACATTCAGACACAATATGGGAATACGCCACAAGTACACTTCTATTCAAATGAGATGCTTAGCATCTCATTTGAATAGAAGTGTACGGGTGGCTTACTCCCCTAGTGAGTCTATCTGGGAAGTACTCTCGCAAAGAGTACGAGTGTTTTTATTGTAAAATAAAAGTCTGTTTTGGTTTTGATGATCAAATTGATCCGATTCTCCCCTGGTTCTCTCTGATTTCAGCATGTAATTGCAACCTGCACGCAAGCAGGTGTCGTTTCAATATGGAGCTATACCAATTATCAGGCTACAAGAGTGGAGGCGTTTGCCTTAAGTGCAAGCACAACACTGCTGGGCGCAACTGCAACTACTGCCAGGAGGGCTTCTATAGAGACAAAAGCAAAGACATCACCCACAGAAAGGCTTGTAAAGGTAGGCCTTGTGTTGCATGCTTGCTGTGTATTTAGCAACGTATTGTTCACGGTGCCGGTTCAATAGGGAGCTATACCAGCTGTCTGGGTACCGCAGTGGAGGAGTGTGCCTGGCCTTTAAGCACAACACGGCCGGGCGACCTTGCCACTATTGCAGAGAAGGGTACTATCGCGACGTCAACAAACACACCACAGATCGCAGGGCCTGCAAAGGCAACGCTTTGTAGAGAGGGCTAGAACTCTGTCATAATGCTATCATTTCCCGCCGTGTATTCCGGATGGTAGAATGGTTGAAACACACTCCATATGCTAACGGATGTCCCTTGATACAACAAAAAATTACACCCTGGCATAGGACATAGGGATATTGTGAAAGCAAAAGACAGTAATATAGCCTACAAGTGCACTTTTGTGAAAAGCAACATTTTCATTGTCAATGAAAATCGCCATTTTCAAAAAGGTTGACTTAATGTCTTTTGCCTTCGCAGGGAAACATCAGGTTGGCATTCTCTGAACTGAAATGAACTATGGGTGGCAAAAACTTTACTTTTTTTGCTAGCTTGTATTACAACTGGACATTTTAATTCTGAAAACCAATACTTCACGTTTTTAAACATTATCCAGACAGAAAGGTGTCTGCAAAGCGTGTAAAATGCAAAATATTAAAAAAGAAATCGCAAAAGAAGAAGGAAACACACTTGAAAAAGACAGTTTCAAAAAGGTTTATTAATATTTTGGGTTAAAACTCTTTTTTAAAATATACATAAAAACAAAGTACACAACGTCCTACTTCTCTTAATTATTATTATTGCTCTCTTGATTTTTTGAAAGACAAACCCAGTGACCACAAAAGTTTAATACTTTTCAAGTTGAATCGCTTCGCTACTTAGGGTCTTCATATGAGCTTGAATAGATGTGTGCTGGTCTGTGATTTTGGACCTTACGGCCTACGGCCGTAAGGTCCGAAATAACAGACCAGCACACATTGATATTCACTTTGACCACGCGGACATGATGGCATGATGAGTCTCTCGCTACCTCTCCAGGACCTCGTCCTGGCAGTTGTCAACGGAACGAGCACAGTGGGTCAGCTGATTTAGTCACGGTCTGCTCAAAGGTGCAGGCCATGTGCCATCTTAGGAACGCGCTCTACCTGCACTCATCTTCTTCCTCGCAATCTTCTCAGTAGGACTGGGGTTAGCATGCAGTTTGTGTGCTTTTCTTCAATTTTGTAACCACCTTCCCTGCCTCTGTACGTACACTGTACGTACAATTGTGTATTTCTGAAATCTCGGTTCATTCAGCGACCAAAGAACCAACACCATCCAAGAAACATGGATACAAATTTGGTCTCAGCAAGAGGCATAGATCACATGAGCCCCCGCGACATGAGGATCTATGTCTCTTGCAGCTTGGATCATGTTCACCTTTTTTTCTCGGCAGTGAAGTGGTTAATGCATACTGTTTGTGGAGGTATACTTAACAAAGGAAGAAACACGCTTAGAAAAAAAACGCACAGCTTACTGTGCATGTACTTTCCCTTTCTAAGCGTTTTTCTTTTCGTGTTTGCTTGTCTGTGATTTGTTGGAGGTCTGTGAGTCGTAAAGTCCACGAATACAAGCTGGCCCACCACACAATGCTGTTCACAGTCTTTGGGTCTTCCTATACTTTCAAACTCTGATTACTGCCTAAAATACCTGTTTTAATTGTCCAGTCCTTTCTTTACAATCTTGGATTTAATTTTTAAAGAATGTACTTCTGTATCATTATGTTTTGTGTGTATCTTTACGATAAGTTAACCGCCAAGGCGCTAACATGACACTCGTGTGCTTTTCATTTTCACTTGGACGATGATGATTTTTAACACATTCTACCCCAGGACCGAAATCCCTAAATTTTGAAGTTGCCCTCTGAAGGACTTTGTTACAATTCTAGAGATTGGGCAACTGTTTTGGGCGCCAAGCTATTCTGGCACCACCCTTAAACTATCATGCTCGATTCATGTCTTGCTGTGGTGTGTCTGGGCTGAATGAGTTAAAAAGCATTTTGAAAGATGTGCTGGTCTTTGATTTTGCACCTTACGGCTCGAAACCGTATGGTCCAAAATCACAGACCAACACACAATCAAGTTTGTCATTTTGCTTTCGCTTCTGTTTTTTTTTAATAATTTTTTTTAACAGATTGCTTGAGTACTTTTATTATATATATATATATATATATATATATATATATATATATATATATATATATATATATATATATATATATATATATATATATATATATATATATATATATATATATATATAAAATTTCTTTTTGTTGTTGTTTGTTTATTTGTTTGAAGATAGGTGCGCTGGCTTGTGACTTCGGACCTAACGGCTGAAAGTCGTACAGTGCAGAATCACGGGCCAGTACTCACGTAGTTGTAATTTTGAGGTGTATTTGTAAATATGAAGTACCTGCTTGTTTACACGACAACGATGATGCTGTTATTGTGTGCAGTGATGATGGTGGTAGTGGTTGTGGTGACGACGAGTTTAGCTGCATGTTTACAAATACAAAAGAGTGGGATGACGTTGACGATATAACATGATGATTAGTTATCGAGTGTAAGTGTTTACACCTTGTTTATGAGACTGTAAACCCTTCATAAAACATCACATGTTTAACTTGAAAGAATTTAGATTGTGCTTCTAAAGAAAACTATTCGGCATGTGTTTAAGAAAAAAATAAATTGCACTCTTTATAGAGCGATGAAAACAGAAAAATCACTGAAACACGCGATGGTTATCACAACTTGAAAAAACGCAGAGGGCTGATACAGCCAATGACAGTGACATGGCCCGTGTTATAACAGCCAGCGAGCAATTTCATTGGCTGCGCTGCTTCGAGTATATAGCCTGCTTTGTTTGTCTACGCTCAAATCGGCATGATACTCTTAATTTGAGGAGGATCTGTAGCCGAGCTAACCGTCGTCAGCAAGAGGTGTAGATTTTCTGAGGCCCTGCTGCAGGGGTTCATGAGAATATACGCATCTTGTAAATGGACTCTGTGAGCTGATGGACCGGTGGCGTATAATGTATATGACATACGGTCCAACCTGATACAGCGAGCGCTATCGTATATCGTGCGGCGGAGACAATGCTTTCACACACAGTCACATTTTGTAAAGTATCGGTTTGTGTCTTGTTTTCAACCGACACTGGTTGTCGCCCTCGATTCACTGCCGCTACAGCGGTAGCGAATCGAGGGAGACAACCAGTGTGGTTTCAGCCCATGCCGCAGTAATACTTTCCGTCCAAGAAACATGCACAGAAACTGGTCTCAGCAGGAGGCATAGATCCTCATGAGCCCCCGCAGTCCCGGGGGTGCACGAGGATAGTGGACCGTGTTCATTTTTTCTCGACATTTTATGCGATATTTCGCATGTGTCCCGTCCGCTTTTTACGTCCAGTTATTGTGTATAATTCGTGAATTTTGTTTTACCAACTTTTTACTAGAAATCCTATATTGGCCCTGAAAATGGAAGAGATAAGCGCTGGAAATCCATGCTTACCTCGCTTGGCACCTTCCTTAATCTGGTGTTGCCATCTTCCTCGCTAAGTTGCTTCTTCCATCCTGTCCGCCAGCCACGTACTGATCTCCCTGTTTGAAGAGCAGAGGCTGAAGTTTACAAAAACAAACAGTCTCTACCAAGAAGAGACTGAAGCATATAAGAGTCTATGCCACTTGAAGATGGAGGGGCATGGATGCAGTTTTTCCATCGACAACAAAATTCTCAGTTCTCATTTGCCAGCACGTGCTTTCAAAGTTATGACGTTAACGGTTTTGTTCCCCGTACACGAAGATTACATGTAACTCGAAAGCCCCAAACCCACCACCAATTCGTCTGAGAGGAAAACAATGTCTAAATGTTACCAGCAAGAGGCATAGATCCTCATGAGCCCCCGCATTCTGCGGGGGCTCATACGGATCTATTCCTCCTGCAAAAAGGTAATGGTTTCGTACGATATTATTTTATTGGTATGTTTTACACCTTCTTGTACTCGCGGGGTTTTTAATCACGATACAGCAATAGAAGTACAAGTCGTGTCTCTCTCGACAGTCCAGGTGTTCCGGTGTTGTAAACCACTTGAGACATACACCTAAAAAATCAAGAATCATTCAGCTGCTTGTTTTCACGACCTCACTTTATGCATAATAGAACAATGTATTGTTTGCGTTGCAAGGCGACACAAAGGCAGAGTTTACTGTTTGATTTCCTGTCCAAGAACCGTATGAACTGGGAGAGAGACGCGATAGCTGTGGAATGTTATAGAAACACCGACACCCACCCACCAAGCCTCCACACCTCCCCCACCCCCCCCCCCCCACCCCACCCTCCACTCCCACACACCCCACGCCTCCATCCCCCCCCCCCAAAAAAAAAAAAAAAAAAAAAAAAAAAGAAAAGAAGAAAAAAAATTAATATTAATAATAATAAATAAATACATAAATAAATATAATATAAAAAAATAATTTAAAAACTTAATAAAAATAATAAATAAAAATAAAATTAAAGTTTTATTCCTTAAGTGGCGTCACACATTAGCACTTGTGTCTTTAAAGAGGCACCCTGGAGCCGTTCAGTGGCCAGCTGCTAAGTGTGGCTGTTTTAGCCAGATAATGAGTGTTATGCAGTAAGACCTTAAGATTTAGACCTTCGGTCAAATTTCCCAAAGTTTGCCAGTTCGGGTGAAAGTATAACCATGATAGTTCCAAACAGACGCCGAGCTATTCTGCCACCACCTTCAGCTATCTTGGTCGATTCATGACAAGTGTGTTGTGTGTGAAGGCTGAGTGGGTTAATTAGGTACTCCGTGGAACGCTCAACAGTCGACTTATGCGGCCGCGGATTTACACACCGTTCTCAATACCATGCCACTTTCTATAATGCCGCTTATTAGATGAGAAACGTTTGCGTGAAATGATTCTAATCAGGTACTGACCCCGCCGTCCCGATAACGTGCCACCTTGGGTAATGCCGCTGTTAGTGAGATGAAGAAGTTTTGCAATGGAATACTTTTATTCTCAGGTAGTCCGCTGTCACCTTCATCCCTTTTGAAACGCTGCGCCGGGTCGGTCAACTGAAGTGCTTTTGCGACTGACTGGTACTTTAGTTGCGAACTCCGCCGTCCCAATATCATATGTCGCTTTTGTGATACTGCTGCGTTAGCCAGATGAAGAACTTCTTGCGGTGGGGTCTGACGCGAGGACTGAATGGCTTGTAGCCGTTCAGTCCTCGCGTCAAACCCCATCGCAAAACTGCAAGCCGTTTATTTATCGCGTAAGACCCCAAAATGATCGCATAAATTAAGCCGTTTGGTTCTCGCGCAAAGGCGCCATCGCAAATTTAAGCCGTTTAGTCCTGGCGTAAGTGCCAGCGCAAGTATAGGACCTCTACCATTGACAGTCGCTGCCACCCTTATCCGGCGACCTTCACACGGAGCTGGGTTATGGATTGTTTTGTGGGCCAGCACCTGCGTGATCCGCCGGTAATGATTCACTTGAGACAGGCACGTTCTGTAGCACAACAAGGTGTTATGGCGGCTTACCGCTCTTCAGGGGACGCAGCTCAGTTGACTAACAAGCAGCTGAGATGGCAAAACTGTCGTCTGCAACCTCTTCACCGCCGCGAAGGAAAGCGTTAACCTCTTCATTGCCGGGTAAAATGGGAACACCGCCACGTGTCCACCCAACTGCAAGAGGCAAAGAACTTCATGATCTCCCGCATCCGCGGGAGCTCATGAAGTGCTTTGCCTCTTGCTTACTCGTTGTAGGTCCGTGTTCCTTGAATGGTTTCAGAGACGAACTTGTGTCCGCTGAGAATGAAAAGATTTGACTTAAGTTCATGAGGATCTTTAGCTCTTCAAGTGTTGGCTTCATGTACACCCGTGTCCTGTGGGTGGATTGATGTATTCAGCGTTGAATTCGTCGTGGTTCCAAGAAGATGTAATGTGTCCACTGGAAGTTAAGGGGTTAGCCCCATAACTGTCAAACAAAAGCGCAAACACCACCCAGTTTTCAAGAGGCTAGAACCTCATGAACCCGCGCAGATGCGGGTGTTCATGAGTTTCGTTGCCTATTGCTGACCCTATTCACATCCACGTTCCTCGTATTGGTGGTATTATTCTGTGTTGAATATGCTTGGGAAAAGAGACGGATTGTGTCCACTTGCAGTTAAGGGGCTAGCATAGGAAATTAAACAACAACACCTAAGTTGTTATTCGACCACAGAAGAGTACAGACAGGAATAGAGTTTGCTTTACTGTACCCTTGGCATTATACCGGAGAGGGAAAAGGCGGAATGGACAGAACATGGGGGGGGGGGGGGGGGGGGGGGGGAAGGGGGGGAAACAACCTAACCACCAAGAGTAATGAGAGAAATGTCCTGGATGAAACATGCAGCTGAAATTCCTTTTAGTCTTTTTTCAGCACGAGCGTAACCAGAGCAGCATTTTATTATCAACCGAATTTTGCAGTTATGTGTTAGGAACAAAACTCTTTTCTGTTGCAAAATTTCCATGAACTCGATATATGTTACCAAATATGTCGATCACTAGTTTCAGTTCAGTAAAAGTCAGTCGGACATTCAACTGAAAAACGGATGAAAATCGAATAATTAGAAGTTTCGTGTCTATCAAGCCCCGAATCTAACTTAATTGCGTGATTAAAAGTACAGAATACAAAAATATTCGCGTGTCGTAAACAACATTATTTAGATTCTTGAAAGTGATACACGTGTAACGAGAATACGACAAAACCGTAACTCAGTCGTCATGTTTACACCAGTATATCTGCAAGAGACATAGATCTTAATGAGCCCTGGCAGCCTGCGGGGGCTCATGAGGATATATGGCTCTTGCTAGATTAATGTAGGTCCGTCTTTTTTCAGCCGGGGAAGGTCATAGATGTTTCAGTTCACCAATCAACAGAAACAGGTCTCGGGAGGAGACAAATTTATAGCTTTTGCGACACCAAGACGTGTAATGTTTATGGGTTTGACAATACCCGGATTTGCTGCAACCGTAAATGGAATGATTTCGGCGGTCGTTTGTGTCCCTGTTTATGATGCTTGGGGTCAGTTGCGTGAGTGAGCTTAATCCTGCTCAAGCCACTAAGCAAGGTGTTCCGCAATAGCGGAGCACCTTGCTTATTGGCTGGCGCGCTTCTAAGCTCACACATGCAAGTGGCCCCTGGACTCTGGGTCCAGAATTGCAGATCAACACAGTTGCACAGCGCTGCCGACTGTCCATAGAAATTCAAAACAAAGAAAGAAACACGCTTAGAAAGGAAAAAAGCACAACATAATAATTATATCGTTTTAAATAAATTGTGTTGTAAACTATCTGTCCTTTCTAGCGTGTTTCTTTTTTTGTTGGCATACTAACCACTTGGCGGTCACGTTTTGATTTGATTTCGACGAGATGCATATTATTATATTTTTTTACATCCAATGCAATAATGGCTCATGTTTTAGAATCGTACTAAGCACTGCGTACTGGTCGCGGAACGCGAATTAAACTGTGGCAACTAATAGGTAGTGCCTGATTAGCCTGGGCGCCTTTCCGTGCTACCCAGGCCAGGCTCAACTCTTAATGCGTCACGGCTGAGTCTTGTCAACAGTATTTGTAGCCGAAAGCGACAAAACTGTTGCGTGTCATTGTACGAGAAACTGATGTGGAGGAACACTTGGAAATTAAAACAAGACGTTTGCGTGGGATAAGCGTAGTGTGTGCTGGTCTGTGATTTTGGACCTTACGGTTGTGCTGGTCTGTGATTTTGTACTTTACCGCTTTCAGCCGTAGGGTCCAAACTCACAGACCAGCATGCAGTTGCGTGTGCCATGCACCCAAGACGCTTGCGTGGTATATCGTAGCATATACCATCCACTCCCACGTCATTAAACTGTCGGCTGTTTTCATTGGAGCATTCTGAATGTTGTCCTACGTCCTGGCGCTAATTACCATCTATCGTGCGCTGCAGGCACCAGTTATGAATACCCGGAAATGCGATCTGCCCGTAATATGCCGCGACCAGTGTGGCGTAATCGGTTGCTGACACCTGTGGCCTAATATTACACGTTTGCTGTAAACTTAGTCCGGTGGCAAACGCAGTTGGTTCTATATGGAGGTGTTTCGGAAATTCGAGGCAGGTTAATATCGTATGTTTGTCTAGGCTTTAATCCACTGCTTGCGTCAAAAGACACCCTTTTTTATTTTTATTTTTGTTACCTACTTTTGAGTTCGTCTATTAGATCGGATCAGATCAAATGCAACTGATCGCTGTATGCTCTATTTTTTTTAGTAAAATTAATAATACAAAGACAAGCGGTCACTTCTTCAATTGATCTTGAATCCCTTTATTACTGTTGATTACGTACGTCATGCATTGTTGACAAGAAATTTAGTGTAACCATTTTCATTTTCGTTAAAGTTGAAAAAACGTCGTGTTGGTGGTGTCAGTCACTGTCGTACGTCATTACGAGCCACATTAAATGTTCAGTTAAGATTTGGCTGAAGTTTTTAACATCAAGATATCTTTTAAAATGTAAGTCAACTCCGATTACAGTTAAATGCCGATTTAATCAAACTTTCCTTTACAGAAGAGTGTACATGCATAATATTATACTATATAATATAATTATGTCGATGATGGCTTTCGAGATCGAGATTCAAAAAGTTGCCGTCAAAGCTATTTGTGTGCTGCTCTGTGATTTAGGACCTTACGGTTATGGGCCTCAAGGTCTAAAATCGCACACGAGCACACACATTAGGGACATTGTGAGAAACGCGCGGAAGTCGATACGGTGCTCATGATCCAGCCTCTTAGTATCGAAGATTGAGCGTTCTGTGGTGACTGACAAATATGGATGCAAAGGAGACTCGGTCAGCAAGAGGCGGGGGCTCATTAGGATCTATGCCTCTTGCATCTGGGTGATTTTCTATCAAATTGTCGCAGCCAAGTGATGACTTGAAGAGTTACATCAAAGTTGATGAAGAGTGGGACAGGGACAGTAAACCTGTTCGCGTTCTATTTCCGCTACGAAAGAGCTCTGCGAGGCAGGAGGAAATAACTCGCCGATAGAATTATTGTCGGCGAATTACGAACCTTGGTATGGCGGCGATGACTTAGGCAGAGCAGAACGCCCATCAGAATCACGGTTCCGAAGACTACCGATTCCAGCACAGATATACATGATTTCAGCCAGTCGCCGTAAGTACCCATTATGATTGGTAAGATGATTATGAGGGCTGTGTGATCAGTCTTTTCATGGCCATCTTGCACTGGGGTGTGGGCCTGTGTTGCATGTGTTACCAGTCGTTCTGTTCACTAATGACCAAGCATCCAATCTAATCCAGATCCATTATATGGCGCATCAGCATCCGCACGGTGAAATGCATGCTCGTGGCGTTGGTGGCTAAGTGTGTGCAGTTCTTTAATTTTGGACCTGTGCCTGTAGCCTACTTGTTTTTGGTTGGCTACTTCATTGAAAGGGCTTGGACGAACCACAAGGTTTGGAGTTATTTAGTTATTGGGGTTTAACGCCGAGCAGGCGACTAAGGTCATCTCACGGTGCGCAAGGTTTGGAGGTTTGGCGTTTCAGTAAACTCATCAACACCACAATATATGGAGCTTATATGATAGCTCAAGGGTGGTGCCAGAAGAGCTTGGCGCCTAAAGGCGCGAAGCTCTTCTGACACCACCCTTGAGCTAATCATGGTCCTGAACTGTAGTGTAACCTTCAGAGAACAACTCCAAAGTGTGTGGATGTTAACCTCAGGGCTCAACCTTGGTGCAGACCTGAAGCAGCGCGCGCCATCTGGACGGACAGGAGCTCATCAAGGTGACGACTTATCTCTTTCGCCGTTTTGTGATTCCATCAGGCGAGGAAAAGTGTTAATCGCTCCTCCATCGCCAGCCCCGTTACTGTCCAGCCTGGAGGCCCGAGGCAAGAGCCGCCCATCTGCAAGAGGCAAAGGTCTTCGTGGGCCGTTGCAGTCGCAGGGACCCATACGAATCTAAGCCTCTTGATGACACAGAATGGGAAGGAGTGGGGGCTTAGATGTACAGCTTTTGTGCCTCGAGGGCTGAGTCAGTAACTTTCTAAACAAAACCTTTTGACCTGATATGGAACACAACAGATTTAAAACTATATTGTCTGTTTCCAACAGAAGGCGAAGATTTTGTCTACCCCTATGCCGCTTACAGATTAGATGGAGGGTGTTCACTTACATGGCTGTATTTAACGCCCGTGCTTGTGGCAGTGCATCAGATAGAAAATTAACCCCCCCCCCCCCCCATTATCAGATCAACACGCCTGAAGGGAAGGGGACCGATCGAGTAATTCACTGGCAGACGAGGTCCCACCGCAAGACGTTAGTTGAGCCAGACACTCCACTCTTGTTGAACTCAAAGCACAGCCGTGCGCGGGCTAACGTTGCCGACGTTGGCCCGAAGACCTTTTGCGGGCAGTAAACGCCTTCAGTTTGCATGCGATATATAGGGTCTCGAAACTCCTCCGTTCTCGTCTCTTGCTGGCCCAACTCGTTCTGTGACGAGATGACTTATTTAGTGTTTAGTCATTGATGGAGATATTGCCCATTTTAAAGACACGCAGTCAGATGTTCGTTGCTATATCCTTAACTTTTCTCAATGAAACAATTCGTGCGTGACAATAAGCCTCGATGTGATTATCCTGGTGAAGAAGCCATAATTGGTTCTTGCTGTAATGGACATGATGATGATGATGATGATGATAATGATGGACACTTAGAGTGCTGAAAATCTCCTAGCTGGGCATGCTTGTGTCGCTGGGTGGTTGGGGAGGAGGAGGGAGTGTAAATAAATAAAATTGAGGAATAAAACTTTCGTTAACGGCCCGTGCCTCTGCACATCAGATTTCGGGGGAAAGAACTTGGATTTAAGCCCGGTGATGCTCACACACAGACGGCGTTTAACATAACAGTAAAATTAAAAGGTCTCTGCGCCTAGACTTCAGCTGTAGGTTTTGGATAGGGTAAACTTCTTTGAGATTATAATAAGCCCCAGCAAAAATGCAACAGTTATTTTCAGCCCTCTTTGAAGTGTAATATTATCTTTTGCATCTTTGGGGGAAGCACGTATATACAACTCGTGTTGCAGCTGGGCGGGTACATTGACCATGGCAGTGAAAGGGTAGTGCCAGATTGGCTTGGCGCCTGAAAGGCGCCAAGCAAATCTGGCACTACCCTCGCACTATCATATCCAGTTTAGCTACCTTGGCACGACTCTTGAACTTTCTTCGCCGACCTGTCTTTCGTTGTGGTGCGGTCTTAATTAAATCTGCTAACATGCAAGGCCTTGCATGCCACAGACCGAAATATCTAGGTAAGTGAGATTATCTCGACACCAGTTTATTTTATCAAGGTAGTTTACGTGCAGTTAAGTCAGTAAATGTTTCGTATAGCGTCGCGCCAAACTGTTCACGCCTTAGTTTGTCCAAGTACGATGCCATAAGTTGTTTTGTCACTCTAAAAGCAGCGCAGGTATTTTCGGAGATCACTTTATCCCGTGTTTTGGGAAAGCATTGAATCCGTCTGTTGTGCATACATCAACACGCTCAGTTTCTGCGCTGCACGTCCACGCGAACGGTTCGTTCGTTTTGTCACTCTGCTTCCAAAGCAGCGAAAACATGCACCTCGTAAACGGCGTTCGCCTCGGCAGATCAGATGTCGGGGAAAAGCAACTGGGGCAACAATGGCAGAAAAAACAGCTAGGACATCCGACAGTCGACCTAGATCCCCCTCAGAGCTGTGTGGGGAGCTGGTTGGCTCGATGGTAGAGCGTTCGATTTTTTTCCTGAAAGGTCGAAAGTTGGAATCCAAACTGGGGTCAAACTTTGTTCAGACCCTATTCAGTATACCCCGTCTTCGAAATCACCTTTGTTTTGGACAAAAGACGCCAAGCCCTAAATGTTTAACGTTGGGTTGTGTTTTTTATTTCTTTTTCAGAGCCGTGGCTAGTATTATTTAAAGAAGGCATGCGCAGTGCACAGACAATTTGTTAATATAGTTGCTCAATTAACACAATTAAGACATTTCTGCTGTGCGAAGGCAAATGAAATAAATCTTTTTTTTTTTTCTTACAAGAAAAGCAATATTTTCATTGCATACAATGAAAATCTCGCTTTCCACTAGAAAAGACATATTCGTTATTGTCTTTTGCCTTCATATGGCAGTAGACCCGGCTTAGGAAAACGGCCAAGCTAATCTGGCACGACTCATAAACTGTCATGTCTTCCACAGCTGTTAAACATTATGTACGTAATCATCGACGATTCAAAATTGCGAAGTTCAAAATTGCGAATGAGGTCAAGATCAAACAGAGCAAGACTAACTATAACAAACATTTCACGACCAGACCAGTACACCGCGAAAACTTTCAAGGATGAAGATCATGTGTGCTGGTCTGTGACTGAAGCCGCAAGGTCCAAAATCACAGACCAGCACACACTATGGGTTTTCACGACTGTGGAGAAAAGCGAACTGAAATGAGCAGCAAACTTTTTAACCAAACCAACTCGCTGCATACCATCAAGCCACAGCGCAAGCCTAGTGCGGTTGATGAACTCGCGTGTAATTGGACTTGCGGTTTTTCTCACCCCGTGATTACAAGGTTAACTTAATTCTGCGGCGGATCATAGTATTCAGTTAGCCTTCTTGTCTCCCCAATATTAGACCGCGCTGATCCGGTTTGGTTTGCGGTCAGCTTAATTATTGGGGCGTTTAGCTACGCGGGGCAGTGTATGTATGTACACGACTGTGTCATAGTCATCAGTCTGCTGGCCGTTTCTTGCCGTGAGTTTCAAAGTCCACATGAACGCTTGGAGTGAGGGGACAGAACTCTTGCACAAAAACTTCGATTTTCTCACCCTCTAATAACAGCTGGTACATTTGTGTTCCGGCGTGGTCTAACAAGCAAGGGAGATACTGAAATTCACATGAAAATCTTTCGCCTGTTCACTCCTTGACTACTGCTGACGATACCGTTTGTATGCGTAAGTATGCGTCTTTTCCGCCGAACGGTGTCGTCGGTAGCAGTTAACGAACGCATTGCGGAGCCCCGACACGCTACAGCAAGACATGGATCGAACATGATAGTTCAAGGGTTGTGCCAGAATAGCCCATAGGCACCAAGCTATTCTGGCACCACCCTTGAACTATCATGCTCGATCTGTCTCTAGAAGTGTAATACAGTCCTTCAGAGGGCAACTTCACAATCTGGGGATTTCGGTCCTGGGGTAGAATGTGTTTAAGTACCGAAATTGTCCGATCTCCTTTTTTTACGTCCGTATGTACATAGCGCACTTTCTTGCCGTCGATGTCGTAAATGTCGATTTTTAATTTTTTTTAAATTTATTTAATTTCTTTATTTTTTATTATTTATTTTATTTATTATTTATTTATTTATTATTTATTTATTTATTATTATTTATTTATTTTTATTTATTATTATTATTATTATTATTATTATTATTATTATTATTATTTTATGTATTTTATTTTTATTTTATTTATTTATTTATTTATTTATTTATTTATTTATTTATTTATTTGGGGGGGGGGGGGTAGCTGGGTTAGGGGGCGAGAAGTCAGTCAATGTGGCCTTGGGCACAGCCGCCTCCGTATGTTGACGGCGTTTAGGCCGCTTCACTAATGAAGTTTTGCGGATAAAAATCGTGTATGACACTTCCCCTCCCACGCTTGATTCATAAAATTCTTACAGACAAATATCTGAGGACATGATTTATTTGAAAATAGCAACGTTGCTCTATTTAATATTATCACGTCTTGAGAAGGCGTTTAGATTACGGGATTTAAGCCCTTAAATCAACCATTAAGCCCATAAATCAATCAGTCAATCCTTACACGAGGCAGCCTACCAGAACTATTAGTATTTTAGTACTTACGTGTGGGGAACAAAATCACCAAAAGTCGTTAATTACAGACGATATAAACTTGATGGGGCTCTCAGTTCAAGAAATGGCAAGAACCAGTCTAGGCTTGCAAGAGGCATTCATTTTCATAAACCCTTGTAATGCAAGAGCTCATGAAAATCTATGCCTCTTGCGGACCCGCAAGGGTCTGGCTGAGGGGTTGTCAAAATTCCTATGGTTCCTCAATTGTTTCTGGCTTACGTTTTAAATCCCAGCTAACCCTATCTGGCTGTACTGGCAATTCTTCTCTTCAGTAGTCATGTGGATAGGAAAGATTGCCGAAGCAACAGAGCTAAATCCCGCCAAGTCGATAAGAAAGACTGTAAGAGGGACAGAGCTGTATCATATTGAATAGCATTCACGCAATTGATCTAAATCCCGCAATGTCGAAAAGAAAACGCTGAACCTCACGAGGCAACACAGCTAAATCCTGACACGCCGACATGAAAAACTGCAGATGAAACGTAGCTACGTCGAAAGGAAAGACTGCAAAGGTAACCGAGCCAAATTCCGCCACGTCGACAAGAAAGACTTACCGGCGGCAACAGAGCTAAAATCCCGCTAATAGCTTTATCCACACATGGAACGTCGAATGAGTGACAGGCTCGACTATTTATTTGACCCGCACGGGCAAACAGTAACACGTTATCGCCACGATGGCAATGAAATATACAGCAATAAAACCCCACTCCGCTCAGACAGCTGTCTAAATATATGTATGTGCTGGTCTGTGGTTTTGGACCTTATGGCTTTCAGCCGTAAGGTCCAAAAATCACAGACCAGCACACGTGATATACCGACACTGGAGTGCCTTTGGCTGGCTGGCGTCTCTCCTGTTTCAGAAATGTGGAATAGTTCTTTATTTAAAAGTTTTAAGACGAAGAAAAAAAAACAGAAAAAAAAAAACAGCAGCAAGGATGGATTGATCAACAAAACTTGATAAGTGCATGTGTCCTGTGATATCCTTGGCTATACATATCCCGAGACTGAGTGGTTGAACCGATGATCTCGACCACCACAGTGTAGCAGAAGAACTGCTCGAGAAAGCAACGCACGCCTCTTACCCATGCTTCGTTCTGCTGGAACAGAAGCTGATGTATGCGGCTTTCCAAAGATACTATTGAGTACGTTCCCAATCCGCAGACGGTTAACGGGCTGACGTCGGCCGGAGGACCTTCCGCGCATTGGTTTGGTATCTTTAGTGTGCATCAATCCAAAGTCATTCAGAGGTCTTTACTGATAGTTGTCGCAGATTCTGTTTTGAAAATCTTTGCTAATCCAAAGCAAGTGAGGCCCAGCCGTTCAAAGAACGTCAGTGGTTATAAAGAGGCATCAGCAAAAGGCATCGATCCTCATAAACCCCTGCAACTGCGGATGCTCATGAGGATCTGTGTCTCTTCGGTTCGTGTTAAACTTTCTCTCAGCAGAGAAGAGGCTTCAAGCACTTCGTCGATATAACGCGCGCATCAAGATTTCCCCAAGCACATAGTACTACTGTCTCAAAACATATGCATATACCTCAGATCATAGCATCTCTAGAAACTACTCCAGTCTTTGTGGACGGATGCGTGGACAAAACGGGCAAGGTTAAACTCTGGAATTTTATCAGTCTAATAAACCTTCAGTCTTCGTTAGTCTAGGGAGCCATTATCAAAGTCTGGGTGTAATTGTGTTGTCGGTACGCCGAAAGCGTCTGGTTAACGAACTTCGCCAGAATGCCAAAGGCCACACGTGTTCTGGTCTGTGATTGTGCACCTTGCGGTCTCAGGTCCAAAGATCCAAAATCAATGAGCAGCATACGTAAACTACGGCTATCTTCTAACTCGATGACTCAAACTCAAATGTCTTGGCTCCTCGAGTCCATCTGCTTAATTAAGATGTAAACGCTGATGCTGTCTGCCATGCAAGAGGCATAGGTTCTCATGAGCCCCTGCACCTGTAGGGGTTATAAAAATCTATGTCTCTTGCTGGTAGATGGATGGACTTGACAGAGAGCACGCAGACTGAAGATCAGATTCTCCAGTTCTGGATGGGAAGTCGGTGGGATTGTCCGTGTAATCTCTTGCTTAATAAAAAGGTTTCGTTTAATTCGCACGCAGTGATGTCCTTGCCAGATAAGCGGCGTCTTCAGAAGATTGCAGACGATTGTGGAATGCATTGTCTGGAGGATATCAGCGTAAGTACGTTCACCTCCTTATGGCGAAAAAAACAAACAAACAACAACAAAAAAGAAAAAACAAAAAAAAAACACTAACAAGTCATTTGTCCACCACGAAGGTGATTTCAAAGACGGCGGAGACACCGAATAGGGTCTAATAATAATAATAATAACGGTATTTATAATGCGCTTATCCTATAATAATTATAACTCTAAGCGCGCACTCACAACTAGCGCACGCATGCGCACGCTTTAGACAACGACTCACGTACCACAAATAGTGAAATACATTACATGATTACGACAGTCAGCTTGGGGCGGGGAGTGTGGTGATATATTGCTAGAACTGTTGAAAGAGGTGAGTTTTGAGGGCGGACTGGAAGGAGGAGAGAGAGTGTTTCTGACGGAGAGAGAGTGGGAGAGTGTTACAGGTGGATGGACCGTATAGAGAGAAGGAGCAGGGGCCGAAAGTGCTGAGTTTGGTGCGGGGGATGTGGAGGCGGAGAGGGTCGGAGGCGGAGCGGAGGAAGCGGGGAGGAGCGTAGGGGTGAAGTAAGTTGGAGAGATAGACAGGAGCGCAGTTGTTCAGGGATTTGTAGCAGAGAGACAGAATCTTGCATTGGATGCGTTGGGGGATGTAGCCAGTGAAGGAGTTTGAGCAGAGGAGTGATATGGTCGGATTTTTTCTTTCTGAGGACGAGGCGGGCAGCATTGTTCTGGACGCGCTGGAGAGTGAAAGTGCTGGAGTGAGGGAGTTGCAGCCGTCGATGCGAGATAGGATGAGAGAGACAGCAAGTTTGGTGGCAGCTTCGGTAGTGAGGTATTTTCTGATCTGGCTTATGCGACGGAGGTGGAAATAGCATGCCTGGGCCGTGGTGGAGACGAAGCTGGTCATGGAAAGAGAGGAATCGAGGATAACGCCGAGTTTTTTTTTGCCGAGTCAGAGAGGGAGATGGGGGTGCTGTCGAGTTGAAGGTGGAGAGAGGGAGGGAGCTGGGAAAGTTTCTGGCGAGTGCCTACCAGCATGGCTTCCGTTTTGTCGTCGTTCAGTTTAAGCTTGTTTGCTGTCATCCAGTTTTTCACGTCTTCGTAGCAGTCAGCCGTTCGAGTCAGTAGTGACTGAGTCAGTGTTGTCGAGTTTGTCTTTGTCTAGTAGTTGTGAGTCGTCAGCGTAGAGGGCGTGGTGTATGTGGTGAGACTGGATGATGTTGGACAGGGGATGATGTTGGACAGTCTGAACAAATGTTAACCCTAGCTGGATTGGAACCCGCGACCTTTCGCACGAGATTCGAACGCTCTGCCACCTGAGCTACGCTGCTCCCCCATCATGTCGAAACGACTGAGTTGGAAGCTGCTCTCTAAAGAACAATTCCAGTTCCGGCTAAAGGTAGTGCCTAGATGCACCGAAGCTATTCTGACACCAACCTTGGACTGTTATGGCCGATCCATCACGCTCTTTAATGTGCCTGGACGGATTAGGTTAACCCTTTGGCTGCCCGTACCGCTTTTTGTCGAGGTGATTCCGTCAGGAATCACCTCGACAAAAAGCGGTACCGACAGCCAGGTGGTTGTGGCATTCAGATGAGGAAAAGGAGGATTGAAGACAGTAGGGCAGATTCAGTAAACGTTCGACGATATATTTCTGATGAAAATGGGGCGTGAGGGAGGAGAGGACTCTCAAGCGCCCTCCACGTGGTCGGCCAACAACCTTTACCGTAGTGTCGATGTATTGGAATTCGCTGCTGCTGTTGTCGTGTAAAGATCTGTGCCACATTTAATGCAACTCATCTGCAGATAGAACGTCCAATGTCCTCACGTTGCAGGAAAACGAACGTAAACTGTGCCAGCGAGGGACTCTTGTACATCAGTCCCGTAGGAACTCATGAGGATCTACACACCTCACAGACAAATGGAGTTCGCTGAACGCGTGCACCGATGCAATCGCAGATGCTTTTCCCTGCAACAGTTGCGGCATACTGAGTCGTTTGCTGGAAGTCGAACGAGGCCCTGATGAACATGTTTTTGGGTCTGAGTTTGAGAACAGACAACTTAAATAGGATAAAGTCATGCCAGCAAGAGGCAGAGATCCTCATGAGCCCCTGCATCCTGCATCCTGCAGAGGCTCATGAGGATCTCTGCCTCTTGCAGATGGTAACATATGACTGACAGACTGCATAAACGGGCTAAGTGCGAGGAAAATCTGCCCTGTCTACTCTAATCACAACAGTTATCAGGACGAAGAAAGCCTGGATGCTCTCCCCTTGTGATGCATACAAGCCGCGCTCCCTTTAGTTTAGGTGGGATACACACTTATCTACCCCTTGTCATCTGCCGTCGAAAAAGTAGGCGGGCACGCGCCGATTCTAAATCGGTATGTCAGTTGCCATTTCCTGCAAATTCACGCCTCAGCTATCCAAGCCGCAGGTTAAACTCCAAAGAGATCCTACCACGGAGTAACGTAAGCATATCATTGGGCTAGCAAGAGGCATTCTCATGAGCCACCACAGTTGCTTGGGCTCATGAGAGTCTATGCCTCTTGCAGATAGAAATGGATGACTAGAACAGGGCTCGTGTTGTTTGTGGATGGAAATATTTCAAACAGTTTCGCGGCGATATAAATTTTTCTCACGAAATAAACATGTGTAATAATTTGAAGGATGAAAGTTTAATGCGTGACAATTATCTATTTTCTTAACTCATTCTACCCCAACACTGAAATCCCCAAATTTTGCCGTTGTCCTCTGAAGACTGCATTGCAGTGCAGGACACAGATCGACCATGATAGTTCAAGGCGCCAAGCTATTCTGGCATCACCCTTGAACTATCATGGTCGATCCTTATCTTGCTGTGGTGTGTCTGGGGTAGAATGAGTAATAGGCTTTTAGCAATGTCACTGAAGAGAGGGATTGGGGGAGGTGAATGGAGAGTATCATCACGGATTCACTGACGAAGATTTATTTCGCGATGCTGGGGATGATGACGACGATAACGACACCGACGATAATAATTATAATTCTTAAGACGAATTTCTCATGCTATACATTTTGTCTTGTCTTGTCTTGTCTTGTCTTGTCTTGTATTGTCTCGTCCCGTCTTGCCTTTCCTTGTCTCGCTTTATCTTGTGTCGTCTTCAGTGTCTCGTGTTGTTGATGATTATTATGTTGATGGTGACAACGACAATTGTGATTTTGATAATGGATGATGTCAACGATGGCGTTGACATTGTTGCTGATAACGATGGATGATAATGATACGACGACGGCGATTATGCTGATTATGACAATGGTGATGATGATGACGACGACACTGCTGCTGTTACGTCTTACATAAATAAATAAATAAATAAATAAATAAATTTAAAAATAAATTAATAATGATAAGTGTTTCCAAGATTGCGTGTTTCTGTGCAGTGTGTACCTGCCGACCCACTTGCGCGCTAGGCAAGGTCGAACTAAACGACGGTGGTGATGTACAAGATGATAATGATGATTGCTGATGTCGATGATAATCGTGGGTGAATGTCTGTTTGTGTGCAGCCTGTAACTGCCACCCTGTGGGAGCGCTGGGCAAGATGTGTAACCAGACGACGGGTCAGTGCCCGTGCAAGGACGGGGTGACGGGACTCACGTGCAATCGCTGTGCGGCAGGCTACCAGCAGAGCAAGTCCCCCATCGCGCCTTGCATCAGTGAGTACCGGTCTCCGATATTGCGGGTTAACAACCCCTTCACTGCCGGAGGACAACGAACAACACCCAAATGCAAGATGCATAGATCCTCATGGGCCCCGTGCAGTTGCGGCGGCTCATGAGGATCTATGCCTCTTGCTGACACCCTTTTGTACCCACGTTTGTGGCTCTCTGGCGTTGAATGAACGAAGATTTCCGAAGCACGATCTGCGTCCCGGCCAATGGCAGGGAAGGGGATACAGGCTTTGAGTCGTTGCTTGTCTTATGAGGGGTGCAGAGTGAAGGAATCGACTGTGTGCTGGTCTGTGTCTTTGGACCTTACGGCTTACGGCTTACAGGCCAGCACACATTGTTCACATATTTCATATTTGTTTCTGAGTTTTGCGCTTTTTGTCTTTTTTGTCTTTCTTTTGGGCGGGGGGGGGGGGGGGGGGGGGTGAGAGGGGGGTGGGGGGGGGGGGTGGTGGAGTTATTTTTACATTTAAGCACCCCATGTTGTCAGGGCCCACCGGGGAACAGGGCCCCAGTGAACATACATTATAGGGATGTTCAGTCTGAACAATTTATGTAGGATGGAGTTTATTCAGCTGTTTTAACCTTTTCCTCAGTGAGCCTGCCATTCCCGAGGTAGCCTACCTTGCTTGTAGAGCGTAATTTATTTTGAACTTTGTCCTATTCATTACTTTTATGATAATAATTATCTTCTTTTTTATTTTGTGAAGGAGAGGGACAGCTTTTGAGCAGGCATCTCAAGGCGTATTGCATCTTTATACATTTTGTTAAACCGTAAGACGTTGGGATGGGTAAATGGGAAAGTCGGCCTTTAACTTTCAGAAATTTGAAGATGTTAGGGATTAAAGCGAATAGGTCAACGGTTTAGTATCCAACTTTCGCATTTTTCCCTGCCGCAGTCCCCTACGCCCAGTAAGAAAAGGTCCTCGGGCCCACGTCGGCCGCAGTGGGCCCACGCACGACACTGTGCGCGGGCCCACTGCGGCCGACGTCGGCCCGAATATCTTTTTGCGTTTGGGGCTTGCGTTTGCTTCCTTGCTGATTGCTATACACACATACGCTTTCACGCTTTTGATTCTCAGCATCTCGTGCATTTGATGTTTTCATCTTCTCACGCTTCCTTCCACAACGCCCCCTCCATTGCAGGAAGGCCTTCCACAGTGCCCAAAGTGTACAATACCACCACGCGGAAGCCGCCTAGAGTCCATAATAAAGATAGGACCAAACAGAAGCCGGGCGAAAGGCAGAAAGAGCCGACAGAGACAGAGAAAGAAAGTAAATGCCCAGTGCGCAAAGGCCATCGGGCCGACGCCGGCCGGATGGCCTTTTGCGCATTGGGTGCTGCATGATTTGTCACTGTTTTCTTCTCGTCGTCCAAACTAGAGCATGTGTGGTGGTGTCTCAACAGCCAAGGGCTCTAACCCGGGAATTGACTATCAAGGAATCGTTCTAATCGGGATGTTGGATGTCAACGGATCGCTCTAACCAGGGAATTGGATGTCACGGAAATCGTTCTAACAAAGGAATTGTCTGTCAAAGGAATAGTTGCATGCAAAACAGTAAGGACGAGGTCATATTGTCAACAATTACATCGAGACAAATTATAGATGACGTATACACACTAAACGCTACGGCAGCTATTCCTGCTAGTTTAATCTGGGCAAGCTTCTGAATAGACGATTTCTATAATTGCGGACAAAGAATACACGAATTTGAGTGGGGGGGACAAGCATCCTTTTTTAAAAACTGAATGATTGTGTCAAATGCGTGCATATTTGTGATCTACTTTTCATTTCCGGAAATCGTCTTTTGATGTACTTGTATTCTGAAAACCTCTATTACTTATTCTGTAATGTGAACCACTTTTGAGCGTATTATATATATATATATATATATAATTTCGTAATAGGAACTGAAAGAAATCTGGTACATTAAAACTTGTTGACAATTTGGCCGGGTCTTTTGTGTCTAAATGTCCTAAACACTCTTTTTGCAGGAACACCAGTCACAGCGTGTTACGGATCTCACTTTTGTTTTTAATTCATGGTCGTCGTTAACATTTTTTTCTTCAGGACAATTTAACAAGGTTGTCAAACTCTGTCACTCACATGTCCGTACATGCGTATGTGTTCGGTGATCTATGAATTTGGACCTTACATCATGAAGATGTAAAGTCCAAAATCAACTGGTGCACATTTTATGATTGCATGAATGAAGTAAAACAAAATGCCGCTGGGGTTCTACCAGACAGACAAAAAAAGATTCAACATTTTGTCGATAGCACCCTATTTCCAACACGACGTTCCGAACTATAGACCCGTCTGACGACGGATCTATGGTTCGGAACGTCGCGTTGTGTTTCTTTCCAGGCAATAGAGCCACTCTATCGACAAAATATTTAATTTTGTTCGACTGCATGGATGTGACAGTAACAAGCGAATTGTGCGATGGAACAACATTCAACCGTGTATCTGGAATGACCGTTTTGTGGGGATGGTTTCAAAATGGTGTATCTTAACATTGCATCCAAACTAACGCACATGGGTGTTTACTTGAAGATCGATATATGTTTCCGAGTATCGTTGATTATGGAAGTGTTACAGACAGAAGTTACGCGTTATCAAATCCAAATACAGGAAAACCTGTACATGGCGAACACCCGAGGGACTGAGTCAAAGCGGTTGCATTAGAGTGTGGTCGCCTTATGCAGGGTGAATACATTGGAAAAATCGATGGGGCTACTTTCAGTTGGGCATCTTAGACAGGTGGTCCCCTTGAGGTGGTCATCTTAACAGGTTTGACTGAACCAACGCCCCAGAATTGCAATATTTAAGCGTGTCGTTCATTTCGTAGCTCAGAAGCCCGAGAAAAAACAGTTTTTTTTAATGATATTTTATCGTTGAGTCTGTTTTATTATTCTGGAAGATTTTGTCGACATTTTGCTACGTCAGTCATTAGAAAACAAATACCTTAAACAAATCATTCAGGCGAAGTATTCCTTGATCTGAATGTCTAATCTGTTGTTTTTGTTGTTATTATTATTGATACTATTATTATTATTATTATTATTATTATTATTATTATTATTATTATTATTATTATTATTATTATTATTATTATTATTATTATTGAAGTTTCCTTATTAAGACCACAGGGGAAAGCAAGATTGTTGTGTCAGTTCTAAAAAAACCCAAACTTGTCATCAGGCGTCACTATCACTTCTCCCACAGATCCATTACGATTTCCTTTTAGACGTGCAATTTCATCGGAATATGCTTGATGCTACACAGAGTACTTATCACCTCTGTCTGTTTTGTGTTTGACTCTTACCAGAAATCCCCAAGCCGACATCGCCCGATAGCACCAACGAAACACACCGGAAAGGCGGTAGCAGCGGCGAGGCAGGTGAGTGAAAATAGTTCCGCAACTTTCCTAGTTTTATATAGGTTGAAAACCTGTCGACTTTCTCCGCTCGAGTAACATGGATTTCACTAAGTTATCCCAGCAAGTATATTTTTGTGAAAAGCGAGATTTTCATTGTATTACAATGAAAATCTCGCTTTTCACAAAAAAATTACTGACTGTCTTTTGCCCTCCTAGGCCGGTAGACATCCTCATGAGCGTGGGCGCACGAAGATATATGTCAGTCTCTTACAAATTGCCTCAGGTTTCCCACCAAGAGGCATAGATCCTCATTACCACCGCAGGTTGCAGGGGCCACGTGCGGTACCATGCCTTCTGCGTCATGCAAGTGGCACTGTAACGCTTGACTGATTAAGTTTCTGAGACTAGATTCCCTCATGATAGAAAGTGCACAGCAAGTGACATAGATCCTCATGAGCCCCGCATGCGGGGGCTCATGAGGATCTGTGCCTCTTGCAGATAAATGGAATTCACTTTCGACTTCCACGAGTGCACCATATTCTGTCTGAGATTCACGTGTTAATTTCTACCCCACCTGCGATTAGTGAAGTCAGTGATGTGTCTGGTTAAGTTCATTAAAATTACGCGAAACTTTGTCATTCAGATGGAACTTTTCAAGAGAACCTTCTGGTTTGTGCGTGTCCTCATATTGTTATGCCGGAAATACGCCTTGAGGCTAAACTGAAACCGGTTATGTTTCTTTTCTTTCATTAAAAGTGTATCTTAATTGTCTCGTTAACTGAAACGTGATTAATTGCACAATTTTTCAATCGCTCATATCGTTTATGGGAGGCTGAAAATGAAATTCCAAGGTGAGACATGTTGGCCAAAATATCTGATATTGATTTGATACGAGCGGCGGTCTTTCAGCTCGGAATAGGGGTAATGAAAAGCTGTTCCTCACGTTATATCTTATTATACCTTTGTTTATCCCACTTAGCCCCATAGCCACATGTCTCATATTTTGGAGGTGTTCCATAACTCCTATCATAGGGGCCCGATGATAGTAGCTTTGACTAATGCAAATCCACTGCGCCACCGCGTGCGCGCCAACGCCTACTAAGCTCAAGACAGAATACAAGGGAAGAAACGAAGACACCCGCGAAATTTTAGATGTGGCCGGAAGTAACCCAGCATGCACGAACCTCTTTCTCAACATCTAGAGTCCAACGTTAAACCCTTTAGTAGAGTGCCGTGAAAGAGGCGACTATGCACTGCAGTGCCAACATTGTTTTCTGCTGTGTTTACTCTAAAGTCGAAGAAAAATACTCGAAAAGATATTGACAACTGAGCAGTGTTTAAACCAGGCGCCATTTAAATTAGACCTTTTCGGGCTGGGGGAAATAATACGCCATAAGCCAGTCCTGGTTACCGTGCACCCCCCCCCCCCCACCCCTCCCCCTAGTACTCAAAAAGATGCATTTCAAAGTGTACCTTAGTATGCCCTGAGATGTTTAAGCCATGTTCCCCTAAAATCCTTAGGAACACACCAGAGATATAGCCGATTGCGCAAGGGTACCCCCATTCACGCTCTTCGCGGATCTTAAAATGAGCTTGAGAAACATTTTCCTCTAAATAAATCAGAATTCATTCCAGAAACCCAAATCAGGGCAATATTACGTTAAGGCGTCCTCTTAAAAAAAAAAAAAAAAAAAAAAAAAAAAAAAAAAAAAAAAAAGAATGAAAAAATATCGAATCTGTGACCCACAGAGAAGGTATTTGTGCACCCAGTAAACAGCCATTTCCACAAAATCACAAAAAAATACAAAAATAATATGTCAGATGCCTTCAGACATTTTATATAGCACTGGCAGTCCATTTTTAGGCTTACATTATTAAAACAGGAAGTCACAATTATTATAAACTTGACTAGGTGATGCTGTAATCACTGTGAGTGCCACAGTGGTTGATTTTGTATTCTTACCCCAAGTTGTAAAAATACACAAAATTAATTAGAAAAAATTACTAAAGTTATTCTATTTCATTTTGACCGCTCTTTACCTATTAAGTTTCAATAATGTGAGCATAAAGTGCAAGAAAATGAGGAAAGTCGGCACCCTTTACGATACGTTCGTGGTGAATGATAGCTTTTTCCCATTTAAAACTGCCAAATTGGGAAACGTACGTTGTTTCCGATGCCCTCAGAAATATTGTATACAACTGATAGGTCTTTTTGTTTTAGGTTTTATTGGTTAGGATAGAGTACCACAGTTACTCCCAACCTGATTTTATGATGCTGTGATGCATTTAAGGGCCACCGTGGCTGAATCATACTTTGTTAAGAAAACTGGCAACAAAAATATTTAAAACAGAGGAGTATGACGTAAGCAATTTTTATGATCATTTTGTGTTCCTTTGCGTACTGGGAAAATGGGGGTAGGGAAGCAGATTCAGCCACCGTGGCCCCTAAATGAAATCACAGCATCATAAAATCAGGTTGGGAGTAACTGTGGTACTCTATCCTAACCATTAAAACCTAAAAAAAAAGACCATTAAAACCTAAAAAAAAAAAGACCTATCAGTTGAATACAATATTTCTGAGGGCATCGGAGACAACGTACGTTTTCCAAGTTGACAATATTAAATGGGAAAAAGCTATCATTCACCACGAACGTATTGTAAAGGATTCCGACTTTCCTCATTTTCTTGCACTTAATGCTCACATTATTGAAACTTAATAGGTAAAGAGAGACCAAAATGAAACGGAATAACTTTAGTAATTTTTTCTAATTAATTTTGTGGATTTTTACAATTTGGGGGTATGGACACAAAATCAACCCTGTGGCACTCACAGTGATCACAGCATCACATAGTCAAGTTTATAATAATTGTGACATCCTGTTTTAATGGTGTAAGCCTGAAAATGGACTGCCAGTGCTATAGAAAATTTCTGAAGGCATCTGACACATTATTTTTGTCTTTTATGCGATTTTGCGGAAATGGCCATTTACTGGGTGCACAAATACCTTCTCTGTGGGCCACAGATTCAATATTTTTTCATTCTGTTTTTGCAGAGGACGCAGAAGTGTGCCTTAACATAATATTGCCTGATTTGGGCTTCTGGAATGAATTCTGATTTATTTAGAGGAAAATGTTTTTCAAGCTCATTTTAAGATCCACGAAGAGCGTGAATGGGGGTACCCTTGCGCCATTGGTGTATATCTCTGGTGTGTGCCTAAGGACTTTAGGGGAACATGGCTTAAACATCTCAGGGCATACTAAGGTACACTTTGAATCCCATCCTATGGAGTACTGGCGGAGGGGGGCGGGGGGGGGGGAAGGGGGCGCGGAGATGGGCTAGCTCATGGCCTACGTGACTGCTGCGTGAGTCACAGTCATGTCGAAGTAAGGCGCACCTTGTTTAATTCATAGATTGCTATAAACCAATGAAAATGAGCACGGGCGTATCCGCGCATCTAAACCTACACTCGACCGTCTGCTAATGAGGTGACTGCAAAAAACCCCCGGTCTGCCTGGGACTTGGTGGGTTAGTATTTTTAGTTCCAGGTCACCGGTCAGCCCACAGGTGGGTTTTCTCTCTATCTGGGCATGTGTTCTGTCAACCTTGTCCATTCACTGTATTTGCCTTTAAAACTCCTACTGTCACATGCTGTACTCTGAATTGGATGTGTTGCAAATGGCTAGCTTATTAGGCCCATGTGTAGGTTATTACGTATTTGACCGGCGGCGACATACATTCAATTTCGTTCTTTTTATTTTTCACAAGAGTGCAGGCACGTCTGAAAGCCTGTTGCTGTCGGACTTAAGCAATGTACATCATCATTGACTGCAAAAAGCCTTGATACTAAACTATCAATTTTGATCGGAGGACAAAGTTGGTATAGATTTGTGGCAAAATATCTACCGAGTTTGTTCAGTTCGAGGTTTTAGGCGGATGGTTGCTTTGAGGGTTGAAAACTGCTCTGATTCCGTTTACTTCCTTGTATTCTGTCTTGAGCTTAGTAGGCGATGGCGCGCACGCGGTGGTGCAGTGGATTTGCATTAGTCAAAGCTACTATCATCGGGCCCCTATGACTCCTATGTACCACTTGCAGGAGATAGACTGACCATGATAATTCAAGGGTAGTGCCAGATTGGCTTGGCGCCTGAAGGCGCCAAGCCAATCTGGCACTACCCTTGAATTATCATGGTCAGTCCATCTCCTGCTGTAGGGCGTTGCGGCTAAATTGGTTAACACCGTGGCTGCTACTGACGATACCGTGGCCGTTCGGCGAAAAAGACGCGTAGTTAAGTGACTTTTCCACTGAGCGGTATCGACAGTAGTAGTAATGGGGTTGACAGTCCAAGAATTGCAAGCACGCACGTACGCACGCACGCGCACACACACACACACACACGCACACACACACACACACACACACACACACACACACACACACACACACACACACACACACACACACACACACACACACACACACACACACACCACTGGCAATGGACTTGATTCGTAAACAAGCGTGTGCTGCCAGTGCGCGTGGTGCTCTATCCCCTGGTATGGGTGCCTACCGGAGTGCTTGCCCACATGAAAGCGCTGTGACGCCGGACACACACACACACACACACACAGCGCACAGCACCGGAGCCACGAGCCCACTGAGCTGACGCGACACACACACACACACACACACACACACACACACACACACACACACACACACACACACACACACACACAACACTGGCAATGGACTTGGTTCGTAAACAAGCGTGTGCTGCCAGTGCGCGTGGTGCTCTATCCCCTGGTATGGGTGCCTACCGGAGTGCTTGCCCACATGAAAGCGCTGTGACGCCGGATCGGGTGGTTCTCTCTGAGAAATAAAACTGTGATAAGTCCTTAAACAAGCCGTAAAACACAGCTGGAGGGGGTGCATGCTGTAGTGCTTTGCTGTAAGGTTTCTTTGCCTGCTTTTTTTCTTCTCCCTAGTCCTGCTGTGTCCCTCTCCCCTACCCCACCCCACCCCTTCTGATGCGCCCCCCCACTCCCACCCACCCCCGCAAACATATCTATGGGCCTCACCTGAAGGAAGTTCTCGAAGAATGCAGGGACAGCCCTCACTCACGCAATACCCTTCTGTCTATGAGATAGAGATTGTCATAAGCCCTCTGTATCACTAGCTTTTCGGGATCGGCTTCGTGTATTCAGACGTAGGAAGCAGCCTGGACTGCACATATCTACTCATTCGCGTTAAGAAAATACAGCAGAGTCTGTTTTGAGCGACCACCCGTATGAGAGATCACCTGCCGTTAAAGACCATCATTTAGATGGCTGTAGCTGTGATTGTGGCTGTAGCCACCTAAATGATGGTCGTTAACGACAGGTGCACTTCTTGCCCTTCATGAGCACCTGCCTTTTCAGACCACCATTTTCACGCCGTCTAAAAGGTGGTTGCTCAAGACAGGTTCTAATGTAACCAGACGCTATGCTTCTCAGTACGACTGTGTGAGTTGGGCTACCTGAATGAAAGCTTTCCAGAGGGTGGAGGACCCATCCAGCGCTAGCGAATTATCATTGATTACCGCTCGTACTCAGCGACATAGTCAAAACGGGCCGGCTTTCCAGCGTCTCTCGTGAGCTTGGCACAACCAATTAGACAGAGCAGTATATCCACTTAGTACAGACACGCAATTGGCTCCCCGTGACCTCCTCAGTCTGAGGTGACGGTGAAATAAATGGTTCAACCCACAGAAGTAAGAGGCATAGATTCTCATGAGCTCCTGCGTTTGCTGGGGCACCTGAGAATCTATGCCGCTTGCAGATTCAGAAGTAGAAAATCTGCTGAGTATGCGGACGGTAATTTACGTCAGGCAATATTTCGGTTTTCATCGGACTAGGCTTTTTAGCGAAACTGTGATGTTTTCCAGTCCAGAGTCTAATCCACCTTACTTGCCGAGAACCCCACTTTTGTTGCCAAGAAGGTGTGCAGACCCTGCACCTTAAAATTCGGCAAAAACCTTTCATCTGCAAGAGACACAGAGTCTAGCGAGACACTGGACGTGCAGGAGCGAATTAGAATTAAAGATACCAACATCTCTTTTTTTCAGTGACATTAAGGCTTCGTTCACACCTGCTTCCCGCGCTCATTCAGTAACCGGTGAGGACCGGAAGTACATTCACATCGACAATATCCGCAATTGACGTGCTACTTTATTTAAATAGAATATTAAATCATAATGTCTTGTAAGCGTGGACAAGTTGAAAACAACTGGAATATGAAGGGCGAAAAACATGATGGGACCCAAAATACTTGAGTTGTTCCCAGATGTATTGGAAGCACCGATAGATTTCAATGGAAGATATACGGAGAGAGAGAGAGAGAGAGAGAGAGAGAGAGAGAGAGAGAGAGAGAGAGAGAGAGAGAGAGAGAGAGAGAGAGAGAGAGAGAGAGAGAGAGAGAGAGAGATCCAACCCTTTTTTTCAAACAGATTTTGTTATTGTAACCAGCGGCCAGACAACCTAGTCTCCGGGAGTCCGGGTACCAGGGGTCAAGCTGAGTGACGCAGGAAGCATCCTTCATCTCAGTTTGAACATCCTCTCACTCTCCTCGCTGTTAGAACACTGAAGCAAATTGGTCCACCAAGAGACATAGATCCTTATGAGCCCCTGCAATTGCGGGGGCTCGTGAGGATCTGTGTCTCTTGCGGACGGAAGTCGTTCGATGCAGGGATGTCAGTGAATTTCCAGATCTGCGTATGCCGGTACATCGCCGTCTAAATCAACCTGGCTTGAAAAAACAAATCATGTCGATCAGAACGTCTCTCAGCTTCCATGTTGATCAAGGGATTGTAGGGAGGGGGAGGGAGGGAGGGGGGAATGCTGGATGAGGGATGTGGGGGAGGAGGGGGGGGGTAGAGAGAGAAAAGCCCGATTCCAAAGAATTTTTACCTTTCCTATCGTAGAGCACCTCCCTACCTGATGCCCTCCTTTTCATGAGGAAAACGCCGATGCTTACTTGGAACGGATCTCAGCAAATGACATAGACCTTGATGAACTTCGCAATCTGCGGGGAACTATGCCTATATTATGAAACTGAACGGTATCAACGGAAACGACATTAAAATCTGTACTTCCCTGCCAACTTAAATTTATTAAGTCTAGGGCAACTTCGCAGTGTAGATGGCGGTTTGCCTTCAATGTTACATTATCTAGTTTTCAGCAGGTGATTTCCAATGAAAACGCACGAGAGACTGCTGTGACAACGTTGTTATTAATTTGGTTTGTGTGGATCAGAATGCACAGTTCTCGCTGCTTAAATAAAGTTTGCATATTTTGTCGCACTGTCTCATTGTCGAGAATCTCCGTTTAAGAACATTTGCCGACTGATGTTTATGTTAAATACGCCTATTTGTAGCAGAGTGGGCTCTCGACTACAATAAAACGGATTCGCCTATAGGCCTGGGTCAGTGGCATGAGTGAGCTTAGTCCTGCGCCAGCCACTAAGCAAGGTGCTCCGCTGTTGCGGAGCACCTTGCTTAGTGGCTAGCGCAGGACTATGCTCACTCATGCAACTGACCGCTGGATTGGGTCGATTGTTTCAGTGTTATGTGGTTGTTTAGGTAGGTTTATCTCCTTCACTGATGAGAGAAAGTGGATATCACTCAATCAGTTGCAAGAGGCATAGATCCTCATGGGCCCCTACAGGTGCTTAGTGAGAGGCGTCACTATGTTTTGGAATCATCCGCCAGTTGCAGGAAACTTTTCCAAGCCAGTAACTGCCAACCAAATGTCCCTCTGGTTAGTTCGGGGTTTAACGTCCACGGCACCGAAATCGGGCGAGTTATGAGGAGCAGAGGCAACTATTGCCTATGGAGTTTGACCTGAACACTAATCAATGTAGGCGCGCTGCAACTGTGCAAGATTGATTTATTAGGACCTTTTAACTGAATGCTATATCGAGCAAGACCGGTTTTTTGTTTGTTTGTTTGTTTGTTTGGTTGGTTGGTTGGTTGGTTTTTTGTTTTGTTGTTTGTTTGTTTTTGTTGTTGTTGTTGTTTTTTTTTTTAAATCTTTGGTTGTCGTTTTTCTTTTACGGGGGGGGGGGGGGGGGGGGAAGTTTGTTTGTTTGTTTCGTTTTGTTTGTTTTGTTTTTTGTTTGTTTGTTGTTTGTTTGCTTTGTTTGTTGTTGTTTTTGTTGCTTTTTAAAATGTATTTATTATTTATTATTTATTTATTTATTTATTTAATTTATTTATTTATTTATTTATTTTTTTATTGGGGGGGGGGGGGGGGGCTTATTTGAGCTATTTTAAGCTCAATACAAAATCTTTATGGAGCTTATGGAAAATCGTATAGAAAATCTCGCTGCAACGCAGAGGGACAGTTTGCCCCCCCCCCCCCCCACCCCCATCCCCTTTCCCGGGGGGTTGAGGGGGGCAAACTACTGTCCCTCTACGTTGCAGCGAGATTTTCGTATGGAGTTTAAAATAGCTCAAATAAAGCCTCTAGGACTACGACAGGCAGGGTCTGACTTTTAAATTACGTGCAATTCGACCATGTTTCTTGGACGTGTTGGGTTCTTTAATGATAAATTCAAAACTATTTCAGGAAACGTAACTGGCGTCCACCGTCAGTAAAGGAATTTTGCACGCAATACAAACTCAGACAGTCTTACGGATACCGACCTAGCGCCTGCTCGGCGTTAAACCCAAATAACTAACTAACTAACCGACCTAGCGCAGTCGGCAGTACATCAGACTTTGATCACGTGCTGGAACAAAAGAAATTACAATGACATGCATTGCGTCACGTCACACTGATTTATAACGCCTGACGCCATTCTCACCAAGGCCTGTGTTTAACGACCGAAACTCTAACCAAGGTTCAAGGGGGCCAGCGTGGTCGTTGGCGCACTCTCCGAGCGGCGGAAGACCATTCCTTCTGCAAGAGGCAAAGATTCGTATGAGCCCCTGCTTCAGCAGGGACTCATGAGAATCTGTGCCTCTTGCTGGTAGAGCTCAGTCACTTTATTCACATATCTGCTTCTCAAATGGAGAAGTTACGGGGTTTTAAGAGTGTAACTGAGAGGAGGATATGTGCAAATGTGGCGAAACAAGAAGGCGACAAACGTCAGGGAGAGATAACCGCTGTCAGGGGGAGACAGACAATGTCTGGGACAACTCGCACCCTCCCCATTCACACCTGAGGCTGCGGTTCATTTTATTTTTAACTCAGTTTAGGACATTCCTTGGCTTTTGGGGCGTCATTCCAGTGTGACTGATTGCAGCTTTCAACAGTTTACCACAACATTCCTCCACAGTTTCATTGTACATCTCTGCAGGTCGTTCTGACACAGACAGAGCCTGATCATTTTGTATGCCTGGCTATGATTTTGAATAATCCGAAATCACATACCCGCACATATTTGTTCATCTCATTTCCAGTTTCGAAGGAATCCGGCATTCCAAAGTTTGTGTGCACCCATATCCATTCACACATTATTCTTGAATTATGTTTTATTCATTCCTAACCTGAGTGGCCATTTTAACCCCTTGAATGCTACTGACGTGCTTCGTAAGAACGCGTCTTTTCCGCCGAACGGTATCGTCATAAGCAGTGAAGGGGTTACAACTTTGAAATGCTGGATCTTTCCGCCGCACGGTATCGTCAGCAGCACGGTATCGTCAGCAGCACGGTGTCGTCAGCAGCACGGTATCGTCAGCAGCACGGTGTCGTCAGCCGCAGTCACGGGGTTAAAGGCTATGGGCGGAATTTTGTTCTAGAGGAATCTACCAAAAGTCACCCCTAGCTGCCACAATAGTCCGGTCGTAGTGATGGCATACCTTGCATTGTCGGAAGTACAAAAATGTTTTAATGGATTCTGAATGATTTGGGGTGCTGAATTCGAATCCGTTGTATGCCACGCTGTCAACATTGAGCGTTTTTCTGTATAAAGCAAAATCTAAGTTGGCCGCCAGGAAAAATACTAATTTTCATTCCGGCATATGAAAGTACAATTCAGACACGAAAACTCCTTTGAAATGGCTCAGTTTGTTAATTATGTCCAAAGAAATGTAGTAAATATATAATTTTCTACATTAAATTAAGACCGGTCACCATGGATGTGTGTGTGTGTGTGGGGGGGGGGGGTGGTGGGGGGTGGGGGGGGGGGGGGGGGAGGCGGGGGGTGGTCAGAGGTTCCGAAATCCCGTTCGGCTTAGAAAAAACAAACTCCGAGATAAGAGAGTTTGTCTCTTGTCTTGCTAGTGTGGACATCTCCCTTTTGAGATACTACCCCCCCCCCCCCAAACCTTCCTACTCCCCCACCCTTCACCCTCCCGACCGCATTTTTTTTTTTCTTTGGTTGTTGTTGTTGTTGTTTTTCCGGCACGTGTTGTTTGTTCGAGATTCTGAGTGATCGAAAAATCTGATCCCTCCTCTGGGCGCTTTCTGTATAAAGTCCTAAGCAAAAACGTTGTCCCCCCCCCCCTCCCCCAATTCACGAGGAAACGCATCCGCCCCTGCAAGTGTAAAAGTGGCATTATTTGGATGATTTTATCTTGAACGCTTACAGTCTTCTGTTGTGAATGGTGACTTTTGCCGTGTATCATTTTACATTTACTTCACTCTGATTTTTTCACATCTACTTCTAGTGCAGGATTACGACTGTGAAAAGGGTTATTGCCTGCTTCACACCATTTGCACGTGCAGAACTTTGTGCAGGTCAGGTAAAGCCTGACGTATACCTTGTATAGGTAACTACAGAGCTGGCACTGGTCTTGCAGCTGCAGTCCATCAAGTTCAAAACTGAATCGGCTGCAAACAACTGATTTTGCATTGTACATGTATTTTGGCTTATTGCATCTTAAATCCGCATTCAAACTGGGACTGATGTCTTACATGGAGATGGAGAGCTTGCCGCGTTCCAAAACACACATGACGGTGAGCAGGTAGTAGTGGGCTTCAAATCTGGGCTGTGTCTCCTGCTGTCTTTCCATATGGAGTTATTTTCCCTCATACTCAGCCAAGTGTGTGCTGGGCTCCTGGTTGTAGAATAAGAATTTTTTTGCCTCGTGGCAGTTGTGTCTGTCCAATTCCAGAACGCGGCCATCAACGGACTGAAGCTTGTTGGAGGCTGTCGGCTGACGATGTTGTGTCACTGACAACTCGTCACGGCCGGTGTGTGCAGCGAGGATATTGGGCATGACCTTTGCGTGATGTTTTACATCATTCGTGCTGTTTAATCCGTAATGAGCTCTGTTCCTGAGCAACAGATAAGATTGTATGCTTGCTTGGGCAGTGGGGTTCTTCCACCAGGCTGTAGATGCGACTTATGCCTTGCTGACGGATTGACGGGCAACACAGTTTAATGCTGCTTCGGTAATACCGGACAAAATCCACGTGCAGCACACGCGCAGTTTCGGTATACCTCATCATGGTCGTTGTAACAGTTCTCAGGACTGACAAAGTACGACGCTCTTGCTCAGGTGGGGCGGCCAGGGAACCATCCTGAGAATTTCACAGGTATCGAGATCTTACGGGGAATCCTAGCTTCATAGCCCAGACAGACCTTGCAACTTGTTCTTCAGCACAGATCTGGCGGTTGTCCGCATTGATCTTCATCAAACAGAACAGTGGCGAGCGCCACCTCATGTGAAGAAAGAGACTCAAGTCCAAGGAAACAGCTTCAGTGATGATGCAACGATCTCTAGCACCCGTGTATAAATGAACGCAGCGTCCATGCTTTGAGCATCCACATTACTAGGCTTTGAAGCTTCGTGTTGATCTTGCTATGAAAATCAGCAGTCCATTGTTTCTCAGACTGTTAGCCTATCGTGACTATTGACAGCAGCGTAATTCATGACACAAACGGAGCAGATGTTGATCAGTCTTGGGGAGCACCTTTCTTATCTATGCCCTGTCCTCAGCATCTTTCTTGGCACGGCTCTTGTGAATCCCTTTGTGAACAGCGACGATGTTCATGGCCTCCGATGTCGCGGCTCATGATTAAGTTGTGAGCAGATGATAATGGGAGTATATCCATAAGGCAAATGTGGACTCGTTCAGTCAAACCAGTCATGCCTGACAGTCCATGACCGTAACACATGCAAGTTGTTTCATTGAATTGGTCTAATCACATGCCATTCCAAAGGCCTTCTTGGGGCCACATAACATATAGTTTTGTACCCACAGTTTTGCAGTCTTGCTCTTGTGTATTAGCAACCTGTTGCAGCGGCACAGTTTTCATTTCTGGTCAGCCTTGTCTGTAAATACATATGGTCCAGAACCGACAGCAAAAAGTACTTAGATACCAATCCTGGTGGGCTTATTGAAGATAAAGTACAATGTACTGACTGAATGAGTACTCTTCAGTTGGCTTAGCCGCACATACACACACACACACACACACACACACACACACACACACACACACACACACACACACACACACACACACACGCACACACACACACACATACCCTAGCTTATATGCTATAAACACATAGAGAGAGAGAGAGAGAGAGAGAGAGAGAGAGAGAGAGAGAGAGAGAGAGAGAGAGAGAGAGAGAGAGAGAGAGAGAGAGAGAGAGAGAGAGAGAGAGAGAGAGAGAGAGAGAGAGAGAGAGGGATGAACTGAAATTCATTATCAAACTTTTCGACAAAAATCAACATGGCTTTCTTCATACTGGATGGCTAGCGCCTAGTTTAGGGAATATATACAGTAAAACTTCGGAAATAACAAATCGCGAGGGGACGCAACGTTTTGTTGTTATTGCAAAGTTTGTTATAAGCAAAGTAATTTACAGTATCTAGAGTGCTGTCGGGACCTCTGAAAAAGTGTTGTTACATCTGACTTTATTTTATCCAACCTTGTTATAAGCAAAGTAGACTATGGCGTATGTTCATTAAAACCGCTAAGGGCTTGTCAAGCGCAGACAATGTTTAAGTAGTATTGTCTGCTATAATTATCATCCAATTGTTGTTAATGACCTCTGTCAACGCATATAGCGGTGCAGACAAGGCCTGTTATTGTTTCCGGGGACTTCCTCGACTGGTCCACTAGCCGCGCGACAGGTAAGCTAACCGCCGCTCTAAACAGACGGCTAGAGTTGCAGATGAGTCATCATCAATGCGTTACCCCTCAGCTGAAAATGGACTATGCGGGCTGAGCTAAATTTACTCGCCGGGACGGGGCAAAAATGTGACACACACCCCAACTTTCGACGGCTGTACGAACGCTCAAGTTTCTGCGAGTGGCATACATCGGATACGTAACTAAGGGGCGTTCGACAACAATAATCCGCTAACCCATTTTATACTTCCAACAAAACAAACTTCGGTATATTTTAGATAGACCCGCGCCTGGCTATAAATTGTGTTTCTAAATCCATTGAGGCCTCACTGGGATCTATGCCTCGTGCAGCTGGGTGGTGTTCGCCTCTTCTCTCGGAAGTGAAGGGACTGACCCAGATCAGCCCAGGCCACATCAATCTCTCGGGCAGAAGTTCATTCTAATTTCAGTCCCCCCTGTGCACACCTGCTTGAAACGTTCGTACAACCCAGTTTGTGATGCTACCTCGTCATTTTTACTCATTCAGCCCGACGGCCGTATTTCTCAAAATTTGGAGGCGTCATCTAATGATTATGCACCAGTTGCAGGAGGTGGATCGACCATGATAATTCAAGGGCAGTGAAAGGATTAGCTTGGCGCCGACAGATGACAGCAATCTGGAACTACCCTTGAATTATCATGGTCGACCCTTCACCTGCTGTATTGCGTCAGGGCTGAAAGGGTTAAGAATTTACACATACGAAGGGGAATTACTCAGCGCTGGACAAACAAACAGTTCGATCCCCTGCCCCATCTACCAGGCACCCAATCCCACAGAACAATATGTAGGTAAATAAAAAGACAATCATAATTATACATCCCTAAAAAGGATGTATCAGGTCAAGTACTTAACCCGTGTCTTTTTATGGAACTTAGGAGGTAGGCAATAGAAACACAAATACACGAACGAGAAGGTGCACTACTAAATGTGGTCGGGTAAAAATCCTGAAATCACACAGTAGATGCACAAGACAATACACAACAATGCCACGAAACAAATTTGCCTCGAGTTATAGAATACTCACAAAGCGGTGAGGCTAGCGCTGGTAGAATAGTACGCATACCAAAGAGAATTAGGACGTTTATATATATATATATATATATGTTTATATATATGTATATTTTGACAAAGGGTATATATACCTAAATATATATATATATTGTGTATATACCGTATATATATAAGCGTATTTATTTCTACGTATAGGTACTTATATTGTGTATATGTATGTATATATATATATATGTGTGTGTGTGTGTATGTGTGTGTATATATGTGTGTGTGTGTGTGTGTGTGTGTGTGTGTGTGTGTGTGTGTGTGTGTGTGTGTGTGTGTGTGTGTGTGTGTGTGTGTGTGTGTGTGTGTGTGTGTTTTCAGAATCAGAAATACATTACGCGGATTTCAAACATACCTTGGATTCTTCCAGCCCATCCTTTTGCAGAAGGGTAGAGTCTCACGCGTTCCTGCAGCCGCAGAGACTCATGAGTATACTGATATATGCATCTTGCTCGCAAGGCTCTGCCTCGTGAACTTGAAAGCCACAGTTTAAGGTACTTGTCCTGTATTAACACCTTCACTGCCGAGAAAAAAGTGAACGCGATCCATCTGCCAGAGACATAGATCCCAAACTGCGGGAGCTCATGAAGATCTATGCCAATTTCTGAGACCAATTTGTATCCATGTTTCTTGGACGGTGTTGCCTTTTGCCTCGTTCTATGAACCAAGATTTCAGAAGCAAAAATGTACGTACAGCGTACGTACTGTGACAGGGAATGGGTTGACAGTATGACTGTTACGGGGACACTGGCCATCACACAGTGATGGGGCCATCCATCGAAATAGTATCTTTAGCCCTTATTTTTTCGTATGTCTTTTCTTCAGCTTGCTGTCTTTGACCCGATCTTGATTTAGGAGAAACGTCTAATTCTGAACGTTATTTTAGTTGCATTCCGGCCGCAGATTCTGATGGTCTTTGTGATTGTGAACAATGATTCCCGTGTGTGTCTTAACCCACTCAACCTGAAGCTGATTTTTTTAAAAGTGTGCTTATTGCCCTATGAAGGCTGCATTACAGGTTAGGAGATAGACTGGTATTTTTAGTTGAAGGGTGGTGCCAGAATAGCTTGGCGCCTCAGGCGCCAAGCTATTCAGACACCCATCCTTGAACTATGATAGTCAAATTTCTTCCATGCACTAGTGTATCAGGATGAGAAGGGGTTAAACAGTTAGGCACTGCTTTTGGTCTTATTTTGCTCTGAGCCGTGAGGTCACCACACAGCAGCTCACTGCTCAGTGATTTGGTCCCCACTCTACTGTTCATGTTCTCTAGTCTTCACCACTCGGCGCCACAGAGGTGTCAACACTGGCCGCTAGGTAGCACTGTGCCTAAACCGGACCTACGAAAGAGCGGGAAGATGTACCGTTTTCATCCACAAGCCAAACACCTCCGTCTGCAAGAGACATAGATTCTCATGCGGAAGCAGGGGCTCATGAGAATCTGTGCCTCTTGCTTGTCAGTAGGTATGTGCCCAATTAACTTAATTCGCATCCCATCAAAGAGAAGAAATGAATCGGGTTTAGACGCTGCGATTGAAAAAGATCAACCCATACCGAAAGGGACTGTGTTCCACACAGATGAACCTTACTTAAATTTCTCCTGTCATCAAACGAGCAGAAATTGAAGTAAATAATATGGACGAATACACCAGCAAGAGGCATATATTTTCATGAGTCCCTGCGACTGCAGGGGCTCATGAGAATCTATGCCTCTTGCAGACATAAGGTGTGTCGCTGAAGAACCGAGTGTCCCATAAAGTTGAGCCTTGGTAACCCGAGCTGGATTGTTGTCCTGCCGGGGATGGCGGGACCCAGGGGCAAAGTACGGCCTGTCACGCACTCCCCGTCCCACTACCCGTACCGCATGACCTGATAGGGGTTGGGTGGGGGTTACGAGGGTTAGAGGAGGCACATTAGGGATGCCGTTGAAAGTGTAGATAGGAAATTCCAAAATTCCTCCACACGTACTTATTATAAGTAGGCATGCAAGTATACATTCATAGCCTTGCTATACGAATTGGGAAGCGTCACTGTAGCAAAGAGTATGAAGGCTACGCTTCAAGTCAAATCTGCAAACAGGCAAACAATCAGATAATCCTTCAGCCATTTGGTATTGCGTTAATCTCCAGCCGACAAGGAAGAGGCGTGAAAATGATACCACTTGATATGCACACGGTTTTTGTTTGTTTTCTTTTTTTCGTTGATTTATTTTTTAACCAACGCTTGGCTCATCTGAAGTCTTACTTAGTACGGGAAGGTCCTTCTTACCTTTACATATACCACGGAAAATCACTGAGCGCTGGACAAACAAACAGTTAGATGGAAGGGGTCAGTGGATCCTATAAAACACACACGAGTACTGTTAAAGAAAAAGAAATGGCCGATTGCACGGAACCGGAAATGCCAAGCGTCCGCAGCCGGAAGTACCGTGAATCGTGCGCGACCACAGAGCTCGCAATATGTGTGCCTAGGTAGGCTAGCGTGTCTCCAGTCACTAGAAGTGGTAAACCACAACTATTCGCAGCTTTTACCGACATTCAAGGAGTGGGTCCTATGAATTGAGATGCTTTGCTAAGTCCTTTCTCGGCGATCACAATATCATTGTGTTCAGCCATTTAAACGACAGCATGGTTGTAAAGAAACGGAACTTCGCCGTTTAAAACTTGAAAAGGCGGGTGCCATTCCTTTTTTTCAAAACATTAAGAAGAAATATTTCAAAGTTTTCATGCCCTCCGAGTAAGCTGTCCCTCCTCTTGCACTGGTCACGTCTTGGTCATCCTAGTCACAGGCAGAATTTCGTAACTTCTCTGTCAGAGGAACAGAAAGGCAAAGTCATGCACGTACGCGTCTAGCAAGAGTCGTCTGGATACTCATGAGCCCCATCAGCTGCATATGGAAGAAGCTGAATGAGAGATTGGGCGATCCAACTTTGACAGCAGCAAGAGGCAAATGGGTTCGATTATTACAAACAAGAGGTATAGATTCTCATGTGCCTCATGTGATAATGCAGGGGCACACCCGAATCTATGTCTTTTGCGTTTGAAGTAAGTTGGATTAAAAAAAAAAAAAAAACGCTGGATAGGGGAACCAATTTAATTTACTGAATTCCGTTTGTTTCCCTTTGTTTCCTCGACTGCTCCCTAACGTTCCAAAACATTGTCCAGTGTTTATCTTGAGTGTCCACCCTCTCTACCCATCCTCACAGCAGAAGTCCCTCTGTGGCTTTTGTACGCCCGCGCCTAATGTTTTCACACAATGAAGAGGAACATGAAAATTTATACGGTTCTTTTCCATCGTTCTGGACGTTTATATCAACGTCATACGTGTCATAAACACGGATGTAAAATGGAGTCAGCAACAGGCATGCCTGCATGACCATCCTCCCACCTGAAGGCCGGAGCGCATGAGGATCTATGTACCTCTTACGCATGGTGTATGTTTGAGGCAATAGTGCTTGTATGATGCACTCCAGTCCCATTGAACGAAAGTCCATTTGGCCAAAGTTGCAGGGCCCGGCGCGGGCCCACTGCGGCCGCCTTCGGCCCAATGACCTTTTGCCTACTTCTATGTTATTCTCAGTTTTCAGTTTTCCTTAGTAGGCATGGTAGGATGGGTAGCCATAGATTTTCGGAGGATTCAACACCGAAATTCTGATTGTCGGCTCTATCTCTGATCTTTTCACTTCATTCTTTACCTCGGATATAGGCCGTACGCGGGAATGTTTCCTGTTTTTCATTTACAGTTTAAGGTTTTTCGGTGCAAAGATTCATAACATGCCTAACCGATTAAATATCAGACGAATTTAATTGCTCCTTTGATGTGATTCGCTGGTCTTCTCTCTACCACAGAGTGTTTTTCCGCATTAGGATGATTTAAATGCGCATGCTTTTAGAAACAAAACTAGTGAAAGCTGCTGAAACCGAGTGTAAATCTACAAGTACAGCAATCCGAACAAAAGAAGGACAGGAAGCAACAGACGGACATGTTTTCAACAAGTTTCAGGGCTCATCGTGCACTCATCAACACTCCAAGTGACGTACACTAATACGTGGACATAAAGACGTTTTACGCCCCGTCGCCTTGTCACTCAGTGATGGTGGGCGTATAGTCAGACCACTAGCGGGTCAATACGACGGGCATATTAATGGGATATTGCCGAAATTTTCAATAGAATGTGTATGCATACACCTTTTTTCAGCATACACAGCACAGTTCCGTGAGTTCAGTTCGCCTGCTGCCTTTCTCTGGTTCAGCCCACGCTGCGTATATAACGGCATGCCACCGACGTTTCTGTCTTCACATGTGGATACATTACACCTTCATTTCCACTCAGAATACATCCAACCGCATCCATCTGCAAGAGGCATAGATCCTCATGAGCCCCCGCAGACAGCGGGGGCCCATGAGGATCAATTCCTCTTGCTGGACCTGTTGTCGGTTGCTCGTCAAGCAAGGGTGATAATATTCATCCGATTATAAGTGGAACGCCCTTCGAATGCAAGAGACATAGATCCTCATGAGCCCCCACAGTTGCGGGGCTCATGAGTATTTGTGTCTCTTGCCGCACCCAGTGTCGTCTGCTCGTCATGCAAGGGAGACAACTCGACTTTCAGTTCACGGTGGCTCAAATGATAGGTGTCTATTGTGGTCGTGTCCCTGTCATTACCGTGATAGCAATCGAGTCTGACTTTGTCTTTGTTTGCCAAACATTTTAAACCGCATTAAAATCGCCAAAACCGCTTCAGGTTTTCTCAACCGTTTAACGGTCGCTCGTGCAAATGATAGGATGGATGACAGGAAAAAATACGTGTTCACGCCATTAGTGGTTAAAGTGATTTTTTTTTCTTAATGTGTGGGAAATTGAACTTAGACGCGACTGTCAAGTGTTTTTTTTGTGAATGATGGTTGTGTGAGGCCGCAAAAACTTTAACTGGAATGTGCATGCTTTAGCAGTTTAAGACTGACTCATTCTTCTCACGCCAGTCCTGAAATAACTAAAATTTACCACTTTGATTTTATGATTTTTACGTCTGACTGCTCATTGGCATATACAGTTTCATTTGACAAACAAGAAGACATTGAGAAAACCACAATGCATTTTGAGCCTGAATCTTGAAAAGAAGTCTTTCGTCCGTTAACCCATGTAGCCCTCACACACTGCAGCAGGAAAATAAGCAATCATGATAGTTCAAGGGTACTTCCAGGCGGAAAAGAGTGGCCCTCCTAGGCTCCATGCTTTTCTGGCACCATCCCTGGTCTATCATGGTCGACCTGCCCCCTAACCTGTATTCGTATATGTGCGATAGTCTTACATTACAATTCTCACATAGGGAAATTTCAAAATGTGAAAGCTGTGAAAACTGAAAATTCAGTGTGATGACTCATTCGAGATGTGACGTATCCTGAAACGGAAAGTCGGCCATGTTTTGAATGGCTTGCTGTAGGCTAGAACAATATACTGACGACCAAAAGAAATGCGACATTCCAAAAATGTCGCATTTCTTTTGCTCGTCAATATACTTATGCAGTTAGCAATAGAATTAGTTGCATAGGACGTCTTTCAGAGGAAGTTTACCCAGTTGTCCGGAAAATGAAATTCAGGAAGGGGAAAGGAGTGGCCGGGAGGGGTGTGTTGGGGTATCAAAAAAGATATATTCCCCCCCCCCCTCTCCCCATCCCCTCCCCCACCTCCTCCTTCCCACATCTCTCTTTCTCTCTCTCCGACTACCGACCCCTTCCTTCCTACACCACCGTTCACCCATGGTGGTATGTATACCTGCATGGACAATATAAATACCATTTATTCCGCCAGGTCGAATAACGAGTACAACTATACCTGCTAATCATACGAACGCTGATTGATGGCTTTAACATTCCGATGAGCCATCAGTCAAAGCATTACGACCTTTGTTTTGACGGCCTGGCAGTGACGGGTTGGAAAAAAAACTGGGAACGGAAAACAGATGGGCTGAGAGAATATTTGCATTAGAAAATTTTTGCATGGGTGTGCAGGTCTGTGATTTTGGACCTTACGGCTGGCAGCCTTAAGGTCCAAAATCACGGACCAGGCCACATTTCTGTTTTATTTTGAAGCGTGCTGATGTTCGAGAGAAAATAATGTGGATTGGTTTGCGATTTTGGTCTGAGAAAATATTTGCATTTGTGAGCTGGTCTGTGATTTTGGACCTTACTGTTTAAAGCCGTAACGTCCAAAATCACAGTCCGGCACACATTTTTGTTGTCGTTGTCGTGTGTTGTGTTAGGAGGTAGTGAGAGGAGGGGCAGGGAGCATGAATTGGTGTGTCTATCGAAGTGTTTATGGCGTAGAAATGTGTTTTCTCTTTACATAAAATGGGCATATTTATTCACTATGCTTGTTATTTGTGCGTGTGCACGCGCGCTCGTGTGCAGTGTGTGTGTGTGTGTGTGTGTGTGTGTGTGTGTGTGTGTGTGTGTGTGTGTGTGTGTGTGTGAGTGCGTGTGCGTGTGTGTGAGTGCGTGTGCGTGTGCGTATGTGTATAATTATGTGTGTTTCACATTTTTAAAAAAATCTAAACATCCCAGCGGAAGATAGAAACATGCTTAGAAAAGACAGTCTCAACAAATACAATTATTTTATGTTGTTGTTTGTGCGTGTGTGCGCGCGCTCGTGTGCAGTGTATGTGTGTGTGCGTGTGTGTGTGTGTGTGTGCGTGTGTGTGTGTTTGTGTGTGCGCGTGTATGTGCGTGTATGTGTGTGCGTGAGTGCGTGTGCGTATGTGTATATGTGTGTTTCACATTAAAAATAATTCTAAAACATCCCAGCGAAGATATAAACACGCTTAGAAAAGACAGTTTCAACAAAATACAATTATTTTATACAAGATTCTAGACAATAATAATACTAATATACTAGATTATAATAGCAATAACAATATAATATGCAATAACAATACTAATGTGCACGGCGGTATCATGTTGTGAATTTCGACTTTTGGCGTTGCCTTCATCGTTTTAACTCATTCTACCCCAACACCGAAATCCTTAAATTTTGCCGTTGTCCTCTGAAGACTGCATTGCAGTGCAGGACACATATCGACCATGATAGTTCAAGGGTGATGCCAGAATGGCTTGGCGCCCATAGGCGCCAAGCTATTCTGGCATCACCCTTGAACTATCATGCAGTGGTCGATCCTTATCTTCCTGTGGTGTGTCTGGGGTAGAATGAGTTAATCTACCGAATGCGTGCAATATTGTCTGTTTAAGGGTTACTAATCATGACAGTTGACGCTACAAGTGAGCAAATTCAGACCTTGACACTACACCGTAAAATCACTGACAGGCAGCGGCCTCCATGTACAACACACGATCCTGATTGTAACGGTTCCGCTTCTGTGTGCAGACGATAAAGGCTGCAAGAAATGCAAGAAGCGAGTACGCCGCCTGAAATTCAAGAAGTTCTGCAAACGCGATTACGGTAAGTTTGGCTGTTTTTTGTTGTTGTGTGTTTTGTTTTGTTTTGTTTTATTTTGTTTGTTGTTTGTTTGTTTGTTTGTTGTTGGGTGTTTGTTTGTTTGTTGTTGTTCTTCTTTTTGTTTGTTTGTTTGTTTGTTTGTTTTTGGTTCCTTCCGCTTCTCCAACTTTTTTCTCTCCCTCCTTCGTGCCAAACAAAAGTCCTCGGGCCAACTGCGGCCGACGCCGGCCTGTGGAGTCATCGCCGGCCCATGGAGTCATTGCTCTTGCAGACGTAAAAGTTCTGCGTATAAGGTAAACCGTACAAGGCACTGCGTATAAGGTAAACCGTACAAGGCACTGCGTATAAGGTAAACCGTATAAGGCACTGCGTATAAGGTAAACCGTACAAGGCACTGCGTATAAGGTAAACCGTACAAGGCACTGCGTATAAGGTAAACCGTACAAGGCACTGTTTATAAGGTAAACCGTACAAGGCACTGCGTATAAGGTAAACCGTACAAGGCACTGCGTATAAGGTAAACCGTACAAGGTACTGCGTATAAGGTAAACCGTACAAGGCACTGCGTATAAGGTAAACCGTATAAGGCACTGCGTATAAGGTAAACCGTACTAGGCACTTTCTTCCCCCACCTTCAGTGACGTGCTACACTGCGTCATTTTTTTGCCAGCCCAAATGTGGAAACTGACGGCCGTTGGAGACATTTAGCTGCCGGGAATGTCAGGACGTCGTCGTCCCTTGTGGCTTCATCCGTCTCATTAACCACTTCACTGACTAGATTCAAAGAGCATTTCTCCACACACCCCCAACCCCCCTCCCCCCCCCCACCCCCCTCTCCTCTCCAACCCCTTTTGATGTGTAAGTGATTTACCCCGGACTCGTAATAAGCCTGGCTTCCTACAGGTTACATGTTGTATTTTACTGCAGGTTTACAGCAGGGAAATACGTTATAAAGGTGTTTATGTTTTTCTCGCAGCTAAAAAAATAATGAATGGGACAGTTTCAGCTGCATCAGCCCGTGAACGATTTCCTGTAAACAATTTCAGGCTTTCATTACTATGACATTTCCGATGTGCGTGAGTTACTCGCATGCATCACTCGACGTCTTGTTGTAATATTTTCGAGTGTTGAGCGCTGGAGCCCGCACCTGTGCTGATTAAACAGTCAACAAAACACTGCCTTTGAAGTCCTATTTTGCCTGCGGTCACGTTGCACGGGTATGCGTTTAACGATGCCCCATAAACAGATTTACGATTAAAAGAGGAACACGGGGCTTTATTTGTGACCAGGCAGAACAAAATGAAAGGGTTGTTTTAATAAAGCCACGGGTTCAAACCCAGATCACGTTCATAAGAGAAGCAGAGTTAAATGGAGCAAAGTCCAATTTGCAAGAGGCGTAGATTCTCATGAACCCCTGCGAATGCAGAGGTTCATGAGAATCTATGCTTCTTGCAGATTCTAGTGTTTTTTGGTTTTATGTGGGTTTCTTTTTTATTTCTGTAAAGTCACAGGTTAAATCCGAGATGATGTCCGTCTTAGAAGAAAAGAGAGATATAAATAAAGCCTAGTCTTACTACTGGGAGGTGTGGGATTTGTATGACGACTGCTTCTTGAACAGTGCGCTCAGCGCTGAAGAGGCTCTGAAAGTATTCCGACCTGCGGTTCAAGATGGAGGTATTATCTGTGAGGAGTGCCTGGCCATTCGCGCTTCGCAGGGGACTTTGTACCAGGTGCCTGGGGCCATACACTGCTTTCAGTGCTTCGTAGAAGTCCCTGTAGTCACCATTGTCAGCACAAAGCTGGGTCCTCTGTGCAAGTCTGGTCCACCACTCATTCTGGAGATCTCTGAGCTTGCGCTGGAGACTGCTGCAGACGAGGCGGAAGGCAGACTTCTTCACAGGGCAGGAAGGCTGGGCTAGGTGGGCCTGATGGGCGGCTCTTTTTTTTGCTAGGTGTTCCTGGATCTCTACATCGTTTTCGTCAAACCAGTCTTTGTTCTTCTTTCTGGCGAAACCCAAGACTTCTGCAGAGGATTTTGTAATAGCAGTTTTCAGTTGTTCCCAAAGTGTTTCAGGGGAGGAGTCTACTGGGTCCGCTGTGTCTTTGAGCCTGCGCTGTAAATCTGTCTGGAAGGCGGCTTTCACATCGTCACGCTGAAGGCTGGCAACATCAAGCTTTTTCTTGGGGGGCCCCCATTTCTTGGGTTTTGGCCTGAAATGGAGCCTGAGTTTGCAGCGGACAAGGCGGTGGTCAGTGTGGCACTCTGCGCTGGGCATCACTCTGGTGAGGAGGACGTCACTGCGGTCCCTCTGACGCACTAGGACATAGTCGATAAGGTGCCAGTGTTTGGAGCGAGGATGCATCCAGGTGGTCTTTCGACTGTCCTTTTGCTGAAAAGTAGTGTTGGTGATGACCAGTTGCTGCTCCGCACAGAACTCCAACAGTAGGCGGCCATTGTCATTGCAGTTCCCCACGCCATGCTTGCCGAGGACTCCTTTCCAGGCTTCAGAGTCCTGGCCCACTCTGGCGTTGAAGTCGCCAAGGATGATGACTTTGTCGTCTGCAGGGGTACTCTGTAGGAGGCTGCGCAGGTCAGTGTAAAATTTGTCCTTTTCAGCAGGCTCTGCCAGGAGGGTTGGGGAGTACACACTGAGAAGGGTGACGTGTTGCTGGTGTCTCAGTGGGAGGCGCATGGACATGATGAGAGATATAAATAAAGCCTAGTCTTACTACTGGGAGGTGTGGGATTTGTATGACGACTGCTTCTTGAACAGTGCGCTCAGCGCTGAAGAGGCTCTGAAAGTATTCCGACCAGCGGGTGTGGCACAATCAACAGCTGAAAACAGGCACCAAGATCAGCGTGTACAGAGCTGTGGTCCTCACCACCCTGCTGTATGGTTCCGAGTCCTGGGCCCTCTACCGCAGCCAACTACGACTCCTCGAACGCTTCCACCAGCGCTGCCTGCGTACCATCCTGGGCATTCACTGGAGTGACTATGTCACCAACGTCGAGGTCCTTGAACAGGCTGAAACTGTGAGCATCGAGGCTTTGCTGTTGCGGACACAGCTCCGCTGGGCGGGGCATGTCTCCAGGATGGAGGATCATCGCCTACCAAAGATCACCCTGTTCGGCGAGCTTGCTACTGGACACCGTGACAGAGGGGCACCAAAGAAGAGATACAAAGACTGTCTCAAGAAGTCACTTAGTGCCTGCCAAATCGACCACCACCAGTGGTCTTCGCTTGCTGCGGACCGTGACACCTGGCGCTCCACCATTTACAAGGCAGCTGTCTCCTTTGAGGACTCTCACAGAGCTAGCCTTAAGGACAAGCGGCTCAGGAGAAAAAACAGAGATGCCGCAGCTCAGAACCCCGGCCATACCTTCCCCTGCAGCCACTGCGGTCGAACCTGCCTGTCTCGGATTGGCCTCCGCAGCCACGAACAAGCCTGCAGACGTCGTGGGCAACTCCTATAAAATCTTCGTTCGCGAAGTCAAGCCAAGAGAGTCTTACTAACAAAAGGCATATATTTTCATGAACCCCTGCATTTGCATGGGTTGATGGGAATCAATTCCTCTCGCAGATGAAAGTATTTTTGCGATAAAGTAACCGGTTAGAACACAGATGATGTCCTTCTAAGAAGCAAACACAAATATACACGCACAAGTCCTAATACCTAGAGGTATAGATCCTCATCAACCCTTGCATTCACACGATCTCCTAAGACTCTATGCCTCTTGCAGATGGCCTTAAGGGTCTGGGTATAGTTTTAGATAGAAGACATACGTTTTACTCATCGTGGCCTAAGGAGCGTTTTTTCTTTTATTTTCTTTCTTCTTTTTTTTCTGCCGGTGGCTAAAATACCAAGGGGGAGGGTAGAGTTGCTTCCTACTCACACGCGGATTCTGAACACGTATACCGCATTCACCAGATCCCACAGCGGAAGTTGGGTTGGACATGACAAGGTAACCCATTTAACCCCGACGCCCTAAAGCAGGACCTGGATTGACCATGATAATTCAAAGGTGGTGACAGATTAGCTTGGCGCCTTCAGGCGCCAAGCTAATCAGGCACCACCTTTGAATCATCATCGTCAATCCATCTCGTACATAGTCGTTAGTTAACACCTCCAAAATATGGGCAATGCGGCCGTGTTTCTATATTGGTTAAGGGTAGTGCCGGATGAGATTGGCGCTTTGAAGGGACCAGGCCAATCCGGCACCACCCTTTAACTGTCCTGCCGGACCCTCACAGCTAGCAAACAAACGTTGCGAAAAGTCATTGTATATTGTAAGATATATAGCCTACTTATGCGTCGGATAATCCCTTTCGCATAATGAACGCAGAACAGGTTATGCAGGAGTCATGGCGACAAAAACCGCTACCGACGCGCAAAGGGTTAAATGTACCGTAGAACCTGTTTTGAGCAATCACCTGTTTTTGCAAGAAATAAAAAAAAAATGGTCTGGAAAGACAAGTGCTCTATCAAGCGTAGTCTTGAAGGGTAAACAGAGTCTTCCTTCACCAGGGACCATCGTTTAGGTTGTTTTTATGACAGGTGATGTCTCATAAGAGTGGTCGCTCTGAAAAAGGTTCAGCTGTAAACGTACTTACTTAGTTCGTTTGTTAGTTTGTTTCTTTAATACGAAGGGTGCAATTTATTTCCAGAAGGTAATAATCCCTTTAAGCAAAATGTCCTCGGGCCCACGACGGCCGCAGTCGGCCCGCGCACGGCTGTGCGCGGGCCCTCTGCGACCGTCGTGGGTCCGAAAGCATTTTGCTCCTGAAAAAAAGTTATTCGAACAGCAGTCTGATTAGGAGAGCCTTGTACAGTCATGACTAACCCATTTCTGCTGTGGCGTGTGTTCTCAAAGATTCAAAGTTGTCAATCCTATCGCCATTCAGGTATAGGGCGTAAATCATGTAAACGCCATTAAAGCAATCAATCTTTAACATATCAGAGAATCTGTAACAAAATGTTAAAAAAACAACAACAACAACAACAACGAAACGACCTGGCTCAAAGCGATGACCGCCATCTTGTTTGCCTCGCAGCGAGAGCCGATGGAAGTGGGGCCGGTTCAGAAAACATCCATAAAGCATACTTTAGTGGTACCCTACCGATAATTGTTGACAGAGTCCATTTCTAAAATGACCCTCCCGCTTAAATCTTACACGATATGGTGTCACGTCAATTATTTTTAGACATAATCGACTTGCGAAAGTCCTTTCGTGAAAACTGACGATCTGACAAAGATTTACGACCGAAGTCGTACGAGTACTTCGTAAGGAAGTACCCACAGTCTGGTGACGTCTCTAACGAAAAAGGCTAACGAAACGCACTTCGTTTGTCTTCTAAGTCTCCCTCTTGTCTCTAAAGACACCAGCCTGCTTTCACCGATAGCCTCTTTTCTCGGGACTCCAGCCCGGCATCCGGCGTTACAGGGAGAGTGTTTAGAAAGCGGCAATGTACACCTGAATGGCAATGGTCTTCCCGTGATTTGTTGACTTAGGCGCGCGGCTAATCCCTCTCATTTCAAGAGCGCAGCGCCGGCGTGAAAGAGGGGAGTCGGGTCAGGAGAAGAGTGTTGAATGTCACGCTAGTGTCACATTGAATTTGTCACCAGTACCCGTCCTCCCATACCCCTAGTTCCCCGTCTATTCCACTCACACTCATATCACCACCACCAGGCCCAGACTATCTGACTGAAACCGCCATCACATATACACACGCGTCTCACGGCCATATTCCTTTCTTGTTACACAACAGCAGCGGAAATGGGTCACACCTTTTTCAGTTTCGCGTTAGGACCCCTTCACCGTCAGTGATCGCAAGTTTCGTTTCTGAAATCTGCACACGCGTTTTTATAAACGCCAAAGCCAGAGCCCCAGTCGGCCAAGGAACATGGTTATAAAGCAACAGCAGCAAGAGGAATAGATTCTCATGAGCCCCCGCAGTCTCGGGGCTCATGAGAATCTATGCCTTTAGCTTACGCGTTTTATTTAACGCCAAAGAGCCAGAGCCGTCCAAAGAACATGGTTACAAAACAAGAAAAGCAAGAGGCATACATCTTCATGAGCCCCCGCCTCGCGGGGGCCCATGAGGATGTATGCCTCTTGCATGTGTGTGTATGTCTTTGTGTTCTGGCGACGAAGGGCTGAACTCATTGACTGCTACTGTCGATACCACTCGGCGGAAAGACGCGTCTTTTTCGACCCAACGATATCGTTAATGGCAATCAAAGGATTAAATTATTCAAAGTTAATGATGATTTGGGGGACTTTTGAGGCGTTATTAAATAATGTTGACATCTGTTGGAGATCGGCCATAACAGATCAAAGGTAGTGCCAGATTTACTTGGCACCCTCAGTGCTTGTGTTTTCATTCCTCATGTCCTTTGGCTGATTAAGTATTTCTCGTCAACGGAGACAGAGTGAAACTCGTTCCGTACGACTCTGTTGTCAACAGGATTCCTTCAAGAATCTGTTGAGAAATACGAAACGACCAAGACCTTCATAACAGATGATGATTCACATCGACGCAAAATAATCCAAACGCTGATGGCTGTGAATGCCGCTTTTCTTTTCATGTTAAAGTTAAGACCCTCTGAATCCGATTTTAAATTGCGATATGTAACTTGTTCTGTTTTTCTGTCTGCCTGTCAGTCCGTATTAATGTCCATAACCTTAACTTGTTCTGATATGCGTAATGCTTGGAAGACACTTTGCTGGGCTCCCGGGGAGAGGAGGTGCGGGGTAGACACATTGAATGAAACGAAGCCTGGTTGAATCTGGGCGGTGGACAAGATGGATCAGAAAATAATCTGCTAGCTTGCTTTGAGGACAAACATTGCCACTGAAGATTTAACTCTGATGATCCCCTCCGCTGGAGTAAAATAGATGGGAATGGACTAACAAAAGGACTAGATCCTCTTCCATGTGCAAAAATACACAGATCTTGATACGGCATAAAATAATAAAAATAATAATACATAGTTTTTGTATAGCGCCCTTCCTCACGGACCTCAAGCTCGGAGCGCTTTACAGCACATACAAATAATTTTAAAAAGCAGAAAAATTAGAACTCACTCAATCTTTAAATAAACACCTGCTCGCACCATGTAGGCGCATTCCTAACACGAAACACACACGCACTGACATACACACGCGCACGCACACACATACACACACACACACACACGCACACACACACACACACAAACACACACACACGCAAACACATACGCAGCCTACCTACATGGGCTGCCTATATAAAAAATACAGCCAACATTTCCAGGCAGCACATCCAGACTAAGCTAATCTTGATATGCTACCTGGAAAAGATGGGTCTTCAAATTTGTTTTGAAGGTCATCAGGGTAGGGGATAGACGGACATGCAGTGGAAGTGAGTTCCAGACGTGAGGAGTCTGATAAACGAAAGAACGGGCACCAGCAGTTTTTAGGCTGACTCTGGGCTGAACAAGCAGTTTCTGTGAGCTTGAGCGTAGACTTCTACTAGGATTGTGCGATGCAAGGGAAAAAGACAGATATGCAGGAAGTGTATTGTCATAGTGTTTGTATGCCAAAGTGGCCAGATTGTACTCTATTCTCTGCTTGACATGTAGCCAGTGGAGATGCTTTAGCAGTGGTGTCACATGATCAGTGCTTTTTTTTGCGAAGGACTAACCGGGCTGCATTATTCTGGATACGCTGAATGCGAGCGAGTTGATCAGATGAGATACCAGCAAGAAGGAAATTACAGCAATCTAGACCGGACAGAATGCGAGAGCATACGAACTGGGCAGTAGTCTTTTCTGTCAGAAAGAATCTGATCATGCCTATTCTGCGGAGCTCCAGGTAGGCAGTGCGGCAAAGATGACTAACCTGTTTTTCCATCGATAAACTCAAATCCAGGAATACAGCCAGATTTTTTTACATCGGATTTGAAAGAAATGTCATGGCCACTTATGGAAATGTGATCACTGTGGATATAGATGTTCCTGCTCGAGTACCAACATAAAACCTCATCATTAAAATGGCGTGGAACCATATAAGAGCCATCCAGACCAAAAAGGTGACTGCCAAGCGTGTGAAATGCAAATGTGCCACATTCCTTCTGCATCTGAAGATAAGTAGCGGCTAATGTCTCTGTTTGTTTGTCTGTTTTGACAAAGGGTATTTACCCGAAATATTAATAAATTGTGTTGTACCGTTTTTTCTAAGCGTGTTTCTTTCTCCGTTGGGTACTTCTTTATATAAGAGCCAGCATACGCGGTGGCTCACGAGGTTCTCTTGTTTCACGATGTTGCTCGCAGCGCTTCGTGCGGCAGGGAAGGGGTTAATGAGACCGACGATAAGGCTAACAAGAACACACATTTAAAAAGTAGGAAACTGAAGAAAAATGTAGAAATAAAGATGGTGCCCCATTAATACCACAGCAGTTCAAACTGCAGAGTTCAGAATTTTATTTACCGTCATGTCACTCACTGGTGATGTTAGACAACAACAACAATAAAACCTCCCAAAATCGCATTAATCCCTTCCCTGCAACTGTAGTACACTGTACGTACATTTTTTGGTGTGGAAATCTTGGTTCATTGTAACGAGCAGAAGCCAACACCGTACGAGAAACATGGATACAACTTGGTCTCAGCAAGAGGTATAGATCCTCATGAGCCCCCGCAGTCGCGGGGGCTCATGAGGATCTATGTCTCTTGCAGTTGTATCGTGTTCACCTTTCTCGGCAGTGAAGGGGTTAAGATCTATTTTTGTTGCAGGCGGGTGTCGTTTGCTGAAGTACACGGAGACAATCTGACGCCTGTCTTGTCACGCTTTGTGTCTCATGAATATTAGATCAAAGAGCGTCTAACTGATTCTCACACAAGCAGTGTTGAACACAGACTCCCCTTGTGTTGTGTCGCAATTTGTACCTGGGTGCTAATGGGGTGAGCGAATAGGACTCGATAATCCATGTTAACTTAACGCTTCCTTTACCCCGCTGACTGCGACGGACGATACCGTTCGGCGGAGACAGAGAGAGAGAGAGAGAGAGAGAGAGAGAGAGAGAGAGAGAGAGAGAGAGAGAGAGAGAGAGAGAGAGAGAGAGAGAGAGAGAGAGAGAGAGAGAGAGAGACAACAACAACAAAACCGCGTAGATAAAATGCGACGTATTTTTTAGATCATTGCCATTGGAAACACTAAAACGTTTCCGATGATTTTGACAGAAAAGGCCCCGTAGTTAAAATACGACATTTTTGGACTCGTCGAAAACACTAGAGAAATGCTGCATTTTGTCTACGAGCGTTTTTCGCATCAGTAGCAGCCAAGAGGTAAACACAAAGAGCAAGACAAATGCAAGAGGCATAGATCTTCATGAGCCCGCGCTATCGCGGGGGCTCACGAGGATCTACGCCTCTTGCTGTTCTTGTTTGGTAAGTATAAATACCTTGGCCGGACGCTCAAAGGATAAAGTGAGTAGTACGTCACTAGCAGACGAGTCTAGTAATAATCTCTAGAGGTGTCATCCACCGCTGTGAGAGCCGAATAAGACCAGTAATTGAACTGAATTGAAATGAATCGAATTAAACCGAACTGAATAAACTTTGTTGTCCATTAAACGACACGCGTAAATGGAAAATGTACTTGGACTCACATAAATATAAAAAGCACAAGTAAGACATAGTAACTTAACTAAGATAAAAGTATACATATTGTAGATTTTGCAGTTGCGGTCACACACACACACACACACACACACACACACACACACACACACACACACACACACACACACACACACACACACACACACACACACTCACTCTCTCTCTCTCTCTCTCTCAAAGTATCACACTGGTTTCACACTGGTTAGTTTCGCACTGTGCGAGGATAATAAGTTTGTAATGCTAGAATGTGTTTCCATCTGTGTGAAAAATGTGTCATTATCAATGTACAGTATTTATTTCTTCTAGTCACTGTCAAACACGACTTGCACCATTATTAATGTACAGTATTTATTTCTTTTAGTCACTGTAAAACAAGACGCATTGTTAATATACACATTGTTAATGTACAGTATTTATTTCTTCCAGTCACTATAAAACAAGACGCATGGTTAATGTACAGTATTTATTTCTTCTAGTCGCAATAAAACAAGACGCATTGTTAATGTACACATTGTTAATGTACAGTATTTATTTCTTTACGATGTAAAACAAGACTTTGTCTTGTTTCACAGTGACTAGAAGAAATAAATACTGTAAATTAATACACATCATCAAAAACACACATCTCTACCCCAGATAGTGACTGAAGGTGTTTCTGTCTGTGTGTTGTAGCCATACAGGCCCAGGTGCTGTCGCGCGAGACTGTGGACGACTGGATCAAGTTCACCATCAACGTCGTCACCTCCTACCCCCGGGCAACGGCAGACAAGGGACGGCGGGGCGAGACCTACCTATGGATTCCTCGCGAGGATCTCCAGTGCAAATGTCCCAAGATCCGCCTGGGAAGGAAGTACCTGGTCGTGGCGCGCCACCGCAAGGGAGACAACCGCACGGGCTATGTGGCGGACCGAAAGTCGAAGGTGGTGCGCTGGAAGGACAAGTGGAACCGCCGCTTGAGGCGCTACGTCAAGAGGGAGAAGCGCGGACAGTGCAAGGGTTGAGCGGAAGTATCCAGGGCGCATGCTGGAATACAAACAAGAACTTCCGGAAACTGGGGCGAAAAGCAGAATTAAAAATTTTGACGCCGTGAGATGACCTCTGCTGAGTTTAACTCACTCAATCAATCAATCTAACATGTTAATGTGGAATACGAGATGTCGAACGTAGATTTCTGAAGTACGTGTATAAAAGTAGAACCGCAAATGTTGAATGCAGAATAATAGATTTTATCGACAATTTATTTGGGATTGACCCTGAATAAAAATTATAAAAACAACAACAACAAAACAACATGTAAACTTTACAGTCTGCTGTATTGAATTTTACTATTCGTTTCATTTGTTTGGAGTATACTACCAGCTCTGTCACACCGTTTTATGGACATAGTAAAACCTAAATAGTATCGCATAACAAATAAATATTTTTTAAATTTTTTTTTAAAAGCTTATCAGTCTGGTTTGTTATTGATTCCAATATGTTTTTGCTGATACAGGATACGATGTGTGTGTGCTGGTCTGCGAGTTTCGACCTTATGGCCATGCCGTATGGTCCAAAATTGCAGACCAGTACGCATATGTAGAGTTTATTCAGTTCTAAATCGTGATCGTACAGTTTTGGGTTTCCGGAAGAAGAATTCTCATGCGTACTAAAGAACAGTCCATGTGTCTGGTTCACAGACAGACAGACCCCAAATCCAGACTTGACTAGAACAACCTGGCAGAAGGAAGTGACGTGGCGGAAGTTTATTTCTGCTCCAGGGAGACAATCTGAATGTGATGTTATTCATCTGACGAGTTATATTTCATGGCCATTTTCTTTTCTCTTCAAATTAATGCATTGCTGTTCTGTTGTCCACGAATACCTCAGCGTAGAAGCTTGTTGCTGTTTGTTTTTCTTCCTCGTTCTTAGATGTACATGTATATCTATCGACGTGCAAAAATGGTTTATATCTATTGATACCTGACATGATGTTTGTGCAGTTCTGTGCATTTTGACCTTACGGCTGGAAGCCGTAAGGTTCAAAATCACATACCAACAAACAGGATTTTATATCTATTGATGTGCGACATGGTATAGCGTGGTGTTTATATGTGTACTGTGAACGACGCGAAGGGACCTGCGGAGTTAGTGGGAAACTACGGACTTCTCCACGACACTGAGGACGTCAAGGACCTTGATATGGCATCGTTAAACGAAAGCCTGTGGATCCCTTTCCTGCTGACTGGCTCGAAGGGTTTATGACCCTGGGTGATGTTTTCTGCGTCCCGGCAACGTAATTTCCTTTCCCAACAGAGTTCCGTAACGCAAGATCCACGCATAGTTCTGGCTATCGGCAGAACTATGTGTGGAGCTTGCGTTACGGAACTCGGTTTGGAAAAGAAATTTTGAGCCCAGGGTTGTGAGGAGGTGAACGCCTACGAAGTGTGTGACCTGTGGCTGGGCATGCGCACCTTGAACTCATAAGGCTATAAGCAGTGGTGTTTGGGGTCGACTAGTTTCGTTATTTATTGACCATCGTACACAAGACGCCCAATTTCTGTTTTGAGGAACACGGATGTGTATGGGTCCAGTAACAACATGGGATAAAGAACCTGATGATCTATGAGTATCTGTGCCTCTGGTGAGTGGGCTTCCGCTCCTTTGTTTGTGGAATCAGGTTGTGAGACTCTGGCATGAAGAAAACGAAGCGGTCTTAACACATATCACCTTGGCAACTGATCATGACGTGTGAGACAGTAACTGGACAAATTCTGGCAATGTTTTGTGAAATTCAGACTGTTAAAGTTAAACTGTCGGTGTCTCAATAGACGTTGTTCAGAAATCAGAAGCAGATCAAAATTGCACGTGTTGCAATGAGAACAGTGGATTAAAAGTTCGAACAAACATGCGGATGTTTATCCGGGCTTTTTAATCAACGATTTGCGTCAAAGACGCGCAGTTCTTGACCTACTTATGATTTAAGGAATTCGTCAATTACGCGTCACTCTTGCATCATTTCGACGTTACCCATGCTGCTTAGCCAGGTACCATATTTAAACACATGACGTGTTACGCCGGTTCCGGAGAGCAATGGAGGAAAATATATGGTACAAGAATGGGTATGTCATGTGTAGCCACGCCGGCCAGTGTATTTGTCTACTGTAGTTTGACTTAGTCTGAGACATTTTTTTGTCAAAGCCAAGTTGGAGTATGTGGCGATTTTCGGGCATCCGCTGGGACTCAGAAACCAACCATGAATTGCTGCTAGCTTGGTGTGCTGTTATGTAAACTCGTTCAACCTAATAATAAGTTTTGCACAACTTTTAGAGGCGCCTATAAATTCTCTGTGCCCGCTGTGGGAGATGGCAGGGTCATGATAGTTCAAAGGTAGTGCCAGATCAGCATGGCGCCTTCCAAACCGCCAAGCTAATCTGGCACTACCCTTGAACTATCATGACCGTGACATCTCCCGCTGTGGTGTGAATGCGTTATGAAGAGAACTGTAAGCACCATACTTTGGCCAGTTCTAAGGCGTGTCTTTGTGTCACTCTGAATGTTGTATCCTTAGGACTAATTAAAAGTACTTAGTCCGTAGAGTAAGAAAAATGTATATATTATACTTTTTGGTAATGTGTCTCAATGAATCATCGAGCTGCCGCGAACAGAGTTCGAACAGACACAAGAAGACTACTCGTTTCACTTGTCGATTTTGTACAGGAAATGACCAACAAAGAAAGAAACACGCTTCGGAATAACAGCAAAGGTCATTGTTTTGTTGGGAGCGTGATACTTTCTTTGTTGGCTATATTTCTGCGTTCTACGCGCTTGGTGGTTATTCTATCGGTGTTAATCTTGGGAGGTCACTTGTGCTTGATTTTAATTTTTTGTGAGTCCATCAACTATTCTGACAACTGCTGTTTTTGAAGTTGTCGTGAAATCCAGTCCGTTTCTGACGGGTTTGTGAACGGTTGATGATAATACGCGTGAATAAATCTTAACTCATTCGCGGCCAGCCGCATCCGAATGATTTAATGCAAAAATGATTGTGGGCTGGCCTGTGTGCACACACGCGAAGACCACTGCAGGCATGTTAGGGAACATGTAAAGATGAGTGTTTCAGATTGGCTTGAAACACTAGTGAAAAGCGTGGATATCAAATATATTGTACACGATGCAGGTTTTTCACATAGTCTGTGACATTGAACTGACGTTAGTTGTCTTTAAATGTTTTAAGTGTTTTGGTGTGTAATGTGTCATGGCCAGTCTTGATGTATGTTATATGTATAATCCCGTATGCTTACTCACGCAAACAATTTAACGAAACGAAAGCAATACACTGAACTTCATCCACCTACCCAGCACCCCTCCCCCATTTCCCTCTTCATCCTGCCCCCCCCTCCCTTCCCACACACACACACACACACACACACACACACACACACACACACACACACACGCACACCGCACACCGCACACACACACACACACACACACACACACACACACACACACACACACACACACACACACACACACACACACACACACACACACACGTATTTATACTGGCATCTTGTCCCTGATAAATAATGGACAATTGCGCACTAAAAGGAATGTACAAAGTGAATATATTATAACCAAGCTGTACTCTTTAATTAAATCCACTATAATATAATTTTATTTGTACATGTTGTGTAACCGTGAGCAGTCACAAGCCTCTACATGTTTTTAGGGTATTAGTATATTTGTGTAACGTTCATGTTTACCTCATAAATGCCTCAATTTGTATTTTCCTAGAATTATATCTGTCATGGATATCTAATTTTAAACTTTTATCTATTCAGCACAGACACGCTACATCATGATATGAATCGACCACATTAACCGATTTAACTGATAGGCACTCGATACCACAGTAATTACTAGCCGAGAAGTGATCCATTACTTATCGTAAATCCCATGCCTTTGCGGTGTACGTGGGAATAAGCGTTTAAGAGAATTATTAAAAAATAAAATTCAAAGTGAGACTGAGAATTCAAAACATGCTTTAATCCTTGAACTGTCGGTAGCCAGGGCCGGATCCAGGGGGGGGGGGGCGAGGGGGGGGGGGTCATGCCCCCCTTCACCCATAAAAACTACAACATAAAAAACTTTATACACTGAAGGATGATCTTTGCTCACCTTGGTAAAAAAACAAAATAAAGCCATACTCAAAACAGTCAAAACTCTGCTTTAGGTGTCTGTTTCAGGTGGTTAATTTTCCCAAACACTTTTTGCCCCCCCCCCCCCAAAAAAAAAAAAAAAAAAAAAAAACATGTAAGTGATCCGGCCCTGGTAGCGGTGTTTGTCGGGATGATTCCTGCTAGAATCGTCGCGACAAACATCTCTACCGACAGCCAAAGGGTTAAATGAAGCACGTACAGTAAACTCGAAGCATTCTAAAATCAAAATTTCAAAATTAAATTCAGATGTTGCTGTTGTCATATCATCTGAACTGTTGTTGCATCCTAGCAAGCGGGGTAACTCTTTTGTCGTGGACGAACGAGTTCGGTCTCGCTTAGCCGGATGTGATGTATGCATACCACACTGGTTGTCTCCCCCGATTCGCCTCCGCGGTAGTGAATCAAGGGAGGCAACCAATGTAGTATGCCTACATGGACACTTGTACTTAATGAGAAGTGATACATGTAAGTAGTTTGTGTTTGTTAACGGTGTATGTATTTCGTTATGTGTATGAATGGTCTACTTGTACATAATTATGTTGTATTCTTTCTTTCTGCATAAATCGTATATTTCGTTCAGTGCACATGTACCGTCTCTGGCAGAGTGAATGTGTACTTTCTTAGTACTACCGACGAAGTCAACTTTGCTGTATTTTGGTATCTAACCAGAGTAGATTTAGCCAGCACATTAACCTGACCTGGATGGATTCCTGTTTGGAATAGTAAATTCACACAGGGGGGAAGATTCACATTTGGCTAGATTCACTCAGGACATATCACACTAATATGTAGCGAAGCTGACTTCTGTCTACTACACATATGTACATTTTTACTCTGTGTACAATCATGACTGAGTCCTTTTGTCAGGGTGCATGTGCCCTTTGACCGAGTGCACATACCCATTTGCAGAAAATGTACCCTTTGTCAATGTGCATGGACCCTCTCAGAGTACATGTGCGATTTGTCAGAGTACACATATACTTCCTCAGTGTGCATAGATTATTTGTCAGAATGCATGTGCTCGCTTTCAGCGCGCATGTGCCATTTGTCAGAGTAAATGAGTCCTTGGCCAGAGTACACGTGCTCTTTGTCAGAATGCATCATGTGCTCTTTGTCAGACTACATGTGCCCTTCGTCAGAGTGCACGTGCTCTTTGTCAGAATACATTTGCATATCTGTGCACCACAGAATAGACAACTTGTCATTTACTATCTGTATAATTCCCTGGCTTATTCATCACTGTAGCTACACTGTTCCTGGACAATCATGACAAGTTTCATGTATTTTGGTCTCCATTAATTCTTCTGTAGTTGCGTCATCATTTGTGTGCATGTCTGTGATTTTAGACCTTACGGCCTAGGGTCGTAAGGTCCAAAATCACAGACCAGCACACATTTCAAATTCGTGTCATACAGTGTGTTGGTAGAGTTCACATATTTTGTTATTTATGTTTACTGGTGTCTGCGTATAGGTTACTTCAAGTATCTTATTCTACCCCAACACCGAAATCTCCAAATTTTACCGTTGTTCTCTGAAGACTGCATTGCAGTGCAGGACACAGGTCGACCATGATAGTTCAAGGGTGATGCCAGAATAGCTTGGCGCCCAGAGGCGCCAAGCTATTCTGGCATCACCCTTGATCTATCATGGTCGATCCTTATCTTGCTGTGGTGTGTCGCGGGTAGAATGAGTTTGCATTTGCATAATTATGATTGAAAACTTTTAAACTCATTCAAGGCGCCCCACATCAACAGCTTCGAAAGTGCCCTATAGCGTTGCCGGCGACAACGCTGTACGACACTTCCGCAACTACTGATGCGGGACGCCTTGAATGACTTAATTTTTGGAGAGAAAAAAAATTCCGTACTTAGCTACACTGAAAATTTAGATAATCGGTTTTAATTTGCTCTTTTCATAAAAGGTTTAAACGTCCGAAAGCTTATTGATGATTTCAGATTATACAATTAAATTGACCAAATGTGTGTTGGTCTGTGATTTTAGACCTTACGCCTTAGAGCTGTTAGTTCAGAAATCACAGACCAGCGTTCAAATCGATTTGTACTGATCTGTATTGAGTAGATAGATTCATGGAATAAGAAATACCGAGTCTGAAAGGACACCTCTGTAAATGTTTTCTCTGTATTCTGTACGTTCGGCCTCACCTTATGATTTTCTCTTTGTAAGAAAGGTGAATTAAAGAGTAAAATGTGCGAACCGCGTCTCTTTATTTAGTGGCTTGGTTTTGTTGTTGTTTTCGTTACTATTGTTGTTATTGTTGTGGTTGTGATTGGTTGGTTTGGTTTGTTGGTTCGGTGTTTTTTTTTTTTTTTTTTTTTTTTTTTTTTGGGGGGGGGGGGGGGGGGGGGGGGGGGGGGGGGTGTCGTGGTTTTTGCTTGCTTGTTAGCTTGCTCGCTTGGTTGGCTGGTTTGTTGGTTGGTTTGTGTTTGTGGGTTGGTTGGTCGGTCGGTCGGTTGGTTGTTATTGTCGTTGTTGTTGTTGTTGATAATGTTGCCGTAACCTCAGTCGTCGGTTGGTTGGTTGGCTGGCTGGCTGGCTGGCTGGCTATCAGTTGATTGATTTAAAACGAGAAAAAGCAAAAGAAGATTTCGTTTCTTTCTTTGTTGATTCTTTATTTCTGTGTTTCATTTTTTTCTAATGAATCTCTGCGTTTGATGTTGTTCGATTGTGTGACCAAATGAAGCACACATTCTCAGCCGTGTTGCTACATATTTTGTCGTGAGATTGTTCGTCTAAGTAGGCCCTAAATTGCTCGTTCATGTGGGCTGTTCGATTGTATGCCAAAAGTGAAGCACACTTGTGAGGTTTCCCTGCAGACCGCTTGATGGTGCGCTTAACTCATTCAGCCCCGACACACCACAGCAAAACATGGATCGAGCATGATAGTTCAAGTGTGGTGCCAGAATAGCTTGGCGCCTATGGGCGCCAAGCTAGTCTGGCACCACCCTTGAACTGTCATGTTCGACCTGTCTCTAGAATTGTCATACAGTCTTTCAGAAGGCAACTTCAAAATTTGTGAATTTCGGTCCTGCGGCAGAATGTGTTAACACCTTGGGTAGCACTAGTTTTCTTGCCCACGGGACTTCTATACTGAAGAACAAAAGAAATGCGACATTTTTGGAACCATCGGACACACTTTAGTGTTCCGATGATTCCAAAAACATCGCATTTCTTTTACTCGTCAGTATACCATAGACAGTGCATCCTCTGCCTTTTACTACCTTTGCTTGTGGAATACGCACACACACACACACACACACACACACACCACACACACACACACACACACACACACACACACACACACGGAAAACACGGAATAGAACAACTTTACACACAGAACTGATTCCGTATGAACGAGAGAAGTTGCATACAGCTTTGTTGCCCTGTACAATTATAAACCGAACTCTGATGACCGACCTTAGTCTGATTATATGTCCACAAGAGATCCACATCTGTGACAGCAAGGTGCACAGATTATCATGAGCCCCTGCACCATTCAAGGGCTCATGAGAATCTATGCCTTACTTGCCCCTGAACTGTGGTCCGCGGGGCAGGCCCTCCACAGCCCCAACAAGCACTCAGGACATCCCCAAGAGCTTCAAATCTGTCACACTGACACTCATCTTCCATAACTCTCTCTCTCTCTCTCTCTCTCTCTCTCTCTCTCTCTCTCTCTCTCTCTCTCTCTCTCTCTCTCTCTCTCTCTCGTCATCCGCCGTGAGATGGCCTTAGTCGCCTGCTCGACGTTAAACCCAAATAACTAACTAACTAACCCTCTCTCGTCATGTTCGCTTTGTTACTTCTTTCAATGCAGCTTCACGCCAGGTCTTACTGGACGTTTTGGGCATGAAGTTATACTTGGCACTGGACGTGCTCCACTACGTCCCGTTCCAGTAATCTATCATATTTCATAGATAGACTAAAATGTGTACATTACAAGCCCAAGATTGGGAATTAGACACTCTAGATGCAGTTCTCCGATGCTCTTCTCAGCCTTTGTGATCTGAGATCTTTTGTTGGAGACACCGTAATTTCCATAATAACATTGTTGTTATGTTTATTTCAAAAATGCCGACGCGGTGAAACTGAAAGACAGAAAAGAGCAATCAAAATTGTCCTTAAATGATCACTGAACAACAGACAGTAGCAATCGAAATTGTCCTTAAACGATCATTAAACAAAAATAATATTTCCTTAAGTGTTATGTCAAAGCTGTTCGTCCACTCATTATTTCGCGAGACCCGAGCAAGCTCTCCATCAGAAAACCACTCCAACACCGTGTAAAAACCATCTGCATCTACCAGCAAAAATATTTATCTGCAAAAGGCACAGATCCTCAAGAGCCTCCGCAACTGCGGGGGCTCTTGAGGATCTCTGCCTCTTGCAATTCCAATTCTCATCTGTTTTTCTCAAACGGAGTGATTCAGAGTATTGTGGCTTTAAATAAATCCATAGAAACAATGTAGCTCGAACAGCAAAAATATCCAACAGCAAGATAAATAGATCCTCAAGAGCCCCCGCAACTGCGGGTGCTCTTGATGATCTATGTCTCTTGCAAATTCTGTTTTCATCAGTGTTTCTGTTAGGAATTGGTCACAGAGTTTTCAAAGTCGGTGGTAAAAAAATCCTCAGAAACAGCTGTTTCAAGAGGGCATTGACAGCAAGCACCTCAGCCGCGAAAATGCTTCCATTTCTGTCTCGTCGATAATCTGCAAAGTGTGAGCTGTCGAAATATTAACTCGCATTTTCTTCCTCCAGCCGATAAAACATAGACGCATACGGAGCTGAAATTTGCCAGCGAAAAGAGAATCAGTATAATCTTCATGAACAGCTGCATCCATATGATATGCGTCTCGCAGACGACATAATACTCTACTGAGATGGTAAATCATTACAACTTCTTCCACCTCATGAACTTAGATATACATTAGTGACAACTCCCTAGGTGCACTTTGATAAGCCATTGCAAAGTTCATCAGTATCTGTGCCGCTTACAGACGGCAGAGTTTCGTGGTGAAGTTCTTCGCGCCTTTGGTTTTTCTGAAGGAGACATCTTCAAAGAATGATTATTTTGGATAGTCTGTCTCCGACGAGACCTGTTCAGTCCTAGACTAAACTCGTTAAACCCCCTACACCTTTATTAGTGAGCAAGAGACATAGGGGCTTATGAGAATCTATGCCTCTTGCAGATGGGTTGGTGGTGGTTCGTTCATCGACAAAAAAATGATGTCCTCGGATCTGGACAAAATCTCTGGAACCTCGCATATCTGAGGGCGTTCGTTGTAAGCGAGAAGCATAGATTCTCATGTGCCTTTGCGGAGGCAGGGGGTCACGAGAATCTGTGCCTCTTGCAGATGGATCTTTGGGGTCCGTTCATCGACTAAAATGTTCTGTCCGCCTCGGACCTGCTTCTGAAGGCGCCATTGTCCTGCTCCCACAAAGATCGAAGCGAAAAACATTTTTCGTGCTAGTTTATTGATGGAAGCAAACTAAAGCTCTCCTGGCAGAACCAAAGGGGACATAATTGCAAGTGCTCGTAATGTCCTTCCGATTTGCATTGCCCTGTGATCTTTTGAACTCGTCCCGAGTGGTACTTCTTGGAATATGCCGTATTTGCATATACCCTTGCTTGGGAACGCAAATTCGATATCCATTGTGTCGGTTCCTCGCTTGAGTACGTGTGAACTGCGCTGGTAGTATTGTGGTACCAGTTTCTGACGCGCTGATGAAGAGGACAGAACGCATTTGCTCTCACTAGTTGAAGTGTTTCCAGTCCTTGATTGAGGGGTACGTAATGCTGGTGCATAAAAAAGAGTAAAATATGTTTAACCCCGTCCATGCAGCTGAACGCATACTTTGGTACTGAGACCTTTGTTCGTTCAACGAACGAAGTCAGCCGTCCATGTTTCTGGAAGCCACAACCGTCCAAGGAACATGGGTACAAACTGGTTTCAGCAAGAGACATTATTACGAGTTGGTCTTTGCCACCAGTGGTTCTTGTCGCCTCGAGGGTCCAGTCAGAGGGGTCAATGTATGAGGTAAGAGTCGAGGGCTTTAGCCGGAGACTCTTACCTCCGACATTGAGACTCCGGACCCAAGAGGCGACAAGACCGCTGGCAAAGTCTAACTAGTAATACGATTTTGTCTTCAACTGTCAAAAATATAAGCGTGAAGTATACACCTGAAAGGACCCCATGCTTTACGACTATCAGATAACAACCTTTCGAATACGGTCAGCAGCGTACATCATATGCCTTTGCTTCAGTTGAATTTCCCTGTCCTTGATATTATCGAACTTATGTTATCCAATTATTCAGTTATGTTTTGTATAAAACTGGTACCAACGGTATTACAGAAGACCTATAGTTTTGTTTGTTGTGTTGCCCTTTGAAATGTTTATTTATCGACATCTTTTGATTAGAGGTTTGACTGAATAAAGATTAGGGTATGTTTGTACTGAGAACTGTGGTTAGCCAAAGGCGAATTGGGGCGAGAACGCTTTGCTCAGCGCCGAGTAACGTTGTCATCGTAACTTGTAATAAAGGCGTCTACTTATCACATCTTACCTATGACAAGAGGACTCTCCGTTCCCTTGAAAACGGGCGGCCAGGGAAAAAAAGTCGAATAGAGCAGGCCAATGAGAAAAAATGTAAAGAGGCGGAAAGAAGACAATATCCTTAAAGCCCAAGAAGTCCCAGGAGCTCATGAGGATCTATGTCTCTAGCAGCTACATGTATTCGACAGTGAGGGGGTTAACCCATTATTCCCTTCACTGCCAGTGGACACAGACTGCGTTTTCGAAATCATTGTAAGTTCAACGTCAAATATCTGCATTCGTCCGAGGAACACGGAATAAGGCAAACTGCGGGTGCTCATGAAGATCTATACCTCTTGCAGCTGAGCGGTGTTGCTCTATTTTTCCCGGCAGTAAAGGGCTTAACTACAAAACTAACTAACAAATGCGAACACCATCCTACCGCAGGAAGCAAAGAACCGCTCACAGCGGGTTGGTTGGCTAATTCGAGACAGTTTAACGTCCACGGCACCGAGGTGATAATGGACGGCCCTAACGGGTGTGTTATAGGGGAAAGAGACAGCTTTTGCATATGGATTACGACCTGAACACTGATCAGTTCAGGCTTTAAATTACCAGGAACTGTCAACGGACGTGCAAAACCCCCGTTTTCTCCTGGGCAAACTAACCTCTAAGACTCTCAGAGGAATAATTACCAGACTAAAAGCATGTTACACGCCATCAAGCAGTTACATGAGAGAGACATTAGCCCGTGATGGCTCCCCCCCCCCCCACACACACCCCCTCCCCCACACACCCTGCCCCGCCCCCCCCCCCCGCCCCCCGCCCCGCCACCCCCTTCCCCCCACCACGGCTCCTTCCGGCCCCCCTCCCCTTCCATCTCACATTCCCACAGAAATCAACAGCCATCTTGTTTAGGTCAGAGAAATTAACACTCCGTACACATATGATAGTTCTAAGGTAGTGCCAGATGGGCTTGGCGTCTTCCCACGCACCAAACCAGTTTGGCGGTACTGTTGTAGCTGACCCATCTCCAGCAGGGTCTCAAGATGACTGACGACGTCTGTCAGCTGGAAAGTGGTCTGGTCAAAGGGAAGCAACACACCATAATGACAATCCCCCAGTACAACCCTAAATCAGACATTGTCCTCCCTGACATTGATGTGATAACCCCTTCACTGCCGAGAAAAGAAAACGCGATCTAACTGCAAGAGACATTCGCGGTGGCTTATGAGGATCTCTGCCTCTTGCTGAGACCACTGTGTGTCCATGTCCTATGGACAGTTGTAACTTTTGGTCGTTTAGTGATTGACAGATTTCAGAAGCCAAAAAAATGTACGTCATTCGGCAGGGAGTGATGATGATAGTTGGCCGTATAGACATGATAGCGGGTTTGCGTGGATCCGTAGTTTATCAGAATGCGCCGTGCGGCCCGGGTCCTCCGTCTTCAGCATTCGAGGTTTCTGTCGGGGTTTCCTCACCCTTAGCTCTTGGTCAAGGATGGGCAAACTACTTTTAAAAAGTAGTCCGCTACACTACAGTTACATTTGTAAAAAATAGTAGTTCGCTACTTTACAATTACATTTTGAAGAAATGTAGTTCGCTACTTTTACGCTACTTTAAAAAAAGTAGCTAACTACTTTTCAAACTACTTTTTAAAAAACTGTAATCACAACTGGGACTGATAAGTATTTTGAAGTTCAAGTAAATAATCAAGTTTAAAGTCAAAAATAGCCTTTTCTTAAATATACAATATCTTTAGTATTATTTCCAAATTATTATAATCATAGCTATCAATACTTAGGCCTACCTATTTTTTCATCATTATGATTATATTTATTATTATTATCATTATTTTTCTTTTGATTTTCCCCACTTTGTTTTGTTCATAAATTTGTAACATACCTAGGCGTAGCAAATATCATTTTTATTCCCACTTACCCCCTTCCAAGACCATCCATATTCAACTTGGTCTAAACGTTTTATCACAATGTCAGAACGTCAGTGTTCAAAAAGACTAAGCTAAGTAAAATAAATAAATGAAAAAAAAAAATGAAGTATGCCAGGCATTGCCAACATCATGCATTTATTCTAGGCTTTTCTGTAATATAAATTAATTCCGAAGCTTTGTGTTCTGTTCGGTATCAAAAAGTACAGTGATCGAAGGGCATGAGTGATGATTCACCTGTTGTGTTCCCAGCCATTCTAATACTAGTAATAGATGACAATAGATCGGCATTCATTCGGACAACTCCCCTACTAAATTTAAAACCGATTTATATGGGGAAAGCCGCCATTATGTTTTATAGGCTATATATCCTGTTCAGCACTCTAAACAAGAAAATGGAATTCTTTCCGTAAATGAAAATAAATTAATATAGCTTTTGTCATCCCATGTGAATGCCGATAGAATAAAACCGGACGCATTTCGCAATGTAAGAAAATCAAAATAGGAAAACTCAAAAAGTCAACAAACCTTGAGATGAAGCCTAGCATGTTCTTAATTAAACGAACTTTAGTTCGCTAACTCTGACGAACTAGAGTTCACGATCTCGGACGAACCAGGTTGGTTCTTAATTGGATGATCTAAAGATACGGCGAATCTAGTTCGAAGTAGTTCACGAACCTCGGCAAACCATAGTTCGCTGTCGGAAAAGGTTCGCACAATGTGTTGAGCAAAGCAAGGCGAACCTTTTCTCTGATTGGTCAAAATTTTTACCCTCTTCTGCGTTGGAGATAAGAAGACAGTCACTGATACAAACAATTATGCCCAACGGCGATATTTCACTCGTGCGAAGAACAAGACCTATTTTTATTGATTTGTGGGAGGCGCGGCGCTGTTTGTGGGGTCGCTACTGCAAGGAGTACAAAAACAAACATCGTTCAAATCGCGAAGCGGCAGCCATTTTGAACACCTTCGCAGACAGTAAGTACGCCGAATCAAGCACTTCAGTTAAGAAAGAGAACCATGGCAAACCTGGTTTGCTGAAGTTCGCCTAGGTTCGTTCAACCTCAATTAAAAACAAACCAAAAGATTGCCGATCTTCTCCGATCTAGGTTTGCCGATCAAAAGTTCGTCCAATTAAGAACAGCTCTAAGATTGGATGCTGTCGTCTTCTGCTCGCTGAATACTCTTTGCATCCGTACTTGCATTTGAATATAAATGCATTGTCCTTTTCTTTGAGATGAAAAAATTCTAGATACGGTTCAAACAAAGTGGGAAGTTTCTCCATCTTCTGCGGTCAAAAATTTGTGCGTTCTGTGCTTGATTTGAACAACAAAGACTGAGATGACTGGCGCGCGCTTTTGAAAGTCACGTGGCTTGCTATTGCTATCAGCCAATCACAATCATGCATCCGTTCGCTGAGCGAGTGATCAATCTCGCGCGAAACAGCAATTTCGCCACTCGCTTCGTCTTGGCTGAAAGGGATATAGGCAAGTCACATGGCAAGGAAAGTAGCGTAGCGAAAGATACATTTTCGCTACTTCGCTACTGACAAATTAGTAGGCCACGGACCACAGTGGTGTTTCCGTACTGTCCAGTCTCTTAGCCTTAGTCAATCCCAGTCATCCCCTAATTGTTCAATTCCCTAAAAAGCACTACCGCCCACCAGCTGCACATTTGCCATGCATAAAATACCAAAAAAAACAGCACATGACCCGTCTCATTTCTTGGCTATGAAACTGGTTCCTTACCAACCCCACACCCAAGCACAGCTGAAATCAGCGTGCCCCTCAAATCACTACGCCAAAGGCAACTCAACATAGGCCCACAAATGTCCACTGGATAAGCTCAGGATGGTATGAATCAAAGCACCAAACATGTCTCCTCTCAGCTAACCACAAATTTCCAGCAAATTCCCACATTCAGCCCAACTGCAAATTTTCAAACAAGGCAAAAATTATTTTTAAAAACACGGGACCTCTTACTGCCTGAACTTCCCAATTTAAATGTATACCGTGACCTGTCAGAGACACTTGTCCCACCTGAACACCATTCAATCTGCTATCAGTGCAACCCTTAGACAATAGCTAAGTCAAATCCAAAGTGACACCCTTGAACGTTGCTGCATCTTTAAGTTATGGCCCATTATGTGAAGTGCCTTGATGTGGCGTTCACAACGCTGCTGACGTGTTGGATCATGCATATCTGATGCCATGAAAAACAGCCTAGATATGGTCAGAATGCCTCCAAAATTGGCATGTACATCAAGTAATATATCTGATCTTCAGAAATGTTGCATTTGAGACACAGGCACATGAAAGTGGTTTTTTTTCATATTTTTCCATTGCCTACCCCCCTACTTTTTCTGTTTTTTCCAAGTTTACACACGCATGCAATACAGTCAAACTGACTTCTGGTGGGCTGGACAACTTAAAACAGTTACCATGACACTGACACTGATGAAAAATGAGCTTTCAGACCCAAGGCCATTTCCTTGTGTATCTTAGGGCAGCCCAAAAGACAACACCCAGGCATCCTCATTGACCCTGTTGTCTGGTGACAACAAGCTGGAAGAGGCCTGTAACCAGCTGCCATGCCCTATGTGCTGCTGGCAATCTTTCCCTAGGCAAAAGGGGTCATGAAACAGCTCTGCAATTTAAACATTAAGTCTACTGAGCTATCCCACAGGAAAAAGACTACACAAAACAACCAAAACTATGCTACGCGGGACACGCCGCATACACTAATTAGTGTCTGGACTGCTGATTTAGGAGGTAGCATAGAAAAATGGTTATGTACAGTTCATTTTTATATAAAACACACTTGTCAGAGTCTCAAAACACCTCAGCTCATCTTGCAGATGTAGTAGGCATGTGTGTGCCAAACTTGTCAACACTCCTGTAAAACCCTGTACTGGTGCCTGCAACTGCTGGTCCCATAACATTGCACTCAAATGAGCTTTACTCAGTGTACAAGTGCTTGTGTTTGGCTTAGAATAGACACCAGAGACATCCCTCATGACAATTACAGCAGAATGACACCTCAGATGCAACCAGTGTAGCAGTACCATGCAAAATAACACTTCTGCAGGTCACATTATTTTGGCTGCTTATTTCACTCTGAGGTCAGCTGTCTGATGAAATGCACATGCTAACACTGTTTCATTGTAGTTTTTATCTTAACCTTTGACCTTAAGCCCCCAACCCCCCCCCCCCTCCCCTCCCCCCCCCCCCCTCCCGGCCTCCAACCCAAACCCCTGCCCACCCCACCCTACACCCACCCCACACAACTTCAAAAACTGAAAGAGTGAATTTTTTTTTACGCATTTATCAAACTGAACACCCCAAACCCCACCCCTTTCAAGGTCAAGGTCAAAGGTCACAGCTCATGGTCGAAGGAAAGACTCATGACTACCTGTAAGACAAAAAATAAATGAGCAAACACACTAAACCTAGCTCACAGTGCAGGTAAACAGGGTGTTGCCATGCAAAACATGCCAAAACGCCTATAAAACTGCATGCACAGCGATTTTTTGGCAAAATTTCAAATTTTTCATGATTTTTTTACTTTTCCAACTGCAACCATCCAAACTCATTGATCTGGTTACACTAAACCAGTTTCCGGTCTATGTCACATATGGCATGTGGTGCACCTGACAGGCCACGGACCACAGTGGTGTTTCCGTACTGTCCAGTCTCTTAGCCTTAGTCAATCCCAGTCATCCCCTAATTGTTCAATTCCCTAAAAAGCACTACCGCCCACCAGCTGCACATTTGCCATGCATAAAATACCAAAAAAAACAGCACATGACCCGTCTCATTTCTTGGCTATGAAACTGGTTCCTTACCAACCCCACACCCAAGCACAGCTGAAATCAGCGTGCCCCTCAAATCACTACGCCAAAGGCAACTCAACATAGGCCCACAAATGTCCACTGGATAAGCTCAGGATGGTATGAATCAAAGCACCAAACATGTCTCCTCTCAGCTAACCACAAATTTCCAGCAAATTCCCACATTCAGCCCAACTGCAAATTTTCAAACAAGGCAAAAATTATTTTTAAAAACACGGGACCTCTTACTGCCTGAACTTCCCAATTTAAATGTATACCGTGACCAGTAGTTCGCTGCTTTACAACTACTTTTTAAAAATATGTAGTTTGGATCGTTACAAACTACTCCAAATAGTAGCGAAACTACAAAATGTAGTCGCTACTCTCGCTACTTGCCCATCCTTGCTCCTGGTATAAGACCTTCCCTGGGAACACAGGGGGCTAGAGCTTTTTGCGGCTCTTGATCGCATGATGAACCCGTCATTGGACACATGGGGAATTTCAGTGGAGGTACAATGCCACCTGCTACCCCGCCCCGCCCTGGTAAGCTCATCGCCATTTGGTCCGCGACTGCTTGCGCAGCTAACCTCCATATCTGAAGGCCGTTCCCCTATCCGCCACCCGGGGACGCGCTAGGTTGGGGATGGTCGCCCCACTGAAAATCCCACACTGGGTTAAGGAAGTTCAGCATGTCCTAGTTAGGGAGTCAATACAATAACGTGTACTGAGTATGTACGGTGGCTGTGCGGCAAGCGGTGGAGCAGCAGTCGTCGCATTTCAGTAAATTCTCGATCGTCAGTCAGGCCCCTATGCAGAAGTTGCATCAGCACGGGGAGAGTTATTCCTACGACGCCCCCGTAGACTTGATCTCCGGCCGAGACCGGTTTTAGACTGAAAATTTTAACCAATTTAGCACCGAAGCCCAACAGAAGGAGATGGATCAACCATGATAATTCAAGGGTAGTGCCAGATTAGCTTGGCGCCATCAGGCGCCAAGCTAATCTGGCGCTCCCCTTGATTTATCATGGCCGATCTATCTTCTGCAACTGTTTTTTTTTTGTGTTTTTTTTTTAAGTCGTTAGGTGACACTCGAAAATTTGGGCAATGCAGCCTTAGGGTTAAATGGGTTAAAATAATGTTGCAGTTGAAACGGACGTTTTTGAATTCACTCATGTGGTCGAAGCTGCTACTGACAAAAACATGGTTTGTGTCAAGACGGATTAAAAAGCCGGACAAGACCTGTGACTGGATTAAACCCAGTGGATTTGTCTGTACCGGCCCTTACTGCGTCGTCCAAATACGTCAAGGCTAGCCCATTCAGCCCCACGGCTGCATTTCCAAGATTTGAGAGCTGTCACCTGACTACCGTAATAGTACCAGTTACAGGAGATGGGTGAACCATGATAATTCAAGGGTAGTGCCAGATTAGCTTGGCGCCTTCAGGCGCCAAGCTAATCTGGCACTACCCTTGAATTGTCATGGTCCATTCGTCTCCTGCTGTAGGGCGCCGGGGCTAGATGGGCCCGTCATATGCATACATGACGTGCACCAGAACGTGGAGATTTCCTTTGTTGATGGTCTCAGTTTTTCTTCGTCTCATTTTCTCCCCGCAGGGAGAGAAGCTCAAATGGTCTGACCCTTCCAAGGCATGCTAGTGAAAGGTGTGTTGCTTCCCTTAAAGTAAAAAAAAAAAACAACAACAACAACAACAACCACAAATTATGAAAATAAATCTGTAACGAAATCATTGATGTTAGGGGGAACAACAGAATACTTTTGATTATACTAAGGAACTGCTATTATGCTGTGTTGCTTCCCTTTGACCAGGCTATTTTCTAACAACACCTAGTTGCTAGCCATCGGCTAAGCTAAAACAAGGAAAAGCCCATCTGTTGTATTGGAGATGGGTCGACTATAATACACTGATGAGCAAAAGAAATTCGACATTTTTTACCTAAAACACTAAAGTGTTTCCGATCATTCCCAAAATGTCGCATTTCTTTTGCTCGTCAGGATAGTATTTGTATTGCCAAAATAGTGAGAATCAGTACTCATATTCTATTGTAATTTCTGCATTTTCCTGATGGAATCCTGTGCACTCCACATTGCCCATGTTCTCTTCCAAGTAAGCGACAAGTTATCGGGCTGATGCCGGCTATGGCTGCCAACTACGGCCGATATCCGCCCAAGGACCTGCTGTTTACTGGGCTTCTTTACGGTGCTTCAGAGGGTCTTTTACTTTGCAGGAGTCAACATGCGCGTGCTTGTGTGTGTGCGCGTGCACCTGCGTGCGTGCGTGTGTGTGTGTGTGTGTGTGTGTGTGTGTGTGTGCGTGCGTGCATGTGTGTGTGTGTGTGTGTGTGTGTGTGTGTGTGTGTGTGTGTGTGTGTGTGTGTGTGTGTGTGTGTGTGTGTGTGTGCGCGCGCGAATAGGAACTCAGCCTTGCCTTTCACAACAAGAGAAGGAGATTTTCCTTAAAAGCACTTGTTTTAATCATTATTTCAATCTGTTTTGTGTCAGTTTACAAATAACAATGATTAAAGAAACACAACATGTACTGAAAACACTTCAGCATGCCTGTTACACTTCAAACAAAAAATGTCACACTTATCGAAACAACGTATTAATAGAGGTCAAATTATTTCAGCGATTATGCCATTTAATGTCATTCTAAAAAAGCAGTCTGACTTAAAATGCCACATCTTTTTACCTATTTGGATTGCGTTAGAAAAAAAAAATCTTTTGAGTCTCTGACCATCCCATGATTTAAAAAAAAAATTAGTCGTCATCATTTTACAACTCGTCACCATTATCAAATGTGTGCTGGGATGTGATTTTAGACCTTACGGCTGGAAAAAAAATCACAGACCAGCATACAATTGATGTTAAGTCCTTAACTGGCGGCGAAAGTCGAAAGATACCCAGCTTCAAGAGACATAAATCCTCATGAGCCCCCGCAGTCGCGGGGGCTCATGAGGATTTAGGTCTCTTGCTGGTCCTGCGTTCTTTATACCTATTTTGTCCCATTTTACATCAGTGTTCGACACGCGAATGTCGGTCAGCGTGACGTCATTTTCAGACGCGAAGTTTGTGATCACTGTCAATAGAAAACAGGCGACATAAAATTAACACACAAAGAAAAGTCAACAACTTCAGTTTTGCGATTAACCCCTTCAGCCCTGACTCACTACAGCAGGAGATGGGTCGACCATGATAATTCAAGGTAATATAATATAAGGTTCGCTTTTGCCAGCCTGCTGTCAAGCTCCTTGTCCAGCTTGGCGTCCGACGTGATAATGCAGCCAAGGTAAGTAAACTGGTGCACTGACTTTAGTTCAGACTCGCCGATGGTGATGTGAGGAGGGCGGTACACTGTCTTGGGTGCCGGCTGATGGAGGACCTCTGTCTTTTTAAGACTGACCTCGAGTCCAAAGAGCTGGGCAGCATCTGCGAAGCAAGACGTGATGCGCTGCAGGGCTCTCTCTGTGTGTGCAACGAGGGCAGCATCATCAGCAAAAAGCAGCTCGCGAATCAGTTGGTCTAGGGTTTTCGTGTGGGCCTGCAGTCGTCTGAGGTTAAACAGGCTGCCATCGAGACGATACCTGATGTACACTGCATCGTCATCATCGAGGTCCACTGTGGCCTGCTTCAACATCATGCTAAAAAAGATGGTGAAGAGGGTCGGTGCCAGCACGCAGCCCTGCTTTACACCGTTGAGAATAGGGAATGGTTCTGAGAGGTCATTGTTGAGTCTGACCTGGCCTTGCTGGTCCTCGTGTAGCTGGACAATCATGTTGAGGAACTTTGGGGGACAGCCAAGTCGCTCCAGGATCTGCCACATGCCTTGCCTGCTCACAGTGTCGAACGCTTTTGTTAGGTCGACAAACGTTACGTACAGCCCTTTGTTCTGCTCGCGGCACTTCTCCTGTAGCTGTCTCAGCACGAAGACCATATCGGTGGTGCTCCTGTTTGCTCTGAAGCCACACTGGCCCTCTGGGAGTTGGTCTTCAGCGATGGCAGGTACCAGCCGATTCAGGAGCAGCCTTGCAAGGATTTTCCCAGCAATGGACAGCAGGGTAATTCCCCGGTAGTTGGAACAGTCAGACTTCTCGCCTTTGTTCTTGTACAGGGTGATAACGACTGCATCACGGAGATCTTTTGGTAGTGTTCCTTCCTCCCAGCAGCAGAGAAAGAGGTCATGGAGCTTGTTGTGCAGTGCTGTGCCTCCATGTTTCCAGATCTCTGGCGGTATTCCATCAATGCCTGCTGCTTTGCCACTCTTGAGCTGATGGATGGCTTTGAGGGTCTCTTCAGCGGTGGGCGGTTCGTCCAATTCAACCTTTACTGGGAGGTGTGGGATTTGTAGGACGACTGCTTCTTGAACAGTGCGCTCAGCGCTGAAGAGGCTCTGAAAGTATTCCGACCAGCGGTTCAAGATGGAGGTATTATCTGTGAGGAGTGCCTGGCCGTTCGCGCTTCGCAGGGGACTTTGTACCAGGTGCCTGGGGCCATACACTGCTTTCAGTGCTTCGTAGAAACCCCTGTAGTCACCATTGTCAGCGCAAAGCTGGGTCCTCTGTGCGAACAGCGCTTTCGGGCGACTTTTCAAGCGGGTGTGGCACAATCAGCAGCTGAAAACAGGCACCAAGATCAGCGTGTACAGAGCTGTGGTCCTCACCACCCTGCTGTATGGTTCCGAGTCCTGGGCCCTCTACCGCAGCCAACTACGACTCCTCGAACGCTTCCACCAGCGCTGCCTGCGTACCATCCTGGGCATTCACTGGAGTGACTATGTCACCAACGTCGAGGTCCTTGAACGGGCTGAAACTGTGAGCATCGAGGCTTTGCTGCTGCGGACACAGCTCCGCTGGGCGGGGCATGTCTCCAGGATGGAGGATCATCGCCTACCAAAGATCACCCTGTTCGGCGAGCTTGCTACTGGACACCGTGACAGAGGGGCACCAAAGAAGAGATACAAAGACTGTCTCAAGAAGTCACTTAGTGCCTGCCAAATCGACCACCACCAGTGGTCTTCGCTTGCTGCGGACCGTGACACCTGGCGCTCCACCATTTACAAGGCAGCTGTCTCCTTTGAGGACTCTCACAGAGCTAGCCTTAAGGACAAGCGGCTCAGGAGAAAAAACAGAGATGCCGCAGCTCAGAACCCTGGCCATACCTTCCCCTGCAGCCACTGCGGTCGAACCTGCCTGTCTCGGATTGGCCTCCGCAGCCACGAACAAGCCTGCAGACGTCGTGGGCAACTCCTATAAAATCTTCGTTCGCGAAGTCAAGCCAAGAGAGAGAGAGAGAGAATATAAGGTAATTCATGATAATTCTGTCGGCGCCAAGCTCTTCTGGCACTACCCTTGAATTATCATGGTCGATCAGTCTCCTGGTACAGGTGCATAATCGTTAGATGATGCCTCCAAAATTTGGAAAATACGTGCGTCGGGCTGAATGAGTTTAAAAAAAAAAAATCAACAGTGACAAATAGATCGGCAAGAAATTGAACCATTTTCCCAGCGAGCAAAAGATACGCGGGCCTAAGCTGGCCCAAGGACCTTTTGCTAACTGGTTGGAGGTGTTCTTTCACGGCTGAAACTGCTGTAGTTATGATCACTACATAAATGCTGTTGCTCGAGTAATGTGTGCAAGCACTGAATCCGGCTGTCCACATGCACATCACTTTTCACCTCAGTGCATCTGATTAGGATGGTACATGAGCGATGTCACACCCCACGCACGCACGCACGCACGCACGCACGCACGCACGCACGCACGCACACACACACAAACACGCGCGCGCGCACACACACACACACACCACACTCACACCATACTCACACCACACACGCACGCTCACACGCACGTGCACACGCACGCACTCATGCACACACACACGTACGCTCGCATGCACACACACACATCCAACACACACACGCACGCACACAACACACGCACGCATGCGCACACGCGCACTCACGCATGCACACACGCATGCGCACGCACGCACACACACACACACATATGCGCGCGTACATACATGCACACGCACTAAGGACGCGCGCACGAACACACAAATAATTATATGACTAACTGCTTTACTCCCAAAGCTGTTTGTCATATATAACAACCAAATTATGCTAATGGGTATCATCGAGTTATTCGAGCACACCACTTTGGAGCATGTAGCTCTATGTTCCTGTCACAAACACACGGCCGTCTTTCATGTTCATGATGGCGCAAGAAACACGTCAGTCATCTGTGTCAACGTAAACGTTAACTCTTTCAAAGCCGGACATCACGACTAACCCGTGAAGGCAAAGTAACAGCAAGTCCAGTTTTGTAAAACGCAATACTGTCATTGTAATACAAGGGATTAACATTCTAACCCAGGACCGAAATCCCCAAATTGTGAAGTTGCCCTAAGAAGGACTGTCTGACAATTCTGAGACAGATCGAGGATGATAGTTCAAGGGTGGTGCCAGAATAGCTTGACGCCTATGGGCGCCAAGCTATTCTGGCACTACCCTTGAACTATCATGCTCTATCCATGTCTTGCTGTGGCGTGTCGGGCCTGAATTAGTTAATATACGTCATAATACCAAACATACTGAATGGAATTATTCAGTTGTTGATCGTGCATTACTTGTCGATTGAGGCCTGACATTGCTTTCATCAACTCGCGTTTTCCAGTGTACAATGAAATCTTGCTTTCACAAACGTGGACTCACTGTCTTATGCCTTCACAGTTTGGAGAAGTCCCCCGATGTATGGGAACCAGTCGGGTGGGAAATGGATTGACCATGATAGTTCAAGGGTAGCGCCAGAATATCTTGGCACTACCCTTGAACTATCATGCTCGATCCATCCATCTGTAGTGCCTGCGGGTGAACATGCTAATGCCAGATAACACACACAAATAATGACACTGGAACAAAGAGCACGGACAGTTTGTACGCTGACGAAGAATGTAGACTGAGTGCGTCGTTAATGTTCTTAGCAGCCACTTTCTTCTCCGCTCTTTTGCCGTTGATGTGATGATCGTCCCGACGCCGGACTTGCGGTTCGACAGTGTATGGTTTGGCAGTGCTGGGATTACCAGTGCTGGCCTGCACAATAACAGTCTCTGGTGCGCGACATTTCTCCTCCAGGATATCGTCCAGTTTGGGGTCCTTCAGGTTGACAGTCGTGCCCATGTGAGAGCACGTTCCGTACAGAGAACTCTGGATTTTCTCAGTCCGAATCCTCTGCAGTGTGCAGTCGCAGGGAATGGGCGACTCGTACAGACTGAGGAAACTAATGGTGTCGTTCGGGTAGTCGAAGAGAAAACTGAGGTCGCTGACTAAAGTTCTCTCCAGCAGGAGACTGACTTTGGGGCGCAGGCCGTTGAAGGCGCCATTCTCTATGGTGCGGATGGGGTTGTCGGAGAAAGAGATGGTGGTGGCCACGATGCCCTTTAGTCCGTCCCTGCGGAGTCTGGTGATGTTGTTCTTGTCCAGGAAGAGGTAGTGCAGCTTGGCCAAGTCCTTGATGGGATCCAGGGGCACCGTCCGCAGCTCAGCACGCCGGATCTTCAGGTCCTTGATGCAGAAGCGCTGGCCCGTGAACATGAGCTTGTCGAACGACATGGAGGGTGAGCTGATGTACAGCTCGCTCAGACAATACTGGCCCAGGAATGCGTCAGCACCCACGTCAGTGAATAGGTTGCCCGTCAGGTCCAGTGACGTCAGGTTGACCAGGGGACGTAACGCCTCTGTGGGCACCTCACGCAGCGAGCAGTCCTCCATCACCAACGTCTTAAGGGAAGATTGGAGTCCCGTGAAGGCCCCGCTGTCCAGTATCCGGATGTTGTTTTTGCGAAGCAGCAACTCCTCCAGTCGATTCATGGAGCTGAAGCTGCCGTTGTCCACGCGAGATATCGAGTTGGAGGAAAGGTCCAGCTTCACCAGATTAACAAGTCGTCCCAGAGCGACCGGAATCGACCCGAGCTCGTTGGACCCAAAGATTAACTCCTGCAGACTTTCCGCACCAAGAAACACATTTTCAGACAGACTGCGGACGTTGCAGTTGTACAGTTTGAGCTTCCTCAGCGAGTCCAGCCCGAGTCCCGTGAAGAGCGGCGCGGTGACGTGGGGCGCGTGACTCAGCCCCTTGTTGTTGAAGCTGAGGCTGAGTTCCTGCAGCTGGCCACACCCCTCCAGCACGTGTAGCGTGTCGGTGAAGGGCAGGTTGACCGCCTGTAGGTCCAACACCACCAGAGTCCCCCGCACGTTCTGCACAACAAATAGATCAAATAGTTCAAGGGTGGTGTCAGAACAGCGTGGCGCCTGGAACCCTTGAAGCATATTATTATTATTATTATTATTATTATTATTATTATTATTATTATTATTATTATTATTATTATTATTATTATTGTTAATAATAATAATAATAATAATAAAAAAAATATAATAACAACAACAACAACAATAACAATAACAATAATAATATGAAGAGCTCTGATACAGCGCTAAATTTTCCTTATTTTGCTAGGCTCAAAGCAGTTTACAAACGTGCTGTAAAGCAATTTGCATTCTCCTCTCACTCACAGCACCACCTGCCCGAGCAGTGTCCGCCTACTATACAATCAGCAGACACTACACAAACAGCGCGGCGAGCAAAGAGAAAGAGCACACCACAGCACAGTCATTAAAATAAACAATTAGATGTTCTTAAAATGTTAAAATGGTCTTAAAAAGACAGAGTGAAAACAAAAAGAAAGGACACAGCATATCACACTAATAACATTTACCCATTCACAACGAGAAACCCTGACAGACTACATCAACGAGCAGGGGGGGATCCGCGTTCTAGGGATTCCGGAACCCCTTCCCCCCCAGGCCCGCCCCCCCCCCGGACCCCCCCCCCCCCCGCCCCCGCCCCCCTCCCCCCCCCCATTCCCCTCACCCCTTCCGGCTGGACACTTTATCTCATTGTGCCCGAGGTTCGAAATACCCACATTCTGGAGTTCTCCTCTGAGGACTGCATTACAATTCAGGAGACAGCTCGACCTGCCTATAGACGCCAAGCTATTCTGCCACCACCCTTGAACTATCATGGTCGAGCCGTATCTTGATGTGGTGTGTCGCGGGCAGAATGAGTTAAAATGCTATATAAAAGTCTCTCCCCCCGCCCTCCCGTTGCGCACTTCTTGTGTAAATTTACCTGGTAGAAGTGCCGTGTGCCAAGGTCATATACACAGACACTTGCCTTCGCCTCCCCCTCCCCTTCGCTTTTTGACATTTTTTTTTCACACGCTTAGATCGCCTATTCTCTCTTCTCCACTCCGCCACCCCCCATTATAACGCCCCCCCCCCCCCATCCCCCTTCCGTCCCTCTTTTCAATTTTTCGGTCACTGGGGAAAACCGAGGTGTGGCATCGGGGGCTCTTTTACGTCACTCATTCAAACTCCAGACCGGCCCCAAACGGTGACTGCCAACTGTGCAAAGCGTGTAAAATGCAGAGAACAACGCAACAAAGAAAGAAACACGCTTAGGAAAGACAGCTGCAGCACAATTATGTTGTTACTGTCTTTCTTAAGCGTGTTTCTTTCTTCTCGGGTTGCTATCCTCATTCACGTATTCAGCCCTGCCACAATACAGGGGCAAGTTTGCATGTGGCTCACGACGATTTATGTCTCTTGCTGGCAAATGAAAATAAGTTCACCCATTCAGCCCTGGCGCCCTACAGCAGGAGATGGGTCGACCGTGATAATTCAAGGGTAGTGCCAGATTAGCTTGGCGCCTGTCGGCGCCAAGCTAATCTGGCACTGCCCTTGAATTATCACGGTCGATCCATCTCCTGCAACTGGTGAATAGTCATTAGATGACGCTCCAAAATTTGGGAAATACGGCCGTCGGGTTGAATGAGTTAAAAGCAGAATAGTGAGGTTTCGTTTGAAACGAACGACTCCCAACAACGAACGACTCCCAACAACGAACGACTCCCAACAACGAATGACTCCCAACAACAAACGACTCCCAACAACGAATGACTCCCAACAACGAACGACTCCCAACAACGAACGACTCCCAACAACGAACGACTCCCAACAACGAACGACTCCCAACAACGAACGACTCCCAACAACGAACGACTCCCAACAACGAACGACTCCCAACAACGAACGACTCCCAACAACGAATGACTCCCAACAACGAACGACTCCCAACAACGAATGACTCCCAACAACGAACGACTCCCAACAACGAATGACTCCCAACAACGAACGACTCCCAACAACGAACGACTCCCAACAACGAATGACGCCCAACAACGAACGACTCCCAACAACGAACGACTCCCAACAACGAACGACTCCCAACAACGAATGACGCCCAACAACGAACGACTCCCAACAACGAACGACTCCCAACAACGAACGACTCCCAACAACGAATGACTCCCAACAACGAACGACTCCCAACAACGAACGACTCCCAACAACGAATGACTCCCAACAACGAACGACTCCCAACAACGAATGACGCCCAACAACGAACGACTCCCAACAACGAACGACTCCCAACAACGAACGACTCCCAACAACGAACGACTCCCAACAACGAATGACTCCCAACAACGAACGACTCCCAACAACGAACGACTCCCAACAACGAATGACGCCCAACAACGAACGACTCCCAACAACGAACGACTCCCAACAACGAACGTCCCAACAACAAACGACTCCCAACAACAAATGACTCCCAACAACGAACGACGCCCAACAACGAACGACTCCCAACAACAAATGACTCCCAACAACGAACGACGCCCAACAACGAACGACTCCCAACAACGAACGACTACTAACAACTGGAGGGCTCTTGAGGATCTATGCCTCTGAGAGATGTTTTTAGTGTTGTCTATGCTTGTAGTAAAAGCTGGTTATCCGCCATGACTTCTCTCTCGTTCGTTTTTTGGTAGTCGTGTTTGGTAAGACAAACTGCATGGTCTTATGAGGATCAATGCCTTCCGCTGGAAAACAAATAGTATAAACATGAACCAATCATGACCTTAAGAACTGTCGTGAATGGCCTCGGTTACCCGCGTGGATAGCTTTCGATTCCTTTGTAATTTACGGCATTTTCGAAAGCTTTTAAGTAATAAATTATTTCAGTATCCCTCCCCAACTGCTCCCTTGTGTGTAGGCAAAAAGACAAACCGCGATTAAAACACATTTCAGGGGCGGATGTTACCTCTGGGGGGGGGGGGGAGTCCAACCTTTTGTTTAGTGCCTTCAACCCGACACAAAAGGCCTCCCCGACGCTAGACCTTGGGGGGAGGCGGGTGGGGGGTGGGGGGGGGGGTCAAAATTCTCCAAACTATCAAACGAGGAGAGAGGGGGGGGGGGGGGGGTCCCAAACTACTAACCCAAAAGGAACTTTGTTATAGCATTTCAAAGAATTTTTTTTTTTTTAATTTTTTTTTTTTTTTTTTTTTTTTTTGGGGGGGGGGTTAGGGGGAACCCCTGGTACCCCCCAACCCCCAAGATCCGCCCCTGCATTTGAATTTGTTGGCAAATGAAATTACATAGATACCTGCAAAGCGTCAGGGGCCATCCTAAGCGCCGCGTTGCCGTTCAGATGGAGAATGGCCAGCTGCAGTCCCTGAGGGAAGTCAGCACGAGTGACATTGATGAGATCACAGTAGTCCAGCTTGATCATGATGGCCACGTCCACAGCCACTAGCGCGGAGATGTCAGGGACAGTGTGCAGACGTTGTCTGAAGAATGGAGTACAAGAATTTCCTAGTGTACTGAAGGTCATCGGGCCGACGTCGGCCGCCGTTGGCCCCGCACATTCGTGCGCGGACCAACTAAGGCACGATGACTTTCTGCGCACTGCGACATTCGTTAAAAAAGCAAGATGACATCTGCTCTGCAACGGCAAAAAGACTGTAAGTCTATTTTGTCAAAAGCGAAATTTTCATTGTGTTACATTGAAAATCTCGCTTTTCCCAAAATGGAGTTAATTTCTTTTTCATAAACAAGGCAGACGTGTTCATGATGTCAGATTACATATTCAGAGGGAGGTCAAAGGCAAATCAGGAGCCAACCTAATCTGGCACTACCTTTGTACTATCATGGCTGATCCATCTCCCGTTGTGGTGTTTTAAGAGTGAATTTATTAAAAACGGTGTATTTGTGTGGTTGTGTGCTTTGTCCTGGTGAGTGAAATGACACGTTCTTTGGTTCCACAACCAGACTAATTCATCTCCTAGTTTGACAAGAAGACAGAAATTGAATGCTGCTGAAATAAGGCTAATACGATCAGAGAACTCCGGCATAGCCATGTATCCACTTCCATTTAGTTTATTTACTATTTAATCGTCGTAGCTGCTCCTTTATCTACTGCATTTACCCTCATAATTATCAGCTATGAAAGCGTGCAAAATTGCATAATTGTCGTTTTCCTATCTGCACGTGCGATGGGCGAGGCACGAGTTAACGCGGTACCTGGAACACAGCACGGTGTATGCACGCCCGACAATTTGCACGTGGTCCTCTTTGCACGTGCAAGGGGCGGGACAGGGCCATGTGCCGGTCTGGGGCGACACTGGAACTGTGTACAGCAGGATAGTAAGCATGAAGAACAGCTGGTGCACCGTCAGAGTCTCCATAGTCTGCAACATAATTTATTTTATTAACACCTTAACTGCCTGGGCAAAGCGAACGCTACCCTACTGCAAGAGACATAAACAAACCCTCATGAGCCCCCGCAGTCGCTGGGGCTCATGAGGATTCATGTCTCTTGCTAGTCCTGTGTTTTTTATGCATATTTCTGTCCCATTTATGTATATGATTTTTACGCGAATGTCGGTCATTGTGTTGCGGTTTCAGAAGCGCAAGTTGTGATCACTGTCAGCGAAGGGGTTAAACCTTAACCTCAGAAATTGCCGTTTTGTGTGCTTGTTGCTGTTCAGTATGAACTAGACGGCTCTAAACTGGAATCTAGACCGAAAGGGTTGACTGCCAGTGCTTCTAAACTGGAATCTGCCACATAAAAACATAAAAATGGCATTTACTCCTTGACTGCTATTGACAATATCGTCGGGCCGCGGAAAAGACGCACAGTAACGACCTTTTCCGCCAAACGGTATGGTCAATACCAGTCAGGGGGTTTAACTCCTTCTACCCTAGACACACCACAGCAAGATAAGGATCGACCATGATAGTTCAAGGGTGATGCCAGAATAGCTTGGCGCCTATGGGCGCCAAGCTATTCTGGCATCACCCTTGAACTATCATGGTCGATCTGTCTCCTGCACTGCAATGCAGTCTTTAGAGAACGTCAACATTTGGGGATCTCGGTGTTGGGGTAGAATGAGTTAAATAGCTAGCACACATTTTAGTTTTTCAAATGAAAATGGTCAGTGCATCGTCAACTCTTCACACAGCCTGCAGTTCGGACCCCAAAGAAGGCCGCTTTGCCACCACCAGATTGGACATCTGGGAAAGGGGGAAGGAGGACTGGAAACGCAACACAGAAAGACAAATTGCCAGAAAGTTGTGCAAAAAAGTAAAAGTTAAAAAAAAAAAAAAACCGGTCAAATTCTGAAATGAAAAAGTCAAAAAGTTATGAAAAAAATGTCATGTGTTGACGCTTTCGAAATGATTATGGTGTTTTTGTTTCGTTTTGTTTTTTTGAAAGTTTATTTTAAACTGTCAACAAGAAAGAAGTAGGACCGCTTGTAATTTAAGAGTATTACTGGGTCTGCCCTGGGGAACTTGGGTGGGGTTGACTACTTTTTAGTTCCCAGGGTCACCCTGGTCAGCCCCACAGGGTGGGTTTTCTCCTCTATCCCTTGGTCCATTCACCTGTATTTTCCTTTTTTAAACTCTCCCTACTGTCTGCGCTGCCTGTAGCTCTTGATATTGGATGTGTGTTGCTAAATGGTCTTAGCTTTATTTAGGCCCCGTGTCGTAGGTTTATGTAACGTATTGGACCGGCTGGCGACATACATTCAATATTCTGTTGGTTTTATTTTTTTTCACAGGCAGTGCAGGCACGTCCTGAGAAAGCCTTGTTGCTGTCGGGACGTTAAGCAATGTACAATCAATCAATCAATCCATTTAGCTCCGAGTCCCTGCAGCAGGAGATGGATTGATCATGATAATTCAAGGGTAGTGCCAGATTAGCGTGGTGCCTTCAGGCGCGAAGCTAATCTGGCACTACTGTCCCCTGCAACTGGTACATAGTCGTTAATTTAAGCAACACCTCCAAAAATTTCAGAAATGGGACCTTGGGGCTAAAAGGGTTAACTGTTACTGACGATACCGATCGGCAAAAAAGACGCGTAACTATGCAAACGGTATAGTCAGCAGCAGTTAAAAGATTGATTCCAAAATTAAAATCTCAATGTTGAAATTTATCTACCAATATGGTCACATTTCAGGTGCCAGTAAAAATGAAACAGCTACCCGCGTGGTTATGCAGTTTGATAAATGCTCTGCTAACGAACTGAGTCGATCAACGTCCCACCTTTACACAAGATCAAGCGTGGTTGATTCCCTAGATTAACCCTTATCATTCGGAACACACCAGTGTGTAAAATAAATGCGACTAAAATAGTTCAAGGGTAGTGCCAGAATAGCTTGGCGCCTCTAGGCGCCAAGCTATTCTGGCACCACCCTTGAACTAAAGCCATTGGTCTAGATCCTTATCTGTAAGTACTATAATGCAGCTTGCATATGGCAGTTCACAAATTTGAAGCTTTTAGCCTCGGTATGATATGGGTTAACGCCTATTACGAAAGATACAGCCGCCACTTCATCCCTCACCCACCCAGTTTCACCAGCTAGTGATGTAGATTCTCATGAGCCCCTGCGAATGCGGCGGCTCATGAGAATCTACGCCTCTTAACCGGCATGTGAATCCGTAAATCGAGTTAATCGAGCGAATTTGTAGCGACTGCGTAGGTTAATGAACCGCATTCTGACGTGAGCGGTGCGGGATTACGCGAGTCACGCAAATTACGCGCGCGTCACGCTCACGCAAAAGTAGCGTCGCACGTAATTTTTCCCCCCATGTAGTTCCACTTCCAAAGTCAAATGCAAAAGGTTGGATTGACCAAGACAGCTCATGAAGAGTGCTTGTATGTATAGAGTCTTGATTCCGACCACGATAGCGAAAGAGGGGTATATACAATGACAGATTAGTGTGATCCAGTGTGGCCGCGCACGAGATGTGGCCATCACAGTAAGCAAAACTAGGTCCTCGGGCCGACGTCAGCCGCAGTGGGCCCGCGCACAGTCGTGCGCGGGCCCACTGCGACCGACGTCGGTCCGATGCCCTTTTGCTGACTGCGATGAGAGCAGATATAGTGAGTGATCACAGCGATTTTATCCAGGGAGGGCTTTTGATTAATGTAATTCGCAAACACAGCGGGTTTCGTTGGACGTTGTCTCGCCTCAGCTAAGATTTTTCTTCATTTTCTTTTCCGACAAACCTGGTGATCGAGTAGGCACACGTAAATGAGCTTTTCTCCTGTCCCTGGTTCGTGTCGGGGGAACTCTCCTGCATAAAGGAGAATAAGATCCCTTTTTTATTTTTACGACATTCACACTGTGTAAGTTAAAGCAGCCTGCCTCATGCGATAAAGGGCTAACAGTTCGCAATATCTTCTTTATACACGTTTAAGTATGTCTCATAATAATGATGGACAAAAGTGCTAACTTACAACTGTGAAGTTTAGGCGTAAAATGAAACACTTTCTGGCTCTGCTCTTCTCCTCTCTACGTAGCGGAGTTCCGCGGCTTGTGCGCAGACAGGGCAGTAGAAAATATGCAAACCAAGGGGAATCACAGCGCTGGACAGACAACAGTTAGTTTGGTTTGCATACAATTCTGCCAGCGCTACCCTCACCTATCTGGTTTGTAGTATCTACAACTCGAGGCAAATTTGTATCGTTACATTGTTGTGTAATGTTCTGTGCATCTACTGTGGGAAATCAGGGTATTTACCCGACCACATATAGTAGCGCACCTTCATGTTTGTGTATGTATGTTTCTCCTGCCCACTTCCTAAGTTCCGGAGAAAGACATGGGTTATATAAGAGACCTGATCCATTCGTTTGAGGATGGAAATGATCGTCTTATTCTATACCTGCGTATTTCTCTGTGGGCTGGCGATTGGGTGCCTGATAGGCGGGGGCAGGGGATCTAACTGTTGTCTGTCCAGCGCTGTGATTCCCCTTGGTTTGCATACAATTCTGCCAGCGCTAGCCTCACCTATCTGGTTTGTGAGTAGTAGAAAATATGTCACGTATGCCTAGTGTATTAGTTTAACTTCTAGAGCCCTGAGAGCGAAATTATCATTTTTTTGTTCTCACAAACCAGATAGGTGAGGCTAGCGCTGGCAGAATTGTACATTTTTTTGTTGTTGTAGAGGTCTACATCACAGTCCTGGAGTCAGATCGACCATGACATTTCAAGGTTGGTGTCAGAATAGTCTTTCAGGGCTTTATGGGTTAACTAACCACAAAGATTGTGGAAGGAAGGGTAGACAAGTCGTAATTTAGGTAAGACAACATTGAGAACCGGTTGTATTAGAGAAATTTAGCAATCAAAGCCTGCCAGGCAGCAGATCACTTCAGTTTAGCCCTTTGGTTTCATTGTAAGAAACGCTGAGACCATTTAAAAAAGGAGAAATTATTAACTATTAACCCTCTGCTTGGAACAAGTCGCTTTAACCGCTTATCCGCCGGGGCAAGGCGAACGCTACCCAGCTGCAAGAGACATTAATCCTCATGAGCCCCCGCTGTCGCGGGGGCTCATGAGGATTTATGTCTCTTGTTGGTCATATGTTCCTATTTGCTATTCCCATTCAGTTTGTGTTCTTTAAACAAATGTCGATCAGTGAGCAGCGAGGGGGTTACGCTGCCTCCCGAGACGAGAAGCTGATTAATCACGACCCTTCAGCAATCATGGTCGATTCACGCCAGAAGATTCGTAAAGAAAAACATTAAACTCTAGTGCGCAAGAAAACTGCTGTTGTATTGAGGACATGAGACATAATGTCACTTATGTTTGCTGGCCCATGTTTATGATCAATAAAAGAGGATGCTCTTCAGTGTAATTTCCCTATTGATTTTGTTTTGGGAGAGGGGACAAAGGAATGATGATTCTTTTTTTCTTTCACGTCAGTAACGGACAATTACCCCCTCCTTCTGATAATTACCACGCTCTTTTGCAAACGCTTACGGCTTTCGGTTTCCAGCGATAGCCCAAAACATATCGCCTACAAAGCACGTAAACAACTGCCACACGGCAATGCTGAGTCTGTTTTAGCTGCTGTTAAACCATTCGCTGCCGGAAAACAGCGATCACACCGCCGGTACTGCAAGAGGCATAGGTCATGAGCCTCGCAGATGCGGGGGCTCATGAGGACCTATGCCTCTTGTTGGCTATGTATATCCGTGTGCCTCAGGCAGAAATGGTTCATTGTCATCACTGAGTCTGTGATGGTGTCAGAGAATCAGTTCCTAGTCGCCGGCAGTGGGTGGGTTAACGCCTTCGCTGCCGAGAAAAAAAGTGAACACGAATCAGCTCCATGAGACACAGATCCTCATAAGACTCCGCAGTTTGCGGGGATCTATTGCATATCTAAGCCCTCTTGCTGACAAGAGTGCATCCTTGTTTTTTGTACGACTTTTGTGGCGTTGAATTAACCAAGTTCCATGCCAGTGGACAGATTCCCATTCATTAAAGGAGCTTGGATTGAAAGTGGTTTCAGCAAGAGGCATAGATCCGCATGAGCCCCCGCGACTGCGGGGGCTCATGTGGATCTATGCCTCTTGCAGCTGGGTGGCGTTCAGTTTCCCCCGGCTGTGAACGGGTTAACGGATTTCAAACACTGACAGTCTGCGGGCCAATGGCGGCTGATGGGGTTAAGGGCCTTGGCTTCGGCAAAAACCAGGAAATGATGCACATAGCACGAAAACAGCTCCCACTAGTCACAGTCTGAGAGACCTTTCATCTGCAAATAGCATCTCCCTTGTAGCGCCTACCCAATGCGCAAAAGGCCATTGGGCCGACGTCGGCCGCCGTTGGCCCGCGCAAGGCTGTGCGCCGGCCAACGGCGGCCGACGTCGGTCCGATGGCCTTCTGCGCATTTGGTAGGTGTCCAAGTGCGGCGCCCCGCCACGCTTGATTGCAAAGTGGTGATGTATTTTCCTTCACAGAGCTAAAAATACAAAACCCGCTTCAAACCCGTCGACGAGCGGCAAAACACAGACGAGAAATGCAGATGCTTTTGTTTTCAATTGTACGTCCTTAAATTAAAAAGCATCATTTGAAATAAAAAGCATCATTTTCACCGCAAAAATAAAAAAAGCAAAAATAAACCTACAGGTAGTAAACAATATAAAATGAGAAGCCTGCTGTTTTGTTTAGAGCCTTTGTTTGTAGTGAAAATGTTAATCAAATTGTAACTGCAAATCAGAATGCATTAGCCACCCAGACAAAATTGTTCAGCACAGCAATTGTGCAGCCCGCCTTGTGCACTTGGAGCACGGACCCAGTGCGCAAAAAAACCCTCGGGCCGACCTCGGCCGCCGTTGGCCGGTGCAGGACCGTGAGCGGGCTAACGGCGGCCCACGTCGGCCCGGTGACCTTTTGCGCGCTGGGGAATACGAGACGCAATGTTGAAAGTGGGCACTTATAATCCCCTACACTCTGAAAGAAAAAAATCTCACCAAATACAAAATCTCACATCTTAACTCATTCAGCCAGACGGCCGTATTTCCCACATTTTGGAGGCGTCATCTAATGACTGCACCCGTTGCAGAAGCTAACAGGCGCCAAGCTAATCTGGCACTACCCTTGAATTATCATGGTCGACCCATCTCCTGCTGTAGTGCGTCAGGGCTGAATGGGTTAAACATTTTTAACTCCCTTTTACTGCCAGGGACGCAGGTTGTAAATTATCCTAAAAGATCACAAGGATTAAAACTTTACTTCTGGAGACGTTTCTGAAGACTGTGACATTAGCAGCACTAAAATTTAATGGCCTGTCCGTCTCCTGCTGTGGTGGATGTGCAAGTAGCTTTTTTGGTACACTGGTAGCAAATCGAGGGAGACAACAAGTGTCGGGCATGCCTACACGGCGTGGAACTATGAATTGAATGATCAGACGCTCATGGGTAGTGCAATTTTAGCCATCGCCGAACCTTTAACCAGGTACCTGGATGGTTCTTGATTCATGCATGTCATAAAGCATCTCAAGCTATGTGAAGGTAGAAGACATATTGCAGTAAGTCCACTGTTGTGAAAGCGAGATTTTCATTGTAATATATTGTAATTTTCATTGTAATAGAATGAAAATCTTGCATTAGCGAGATTCTCATTTTATTACAACGAAAATCTTGCTTTTCACAAAAATGGACGTGATGTCTTGATGCCTTGATATCTTTTTCCGTCGTAGGGCAGACCCTACTCACAAACTGCAGCTTGAACTGGGAGTGTAAGAGTATGTTTTGCACTGACACGTCAGCAAAACGAAACTGGTGCCAGAAGACGCACCAACAAAAGCCCGTTTGTACAACACCGCAGAATAATCTTTACAAATTGTCAGACTCACGTCACGAGACGCTGTTCTGCATTGAAAAAGGCAAAACGACATTAAGTTCACGTTTGCGAAAAGCGAGGGTTGTTATTGTAATGTAATGGAAATTTCGCTTTTCACAAAAATGGACTTGCTGTCTTTTGCTTTCACAGGGCACGTAGCGGTCTGCGCGCGCGCGCGCGTGTGTGTGTGTGTGTGTGTGTGTGTGTGTGTGTGTGTGTGTGTGTGTGTGTGTGTGTGTGTGTGTGTGTGTGTGTGTGTGTGTTTGTGTGTGTGTGTGTGTGTGTGTGTTTTGAGTGAATGAAAATAGAAAGATGTGTTAAGAAAATGAAAAGGAGAAAATGTTGGAAGTCTTCGTTGACAAAGGATGATTGCCTCGATCGTGTTGTCGCAGACGATAACTCCCCAATGCGCAAAAGGCCATGGGGCCGACGTCGGCCGCCGTTGGCTCGCGCACGGCCGTGCACGGGCCAAAAGCGGCCGACGTCGGCCCGATGGTCTTGTGCGCACTGGGTCATGTATTCGAGACTTTAAACTCTCTTGGCTTGACTTCGCGAACGAAGATTTTATAGGAGTTGCCCACGACGTCTGCAGGCTTGTTCGTGGCTGCGGAGGCCAATCCGGGACAGGCAGGTTCGACCGCAGTGGCTGCAGTGGAAGGTATGGCCAGGGTTCTGAGCTGCGGCATCTCTGTTTTTTTCTCCTGAGCCGCTTGTCCTTAAGGCTAGCTCTGTGAGAGTCCTCAAAGGAGACAGCTGCCTTGTAAATGGTGGAGCACCAGGTGTCACGGTCCGCAGCAAGCGAAGACCACTGGTGGTGGTCGATTTGGCAGGCACTAAGTGACTTCTTGAGACAGTCTTTGTATCTCTTCTTTGGTGCCCCTCTGTCACGGTGTCCAGTAGCAAGCTCGCCGAACAGGGTGATCTTTGGTAGGCGATGATCCTCCATCCTGGAGACATGCCCCGCCCAGCGGAGCTGTGTCCGCAGCAGCAAAGCCTCGATGCTCACAGTTTCAGCCTGTTCAAGGACCTCGACGTTGGTGACATAGTCACTCCAGTGAATGCCCAGGATGGTACGCAGGCAGCGCTGGTGGAAGCGTTCGAGGAGTCGTAGTTGGCTGCGGTAGAGGGCCCAGGACTCGGAACCATACAGCAGGGTGGTGAGGACCACAGCTCTGTACACGCTGATCTTGGTGCCTGTTTTCAGCTGTTGATTGTGCCACACCCGCTTGAAAAGTCGCCCGAAAGCGCTGTTCGCTTTTGCCAGCCTGCTGTCAAGCTCCTTGTCCAGCTTGGCGTCCGACGTGATAATGCAGCCAAGGTAAGTAAACTGGTGCACTGACTTTAGTTCAGACTCGCCAATGGTGATGTGAGGAGGGCGATACACTGTCTTGGGTGCCGGCTGATGGAGGACCTCTGTCTTTTTCAGACTGACCTCGAGTCCAAAGAGCTGGGCAGCATCTGCGAAGCAAGACGTGATGCGCTGCAGGGCTCTCTCTGTGTGTGCAACGAGGGCAGCATCATCAGCAAAAAGCAGCTCACGAATCAGTTGGTCTAGGGTTTTCGTGTGGGCCTGCAGTCGTCTGAGGTTGAACAGGCTGCCATCGAGACGATACCTGATGTACACTGCATCGTCATCATCGAGGTCCACTGTGGCCTGCTTCAACATCATGCTAAAAAAGATGGTGAAGAGGGTCGGTGCCAGCACGCAGCCCTGCTTTACGCCGTTGAGAATAGGGAATGGTTCTGAGAGGTCATTGTTGAGTCTGACCTGGCCTTGCTGGTCCTCGTGTAGCTGGACAATCATGTTGAGGAACTTTGGGGGACAGCCAAGTCGCTCCAGGATCTGCCACATGCCTTGCCTGCTCACAGTGTCGAACGCTTTTGTTAGGTCGACAAATGTTACATACAGCCCTTTGTTCTGCTCGCGGCACTTCTCCTGTAGCTGTCTCAGCACAAAGACCATATCGGTGGTGCTCCTGTTTGCTCTGAAGCCACACTGGCCCTCTGGGAGTTGGTCTTCAGCGATGGCAGGTACCAGCCGATTCAGGAGCAGCCTTGCAAGGATTTTCCCAGCAATGGACAGCAGGGTAATTCCCCGATAGTTGGAACAGTCAGACTTCTCGCCTTTGTTCTTGTACAGGGTGATAACGACTGCATCACGGAGATCTTTTGGTAGTGTTCCTTCCTCCCAGCAGCAGAGAAAGAGGTCATGGAGCTTGTTGTGCAGTGCTGTGCCTCCATGTTTCCAGATCTCTGGCGGTATTCCATCAATGCCTGCTGCTTTGCCACTCTTGAGCTGGTGGATGGCTGTGAGGGTCTCTTCAGCGGTGGGCGGTTCGTCCAATTCAACCTTTACTGGGAGGTGTGGGATTTGTAGGATGACTGCTTCTTGAACAGTGCGCTCAGCGCTGAAGAGGCTCTGAAAGTATTCCGACCAGCGGTTCAAGATGGAGGTATTATCTGTGAGGAGTGCCTGGCCATTCGCGCTTCGCAGGGGACTTTGTACCAGGTGCCTGGGGCCATACACTGCTTTCAGTGCTTCGTAAAAGCCCCTGTGGTCACCATTGTCAGCGCAAAGCTGGGTCCTCTGTGCAAGTCTGGTCCACCACTCATTCTGGAGATCTCTGAGCTTGCGCTGGAGACTGCTGCAGACGAGGCGGAAGGCAGACTTCTTCACAGGGCAGGAAGGCTGGGCTAGGTGGGCCTGATGGGCGGCTCTTTTTTTTGCTAGGTGTTCCTGGATCTCTACATCGTTTTCGTCAAACCAGTCTTTGTTCTTCTTTCTGGCGAAACCCAAGACTTCTGCAGAGGATTTTGCAATAGCAGATTTCAGTTGTTCCCAAAGTGTTTCAGGGGAGGAGTCTACTACTGGGTCCGCTGTGTCTTTGAGCCTGCGCTGTAAATCTGTCTGAAAGGCAGCTTTCACATCGTCACGCTGAAGGCTGGCAACATCAAGCTTTTTCTTGGGGGGCCCCCATTTCTTGGGTTTTGGCTTGAAGTGGAGCCTGCGTTTGCAGCGGACAAGGCGGTGGTCAGTGTGGCACACTGCGCTGGGCATCACTCTGGTGAGGAGGACGTCACTGCGGTCCCTCTGACGCACTAGGACATAGTCGATAAGGTGCCAGTGTTTGGAGCGAGGATGCATCCAGGTGGTCTTTCGACTGTCCTTTTGCTGAAAAGTAGTGTTGGTGATGACCAGTTGCTGCTCCGCACAGAACTCCAACAGTAGGCGGCCATTGTCATTGCAGTTCCCAACGCCATGCTTGCCGAGGACTCCTTTCCAGGCTTCAGAGTCCTGGCCCACTCTGGCGTTGAAGTCGCCAAGGATGATGACTTTGTCGTCTGCAGGGGTACTCTGTAGGAGGCTGCGCAGGTCAGTGTAAAACTTGTCCTTTTCAGCAGGCTCTGCCAGGAGGGTTGGGGAGTACACACTGAGAAGGGTGACGTGTTGCTGGTGTCTCAGTGGGAGGCGCATGGACATGATGCGGTCTGAGTGGCCCGTTGGTAGGTTTTCCAGCTTAGTCGCAATGGATGTCTTGACCATGAAACCCACGCCTGAGAGCCGTCTTTCTGATGCAGGCCTGCCTGACCTGTAGAGGGTGTACCCAGCACCAAGTTCTTGGAGGCTGCCTTCGTCCGGAAGGCGTACTTCGCTGAGCGCGGCGATGTCGATGTTTAACCTCCGCAATTCATGGGCAATGAGGGCGGAGCGACGTTCAGGGCGTCCGCTGTCTGCTTTGTCGAGCATGGTTCGGACGTTCCAGCATGCTACGTTGAGTCCGGTCGTGGTCGTCACCAGAGTGGATCCGTTATTCTTTCTTATTTTTTGACCGCAGGAGAAGATGCCCGTTGACCGCGGCTAGCCAACTGGGGTTGCGAGGGGACGAGCTTTGGTTAGGCCACCTTTTCTAGGCCCCTCTCCGTGTGGAGCAAGCAGTGCTGTCCCTAGAGAAGGCTGCTTGGTCGTTCAGGGTGTGCCGAGTGATGTTGTCATCCCCAGGTCAACATCAGGCGACCAATATCCTGAACCGCCTGCATGCAGGTTTGAGACTGCGGCTTCCAGTGACATCTTTCACCTGCCGTTTCGCCCCTCGCCCGTCGCTACAGGACTTGGAATGGTCGGTGTCATGGTCCGTGGACGTTTCCTAAAGCCTGCGCGGTGGAGCTTTTTGGTGGAGTGCAGTGTGCGCAGTACTGGCCCCACCCTTTAAACCCTTGGTTCATCTGCCATGGCCTAGCAAGCTGGGACGATGGCACCGAGGTCCTCGGGTCGTAGGTTTTATATCAGACTGTCCTTGTCCTAGTCTCTGGCTCAAAAGCCTTCCCCGGAGACACGGGGGCTTTGATGTCAGGGGTTTCCTCCCTTAGCCTTTCCGCAGCCAAGCGGCCAGGCCTGCAAGGCAGCAGGCGACTCGTGGAGGGCGGGGTCGTCTATGTCCCGTGCAGATGTGAACATCTGCCCACTGTATTGTTCAACTAAATGCCGGCTGTATTGTTCAACTAAATGCCGGCTGTATTGTTCAACTAAATGCCGGCTGTATTGTTCAACTAAATGCCGGCTGTATTGTTCAACTAAATGCCGGCTGTATTGTTCAACTAAATGCCGGCTGTATTGTTCAACTAAATGCCGCCTGTCATCTCATCATCTTGGCTTGACTTCGCGAACGAAGATTTTATAGGAGTTGCCCACGACGTCTGCAGGCTTGTTCGTGGCTGCGGAGGCCAATCCGAGACAGGCAGGTTCGACCGCAGTGGCTGCAGGGGAAGGTATGGCCAGGGTTCTGAGCTGCGGCATCTCTGTTTTTTCTCCTGAGCCGCTTGTCCTTAAGGCTAGATCTGTGAGAGTCCTCAAAGGAGACAGCTGCCTTGTAAATGGTGGAGCGCCAGGTGTCACGGTCGGCAGCAAGCGAAGACCACTGGTGGTGGTCGATTTGGCAGGCACTAAGTGACTTCTTGAGACAGTCTTTGTATCTCTTCTTTGGTGCCCCTCTGTCACGGTGTCCAATAGCAAGCTCGCCGAACAGGGTGATCTTTGGTAGGCGATGATCCTCCATCCTGGAGACATGCCCCGCCCAGCGGAGCTGTGTCCGCAGCAGCAAAGCCTCGATGCTCACAGTTTCAGCCTGTTCAAGGACCTCGACGTTGGTGACATAGTCACTCCAGTGAATGCCCAGGATGGTACGCAGGCAGCGCTGGTGGAAGCGTTCGAGGAGTCGTAGTTGGCTGCGGTAGAGGGCCCAGGACTCGGAACCATACAGCAGGGTGGTGAGGACCACAGCTCTGTACACGCTGATCTTGGTGCCTGTTTTCAGCTGTTGATTGTGCCACAACCGCTTGAAAAGTCGCCCGAAAGCGCTGTTCGCTTTTGCCAGCCTGCTGTCAAGCTCCTTGTCCAGCTTGGCGTCCGACATGATAATGCAGCCAAGGTAAGTAAACTGGTGCACTGACTTTAGTTCAGACTCGCCAATGGTGATGTGAGGAGGGCGATACACTGTCTTGGGTGCCGGCTGATGGAGGACCTCTGTCTTTTTCAGACTGACCTCGAGTCCAAAGAGCTGGGCAGCATCTGCGAAGCAAGACGTGATGCGCTGCAGGGCTCTCTCTGTGTGTGCAACGAGGGCAGCATCATCAGCAAAAAGCAGCTCACGAATCAGTTGGTCTAGGGTTTTCGTGTGGGCCTGCAGTCGTCTGAGGTTGAACAGGCTGCCATCGAGACGATACCTGATGTACACTGCATCGTCATCATCGAGGTCCACTGTGGCCTGCTTCAACATCATGCTAAAAAAGATGGTGAAGAGGGTCGGTGCCAGCACGCAGCCCTGCTTTACGCCGTTGAGAATAGGGAATGGTTCTGAGAGATCATTGTTGAGTCTGACCTGGCCTTGCTGGTCCTCGTGTAGCTGGACAATCATGTTGAGGAACTTTGGGGGACAGCCAAGTCGCTCCAGGATCTGCCACATGCCTTGCCTGCTCACAGTGTCGAACGCTTTTGTTAGGTCGACAAATGTTACGTACAGCCCTTTGTTCTGCTCGCGGCACTTCTCCTGTAGCTGTCTCAGCACAAAGACCATATCGGTGGTGCTCCTGTTTGCTCTGAAGCCACACTGGCCCTCTGGGAGTTGGTCTTCAGCGATGGCAGGTACCAGCCGATTCAGGAGCAGCCTTGCAAGGATTTTCCCAGCAATGGACAGCCGCCTGTATTGTTCAACTAAATGCCGGCTGTATTGTTCAACTAAATGCCGGCTGTATTGTTCAACTAAATGCCGGCTGTATTGTTCAACTAAATGCCGGCTGTACTGTTCAACTAAATGCCGGCTGTATTGTTCAACTAAATGCCGGCTGTATTGTTCAACGAAATGCCGGCTGTATTGTTCAGCGAAGTTGCACAGAAAGTCGACAGATTACGGCATAAGCAGTGATTTGATACGCAGGCAGCGGATGACACAACAGTAATTAATTGAGGGGGTGGGGTGCTGAGGACCTTTCCACCACTGGCCGAAACTGAATCAAACGACGGGAGATGGGGCGGGGCGCGGAGGGGAAGGGGGCGGAGGGGGGAAGTGGTGAGCCTTTCCACAACCGGCTTAAAGCTCAATCGACGGGGGCGGTGGGTGATGTGTGTGTGTGTGTGTGTGTGTGTGTGTGTGTGTGTGTGTGTGTGTGTGTGTGTGTGTGTGTGTGTGTGTGTGGTTACACTTTTCAAGGAGGAAGAGGGGGTTGTGTGCGTGTGTGTGGGGGTGGGGGGGGGGGGGAATCCCAGACTCGCCAATACGAAAAATTACATTGATATTTATATTCTTGGACAGAGTGGGCGGGAAGATGGTGGGAGGGGGGATCCAAAACTCCTGAACCACCACTACCACCACCACCCCCTCCCCCCACCCTACCCACCCACACACACACACACACACACACATCCCACTCAATATCGATCCGTCCCTGGTCTGGTGTTCCGGCCTTATGAAAGTCAAACGAAATCGGCAAAAGTTAGCCGCTCAGTATCAAATCACCGTCGGTCACTGTTGGTGTCTATAAAGGCCTACTGCGCACATGACTGTGTTAACAGTTTTGAAAGTAATCAAGAAAGGGTCACGAATTCAAAGGCAAAAGGCACCTTCAAACAGCGTTTGACTGCCTGTACAGGACTCGCGCAGTAGTCAACGCACTTTGTGCAAGAGTCTCTGAAACTCGGCATAACTTTTAAATTGAGACCCCGTAAATTGAACTTACGCCATTGCTCTCTGACTCGTCGCGTGCTGGTCTGTGATTTCGGACCTTACGGCATCCAGCCGTAAGGTCCAAAATCACAGACCAGCACACAATCGCATGCACATCGAATTTGCTCGGCTGTTCTACAAAGAAACACCCAAGCTCTTCTCAGCTGTAGGAACAGAGATACAAACCAGTCTGCAGTTTATATGAGCCCGTGAGGTTTTTATACACATGGTACTGCGTGCACGATGTAGTGTGTTTGACTATACTAGAGTTTCTGGGAGTCTGAGATCCCATTAGGTGTCTGTACATACAGCACGGAAAGTTAACCCCGTCGTCGTCGGGGACACGATTTAACAAACACCACCAACTACTGCAAAAGACATAGATCCTAGATCCTAAATAAACAACTGTAAGAGTCTCCCGCGGTCGCGGCGGCTCATGAGGATCTATGCCTCTTGCTCAAACGTCATTCGAATGTGAGTTTGTTTATGCAGACCGGTTTTCGGGCTTTCAGACTTTCAAACTTACAGTCTTGGGCGGTTTCATAGATTTGATTCATGACTATTGGATGTGAAGGGTCAACCTGTTACGTGGTGGAGTTGTAGTCGAAGTATGATAAACACACTAGACACACACACGTAGAGTTCTTTAAAATAAACCTCGTTCAGCTGCAATCCGTCACACGTGGCTTAAGGATGTAGACAAATACTGGAGTAACAGTTCCAACAATATTTAATTCAGCGATGCGATATCCACACAGTAATGCACTTTCAAATGCACAAACTACTGATACAAAGTCTCTTTTGCAATGTCCACACTGCGACACAAAGTTTCTCATACACAGCGTCTCTCGCAATAAACTACGTGTCTCTACAACTGACAAAGCAAGACAATGTACGCACGGGCTTTCCCAGCGCCCTCTTTATATATACTACGAAAATCTAGAATCTTCTACGGAAATCATACAACGCAACCAATCAGAACGAAACAGGCAGCCGAAGCTCATTAAAATAAACTTTCCAGAAAAAAACTATAACAGGCTACAAATGAAAACTCGGCTGCTCACTTCAGCTCTAAATTCTAGCGTATAATTAAGTCACATAAAAGTATGGTATCCCTATCACCTGGTAGCTCTAGAAAGTACGAGAACATTCCCAAAACAAAATAAAGGCTGCTCAATCCACGCGCACAGGAAAACAAAAAGTAGCGAAAAATGTAGTGAAGTGTTGCCAACTACCCGACGTGACACGTACGAGGCCACCAGACAGTGCGACCTTTCTAGAACGTTCCGGACTAAACACAACAAAACGAAATCGGCTCTACTCACGAACAAAAGAAAATCTTACTAAAAAGGCACGTGAATCGTAACCGTGATAGCTCAAATAAACGTCGGATCGTTACCTACGTTCAACACACGCACGCTCTCACAGGATAACACAACCACAATCGTAACACAACCCCTTCGCTGCCGAGACGCACTGAACATCACCCAACTGCAAGAGGCATTGATCCTCGTGAGCCCACGCAGTTGCGGGGGCTCATGAGGATCTACGCCTCTTGCTGAAACCGCTTTTGCATCCCGCAAGTTCTTTTGAAGGCTTCATGGGGATCTTTGACGGAAAACTTATTTACAATTTGCGTCACGGATTGCGTCCACTGGTAGTGAGCGAAAGGGGTTAATTCATGGCTACTGGCTGTGAAGAGGTTAAACAGGTCTGCAGATGGGTCCCTGAAGTCCCCCGTCTCATGTCGAAAGTCAGACCGTAAGAGCTCTCCCATTGAACATTCCATCTACTCGAGATCAGTCAGTCGCTCGATCAGTGGACTCCTTCCAGTCTGTCAATAAGGTATAGATGTTGTGTGAGCCAATGAGATGAGGAACTAGGCTTCAGTTCTCACTGGCAAGGGTGAAATTAATCCGAATGTGTACTGGTCTGTGATTTTGGACTTTACGGCGTTTAGCCGTAAGGTCCAAGTCACAGGCCGACACACGAAACATAGGGCAGTTAATTTTTTTTTTTTAAATCGCAGACGAACACACACATTTGTCTAGTCTTTGTGTTACTTGTATTTACTATATAGAGTGTGCAAGTTCAGGGTTTAGGCTGTCTTTAAGTCCCACAACCAAAGAACTGTTTGTCTAAAGGAAGCACAGATCCTCATAAGTCGGACGCCTCTTGCTAGTGAAAATGAGCTTCTTTTTTTTTTTTTACCTCTGTTTCACTCACAGTTTGCTTGGCCTAAATCTCCTTGTATAGAAACTGTCATCTGGCCCGAATTTGTCCATGTACAAGAGGAACAGATCTTCATGTGCCACTGCAATTGCAGGGTATCATGAAGATCTGCCCTTATCTTTTGCAAGAGTGAGCCCTATCTACATCCGTGTGGTGTTGATTTTTTTGTTTTGTTTTTGTTTTTGTTTTTTTCTTGTGCAAACTGAGGTTGAATTTTTCTTCCACTTCAGCTGATCACACCAGACATTCTATACCTAATTTGCAAGAGGCATAGATCTTCATGAGCCCCTGCGTACGCAGGGGCTCATGAAGATCTATGCCTCTTGCTTGTAAAGATGAGTCGCGTCTACATCAGTCTTCTCCGACATGTGCCAGTTCGAGATTGAAAGGTCTATCCACTTTAGCCGATCCCTACTATTCAGAAAGTTCGATGGCTTTTGGTACTAGACGGATGTGACGCCATAGGAAGTCAGTCCTACTTGATGCGGTCTATTCCAGACTAATCTAATCTCGCTCGAGTAGAACCGCCTTCCTGTCGTTTTCTCTTCCGTCTGTCGTGCCACTAGCTGTACGAGTCACTAGATGTAAGATCCGCGGAAATAAATAACCCATTTAGCCCTGACGCAACAAGTGACAGAAGTATACAACAGGGGACAAAACGACCACAGCAGTTTAAGGATGTGCCAGAATCGACTTTGCCACTTCGTTTTTCTGTGCGAGTATAACTCACAGAAAGAAAGAAATTCAGTCTCGGCAAAATGCAGTCGAAGCTAGTTTCACCATAGCTACTTTCTGCAAGATTCACTTTCGCTGACAAAATATAACATAAGGACAAAGGAAAGGAAAGCAAAGCAAAACAAAACAAAACAAAAAACAAAACAAAACAAAACAAAAAAACAATACAAAGCAAAACAAAGAAAAACAAAACAAATCAAAACAAAATAAAACAAAACAAAATAAATCACAAACCAAACCAAACCAAAACACAACACAACACAACACAACACACAAACATACCAAAACAAACCCAAATAAACAACAAACCAAACCAAACCAAACTAAACAAAAACAAAACAAACAACAAAACAAAACGAAACTGAATCAAGCAACCGCCTATTATCAGCCCTGACTTAATCAAGTGACAATGATAGTTTAAGGGTGGTGCAAACAGAGGATATAACTTATGCCGACTTTGAAAAATGTACACTGTATGGCTCAATCTACTTTATACGAGTAGGCCTTGTGCCAGTGCCGAGGTCGGACCGATGGCCTTTTGCGCACTGGGTTAGAATTACCACTATCACGGAAGACGCCAAGAAGATGGAATCACTGGCTGCCTTCCTCGATTGGCCAGTACCGCTGATCAGAGATAGCGAGTCGTGGGCGACAGTCAGTGTAGAAGTAGGACCGCCAAACACCGCTCATCATCATTTGATCGCAGACAACCCTTCTGCGTTGAACCAAGGACACAGGACAATTCTTCTGAAAGTCTGTGATTGAGCACCACCCAGCTGCAAGAGGACTAGATCAGGCAAAGCCGCACAAGTTAAGAGGCATAGATCGTCATGAATCCCCGGTATCTTGCCAGGGGCTCTCATGATAATCTCTGTCTCTTGCAGTTGGGTGACGATTGGAAGTTCAATATGAAGCTTGTGTTTTTGAAACCATTTTGATTTCAACGTCAAAGATCCCCATCCGTCAAAGGAACGTGGATATAAAGTAGTTTCATCAAGAGGCATGGGTCCTCATGAGCCCCCTCAACTGCGGTGGCTCATGAGGATCTATTCCACTTGCAGTTGGGTGGTGTTCAGTACGTTTTCCTCGGGCAGTGATCGAACAGGTCAATTTATACAAGAGTTCCCGTGTCGAGGCGGTCATTGGGTGTTAACACTACAACTGATGTCCTCTACCACGAAGCTATCTTGATTTGTGATTGCCCACTGGTCTGTGATTTTAAATCTTCGACTATCAGCCGTGAGGTCCAAAATTACAGAACAACACGCGGTTTTTGTTTTTTGGTCCCCTCGAGAGCAGGAACTTCGTTAGCGGAAGGTCGGGTTGATAATAAGAACAGAGACCTTTAGGGCTTTCACTGCACAGCACTGCAAAATCTTTGAATCTGCAAACGGCGCAGATTCGCAAACGGAGTCAAAGTACGTAAGACCAGTATCGAAAAAGAATAATGTCCATACTAAACGTTTCTCAGAGTTGTCGTTTCTGTTCTCTCTCTCTCTCTCTCTCTCTCTCTCTCTCTCTCTCTCTCTCTCTCTCTCTCTCTCTCTCTCTCTCTCTCTCTCTCTCTCTCTCTCTCTCTCATATGCTTAAGGATTTAAAAGATAAAGGGAAAGAAACAAGGGTGTCAAAGATAAAGAACTTGCTTTTTCTAAATGGCTTTGGTGGTCATGTGTGGATTTCACAAGGTGTTGGAAACAGGAATGCTTTTATAAACAAGTTTAAACAAAGGATGGTTAATTGTTCCAAACAAAACTGGTCATCAAAGCTTTCTGAGAGTGAACGTTTTACTGTGTATCGTAGTTTTAAACGTACACTTGTCCAAGAAAATTATTTTGAACTGGTTAAACCAACTTATGTCAAAAATCTTTACATCAAATTTAGACTTGGCATAACCGAATTGCAAAGTAACAAACAAAGATATAGTACTCTCAATGCTGTAACGAAAGTGTGTCCATTGTGTGCCAAGGCTGTGGAAGATGAAATTCACTTTATGTTTTCTTGTCCATTTTATGATGAACTGCGTGTCAAATACTTATGTAAATTTGACCTTATGGAACTCAAAAAGAAAGAATTGTGTATCCTAGACACTACCAACCCGCAGTCATTGCCGATTTAGCAAGATTTGTATTCCATGCATTTAAACTCCGTAGCAGCATGCTTGTATGATTCCACGTGCAAACTGTGGTTCTTACTCCGACCTGGTCTGTGTAGTACACGGCTGTGGCCTGGATTTGGATGCCGCATTTTACATGTAGGTCAAAAGTGGCTATTATATGCTGGCGTAGATCGAATGGAAATGTGTGTGTGTGTGTGTGTGTGTGTGTGTTTGTGTGTGCGTGCGTGCGTGCGTGCGTGCGTGTGTGTGTGTGTGTGTGTGTGTGTGTGTGTGTGTGTGTGTGTGTGTGTGTGTGTGTGTGTGTGTGTGTGTGTGTGTGTGCGTGTGTTGATATAAACATCGCCATATGGCTTTTATATACACCTGAATTATCTGGTTCAGCGGAAAAGACACCAAGCACGAACATGGCGTAGCTTTTATCGTAAGGAAAGAGGTGGCTGGAACTGTCATCAGCTGCACCCCCGTGTCAAGCAGACTAATCTCCATCCGCATCTCCGCCCGACCACACAACATCACTATCATACAAGTATACGCTCCAACAGCAGATCATGATGATGAGGAATTAGAAGAATTCTACGAACAACTGGACAACATCATCAAGAAAACACCTAAGAAAGACATTCTGACCGTCCTCGGTGACTGGAATGCAAAGATCGGCCCTGACGCTTACCAACAATGGGCAGGAACAGCTGGCAAGTTTGGCCTTGGAGAAACAAACGACAGAGGCCTGCGACTTTTAGAGTTCGCACAGAGTCACCGTCTTACCGTTGCTAATACCCTCCATCCACACAAGAAGTCAAGAACAGTGACATGGCAATCGCCAGGAGGCCTGGTCCATAACCAGATTGACTTCATCTTGCTGCCTCGACGATTCAAATCCAGCGTTAACAAAGCACAAACGAGGTCCTTTCCTGGCGCTGATATTGGCAGCGACCACAACCTCGTCCTTACTAGCCTCAAGTTGAAGCTGGCATTGAAACGAGACAGCAAGAGCCCTCGCATCCGATTCGACCTCGAGAAGCTAAAAGACCCGGAAGTAGAAGAGGTCTTCCAAGCCCAGGTGGGAGGCAGATTTGCAGCCTTGGCTACTTTGGATTGGGACGTAGACACCCTTGCTGGAAATATAAAAGAGGTGTTACTTTCTACAGCAGAAGAAGTGCTGGGGAAGCAGAGGAAGCGCAAACAGCCCTGGGTCACCGATGACATCCTTGATCTCTGTGATGAGAGGAGAGCCTGGAAGAAAAAGAGAGGCCAAGACCTCACATCAGCAAACAAGTACAGACTTGTCAACAAGAAGATCAGGAAGAGGATGAAAGAAGCCAAAGAAGATTGGATTGAAGACCAGTGTCGTAGCGTGGAAGAGGGCATGGCAAACGGCAACAGCAAGAAGGCTTATGAAACGCTAAGGACCCTCACCAAGACTCAACAGCGAACAGCCACAGTCATCGAAGACAGCAGCGGCCAACTCCTTACGGAAAACACTGCTGTACTAAACAGATGGACTGAGTACTGCCGAGACTTGTATAACTACAAGCCTGAGCCAGACACCAGCATCCTCCAAAACAACCAGGCTGGGGCCAGGAAGGCCGAAGACCTGCCAGTGTTAGCTGAAGAGGTGGAAACAGCCGTACGCGGCCTGAAGGGAGGAAAGTCTCCAGGTGTAGACAACGTACCTGCTGAACTGTTGAAACATGGAGGAGAAGTAACAACGAAGGTACTCACTACACTCTGTCAAAAGATCTGGGAGCAAAAGAAATGGCCAGTAGAATGGACACAGTCTCTAGTGATCCCGCTCCCCAAGAAAGGAAACCTGAAACAGTGCCAGAACTACAGAACTATCAGTCTGATAAGTCACCCTAGCAAAGTAATGCTTAGGATCATTCTCAACCGCCTCAAAACTTTCGCCGAGGAACTGCTGGCAGAAGAACAGGCTGGCTTCAGAGTTGGAAGAAGCACTGTAGAGCAGATTTTCAACTGCCGCGTCCTGATTGAGAAACATCTGCAGCATCAGCGCGAACTCTACCACAACTTCATTGATTTCAGGAAAGCATTTGATCGCGTCTGGCACGACGGACTCTGGCAAGTCATGAGATCGTTCAACATAGAGGAGGGACTGATCCAAATGATAGAAGCGCTTTACAAGAACGCCTGCAGCGCGGTTCTACTTAACAATCAGTCAGGCGTGTTCTTCAGGACGACGATCGGTGTCCGTCAAGGATGCCTGCTCTCTCCTGTCCTTTTCAACATATTCCTGGAGAAGATCATGCAGGAAACCCTCCACGACCACCATACTTCAATCTCTATTGGTGGCAGATCCCTGTGCAATCTTCGATTCGCAGACGACATTGACCTCATGGCAGGCAGCAATAGTGAGCTTCAAAACCTGACAGACAAACTTTCAAGTAGCGCAGGGTCTTATGGCATGGAGATCAGTACGGATAAAAGCAAAGTGATGATCAACACCACAAGCGACAGCAGCAGCAACATTCACATGAACGGCCAGAAGCTAGAAGAGGTCAATAGCTTCAAGTACTTGGGAGCCACCCTGTCCAAAGACGGTAGTTGCATAGCAGAGATCCGTATCAGGATAGGTACAGCAACATCCGCAATGGCCAGGCTGGACAGGATATGGCGAAGTAACTCCATCAGCTTCACCATCAAGTACAGGCTTTACAAGTCCCTCGTAGTGTCTATTCTACTCTACGGCTGTGAGACTTGGACACTGCTTGCAGACTCAGAAAAGAAAATCCAGGCCTTTGAGAACAAGTGCCTGAGGAAGTTGCTCCGCATCTCGTACCGCGAGCACAAGACCAACGAATATGTACGGAGCATCGTCACTTCCCTGGTGGGCCCACATGAACCCCTTCTGGCAACCGTGAAACGGCGCAAGCTTGCTTGGTTTGGCCACGTGACCCGACACAACACCTTGTCCAAGACTATCCTCCAAGGCACTCTCGAAGGAAGTCGTCGGCGAGGTCGTCAGAGAAAGAGTTGGGTCGCAAACATAAAAGAATGGACCGAACTCGAGATGCCAGACTTGCTTGCCACCGCCCAAAATAGAACTCAGTGGAGAGCACTGTCTGTTGCTGCTGCCTTTTAGTCCCCCCAACGCCCAGTTCGGGCAAGGGACTGATGATGATGATGATGAATTATAAATTATGTAATGTCTCACTCCATTGTATGGACATTTTGTCTGAACAATAAACTGTCTGAGTCTGAGTCTCGCTCTCTCTCTAGGCCTCACGCAGCTTATCACATCCGCAACTAGAGTTACGCAGTCGTCTGCCACTCTAATTGATCATGTATACACTACAACAAGTTCGGGTCCTTATCTCTCGTGTTCTTAGTGGCGGTTAGCGACCACTCAGTATCCTGTGTGCTGTAGTTGGACTCTGAGGGTGGACAAGCCATGCCGTAGAAAACAGCACACCACTATTCATTACAGGTCGTTTAAACACTTCGATCGGGACGCGTTTTTCGCCGATCTGAGCGGAATCTCATTTCTGTCAGTTTATAACTATGATATTCCTGAAGAAGCGTTGGCCGAATGGTACAGATTGTTCCTTGGTGTACTTGACATGCATGCGCCACTACACGAGAAGAGAGTCAAAAACGCACAATTACCTCAGTGGTTAAGCAAGGACATTAAAGACGCTATGGTTCTCCGAAATGAACTGAAGCGGAACAAAGATTATGCTGCTTTCCACAAGCAGCGCAACCGCGTAAAGTACCTGGTGCTCGAAGCCCAGAAAAAAACACACCCAGCGCTTGATGGATAATAAAACTGACACCGTATCTGTCTGGGCGAGCCCTCAATACCTTTACCAAATTACGTCAAACACCACCATGCACTTCTATACCTGCTGATACTTTTCCTGTCTGCTACAGACTCACTTTTGAATAAAAGTACTAATAACCTAAACAAGCCGACTATTGCTGTAAAACTAAAAATGTTTTGCGACGAGAGACTGGCGCCAAACGACTTTTTTGTATTCCGTACATAACTGTTTTTGACGTAGGCAAGTCTATTAGTCAGCTGAAAAATAAACGCTCCCTTGGTCATGACGGCATTAATAGTTTCTTTTTAAAACTGTCTGTTCCCTATGTAGTTAAATCTTTAACATTTATATACAATCTTATAATCCAACAAGGTACTTTCCCAAGAAGCTGGAAAATAGCTAAACTCATTCCGTTTCCTAAAACTAAAGACCTTACTGACCCCCCAAAATTCAGGCCAATTTCACTTTTATCAGCTTTGTCAAAGCCGATAGAAAAACATGTCCACAGACACCTGAGTCACTTCCTGGAGACACATAACTTGATTTATCCGTTACAGTCAGGCTTCAGACGCCGCCACTC